>VYXH01002585.1:175288-228741 GCA_013397275.1 Burhinus bistriatus
CGCACGGGTGGAGGCTGTGGGGCCTGTCCCCGCCGGGCCCCTGCTCGGCCGCACGGGCGCAGCCGGGATTTGGCCGGGTGCGCTGCCCAAGGGGGTGAGGTCTGCGGCCGTTAGCTGTCTGTCTGAGCATGGCCCGGGAGGGGAGGGGTGGCACCGGCCAGGTAGCCAGGAGAGGTGCGAGTGCAGGACCTGCTGCCACAGAGCTGTGGCATGCGGCAGCTTCTTCCACAGAAACGTCGGGGCCTGTCTTAGAGCTGTTGAGGTATGTCACCGTTTGGAACCCACAACAGTTTATCCCCGTTCAGACAATTATTCTCTCACCCGATGACCCCTCCCTACCCAGGAAGAGGAATCGGGGAAAACCAAGGAAACCCAAGCGTTGAAATGTCAACAGATTTAATAGAATAAGACTAAATAATTAACATTAATAACACTAAAGAACCAGTATTGATTCCGATACCAATCTAGAATATACAAGAATTATACTCAGCCAATTGTATCAGTAGGAAGCTGTGCACTCCCAGCAGTGGACAGTAAACGTCGGACACTGCAAGCGCTATGGCTCCGGGAAGAAGGGAAGGCCTCAGGGGTCTGGCACTGGGGCAAGAAGTTCTCAGGATCGCAGCCATCATAGAAGAGAGAAATGCCTCAGCAGACTTTCTAGTTTATATTGAACGTGACGTTCCCAGTATGAAATAATCCGGTTGGCCAGCTTCGGTCAAGTGCCTGGGTCTTGCTCCTCCTCATCCCTGCACCTGGCTAGGTGGAAAACACTGAGACCTTGAAACCCACATACCATAGCTGGCTATAAAGTAAATACCTTCACGAATTCAGACACTAGGGTCTTTTAAAAATGCAGTTTTCCCAAGCATTAGAGGAGACCTTACTGCAAAGTAAAATTACTGAAAGAGAAAGTAATCCTGTGTTGCTCAAATCAGGACAGGTTCCCATAAGAAAAATCTGTACCCTCACAGATATGGGGTATCTGGGAAATCCCTGGGGCTGCCCGAAAACTAGGGAGCTTTCAGCTGAGAACTGCCTGTGACCTCTAGCAGGCATCCCCAGTGACTGTTCAGGTGTAGTCAGTTGACTGTCAGGCTGAGACATGAGTGGGACTTGTTTGTTGCCTGTAGCTCAATGTAGAAATGAAAATGCTGTTCGAATAAGGAACTCTGAATCTCAGTATTAGCAGCTAGGGCATTGCATGGAAACCTTAGTCTCAGGTGCACCTCTGTAAGTTCACTCCTTAAAACAAGCAGGTAACTTGAGCGTGTTGGAAGAATTCCAGCAGAAAGTGGGATGTTTAGGACTTGCTTAATTAATAAACTAATTTTATTACTTAGTTTACTAAAATAGTTAATAAATTTAACTAGAACATTAGTTCCCAGACTGTGATATTTATTATGATATAGAAAACAGCATTAATAAACAAGCCTTCAAATGAGTTAATAAACTGCATCGTGAATGAAATGGACCTCGTTAAGAAAACCTGTGTTAGAGCAGACCATGTAACTCATAAACTGTTGACATGCCAGATGGTTCCCTTTTTTATTTTGCTGTTTGGCATCATCCAAGAAAAACATAGCTCATGGTCTTCATTTACTTGCTGAAGACCCGGTATTTATGAAAGGCTGCAGTCTTATATGAAATACATATGTTTTGTTCTTTGCTGGTCAAAAATAGGACCTGGCCTGTAAATAGACATTATTAATTGCTTGGGTTTAAATAACGGCAGAAGTTACAGCAAAATGGCCCTCAGTGAATTTGGGACTCAAGCAGCCCTTCAGTTCTTACAGGAAAACTTTGTATGTTTTTATTTCCAAGAGGACCACCAAAAAGGTACCAACAAGTGTTTAAATTAAAAAAACCCCAACATACTACTTCTTGATGTTTGCAGGGATTTTCCAGCAGCAAGACTTGTGTTTTGGAACACCTTGTATAGACACAACCAAATGTGTATGTTCCACAGTTTGACTGTTGAGTTGCCTTAACTTACAGCTAAATTGCACAAGATGTTTCAAATGGAATTGTGGTCATAATGTTCTTTCCTTCTTTGGCTGAATGTTGTAAAATACTTGGCTTTGGTTTCTAAAGAGTAAATTTCAGAATTTGTGACTCAGTTGGTACTATAAAGGAGAAACGATGCTTAAAAATGGAAACATTCATCTGCTAAAGGAGAGCAGTTGAGCACAAATTTCATTTTCTGCTGGCCTTTAAAGATTGGTTTTGACATGCTAAAAATGATTATTCTTTGAATTGAAATACTTATTATGCAAAAGTTGCTTCATACTTAAAGCAGAATGTAGTTTTCCATGGGAAACATTGTTGCAGCAGTTCTGCCATTTGGATATCTCCAGTGCGTTATGGTGCAATCAGTTCTAGCTAATTAGTTCCCTGCAACAAGGCAAAGGTACAGTTATGTTTGCCTAACTGTGTAAGCTTTGGACTATGGATTCTTAGGATTTTGGGGGGCAGAGCACATCTTGTCAGGCCTGTAAAAAAAAAATAATAATTTTGTAAAGATCTGGAATAATAGTTCTGAGCTGAGACTTGCTGGAGCTATGATAGAAGCTAAGCGAGTGCAGGAGTTGCCCTTGGCTTGTGGCAGAGTTGCTAAGTCTCCTTTTGGCTTCTCCTGTGGCCCACTGGTGTGGGAGTCGAGGGTTGACACAAGCGAGCTACTTTACAGCAGATTCCCTAGGGCAAGGTGTGACTGCAGAAACTGCTTTAGATAGGGGAACTGGGATATAAAGCCACCGAAGAGGGTGAATTCCGTCTAAGGAATGGGAGAAGTATGTTTTTTACATTAAAATTCAGACAGTGCATTCTGCAGGCTGCTACATTAGTCTGAGGGTAGTGATGAAATTAGTTTAGTTACTTTAATATGTATGAAAAAAATCACTTTGCTTTTTTTCCTAATGTTACTTTTTACTCTGTTAATCAGCAAATGACATTCAGCTTAAAGCAGTTTACCCTGTTAACTTCACTGGAGTTTGTGAATGTGTTTAACATGGAATTGGCTAGGGAAGTAATTTTTCTTAAAAGGTACTTGTACGAGGAGGTACTGATCCTATTTATCTTTGTTTCACCAATGTTGACATTGGAATTATGTGAGTTTGGGGAACCAATTGTGCAACTGCTAGCTTTTTTGTCTAAAAGATTACAGGTAGTTTAACTTTTTTATGTTGTTTGAACATTGATACTTTTGGTGATTAAACCTCTGATAGTATCAAGAGCTGGACTTGGAAGTGAATTGGTTCTGCTTATCCAGCTCTAGGAAGAGCTTGACATTGTCGGCTTACACAAGGTGTCCAGATAGCAAAAGCAGGGATTTTTAGAAATGTCAATGATCTCTACTTTTGGAATATTAGTGTGTACACATGTACAGTAACACCCACAAGCATCCCCATTAAACATTTTTGGTAGTAAGATACTAAATAAGTTCTGACTATGTTCTGTTTCTTCTTAGCATGTAAATGAATGCTAAGTCATTAAAATAGGATAAAGAGGATTAAAGAACATAGGAGTGTCATACTGGTCCACACTAAGCTTTGTATTCTTCTGGGGTCAGTGTCTGGGAGAGCATCAGCCAAAACACAAGGTGTGGGGAGCAGACAGCTAGAGCTAACCTTTGCTGTTTGTAGGCTGGACTGCAGTTTCTTTTTGGTCACATGCACAACCTTCTCTGCAAGAGTGCCCTAAGTGACCAGGACTGGTGTGTGGCTGTTGGAGTACCTGATGGCAGAGCATCTCCACCTGGCTGGGAATACCGCTTAAGACAATGAAAAGGCTGGAACACCCCCAATACCACTAATGCCTGTAGCTTGCCATCCACAGTGATGCCGACCTGGACAGGCTGCTGCAGAAAGTCAGTGTTGCTGGAGTGGGTGTTCTGCCCAACACCCAGCTGTACTCCTGTCCAAGAAGACTGAGACCCACCGAGCAAGGAGCAGGTAAAACAGACCAAGGAAGGAGAGGAACAGTCTAACTTCAGGAGTGGATGCCTAGGGAAGAGTAAAAACTGTGCAAACATATATGATGCTTCCCTCTTATTCTGACCCAGACTCTTCATTTTTACATCAGAGGATTTCCTGAGTCTGTGGTTTGCATAATAACCCAGTTTAGATATTCTGAGTGCTTATCTCACTTTCCCTGAACTTGTGCAGAATTCTTACATCCATAGCATCAGATGGCAAGGACTTTCATCAGTCTGCTACTTGTGTGAAGAGCTGTTTCCTTTTCCTGGCTTTGAACCTGACTCCTACTAGGCTAATGTTATGGCTCCTGTTTCTTGTATTGGAAGAGACAGTGAGCAGCTAATGCCTATTGCCATTCTTCTGATGCTTTTATTGTCCTCAGTTTTCCTTCAAAGCCCAAGTTGTCTCTTTTCTGAATGAAAAAGCCAGTTGTCTCAAGCAAGCTGTTCCCTACCTTTCATCACCCTTACTGCCTTTCTTTGAACTGTTCCCAATAATACACTTTTGGGGATGAAAGAACCAAATCTGCACAAAGACTTCAGAGTCTAGATGAACCATGGTGGCCCAGCAATGTTTCTTCTTGTATTCTCTGCTTTTCTTAATATTTTCCAACATTTGTTTTTCTTGTTTCACTGTGCTGCATCACTGACGATGCTCTAATAGAGCTATCCCAAGGACTCACCCCTGAGGATCACAATTAGGTCAAAGCCCGGCATTGTGTATAGCCTATATGTGGGGCTGGGATTGTTTTACTCCATCTGTGATTAAGAATTAAAAAAAGATCTCTTCTCCTTCCTGAAGATTCTGCAAGAAGGTAACCTCCTCATCTGGGGAAAGATGAACAACTTTCTCACAGAAAACTGGGACTTTGCTGACCAAGGCAAGGGAGGAGGAAGAGTAAACTTCCTGTCCGGTCCCATAATCTTTGTAGAGCTGCATGTGGATGTGATTACATCATCACAAATGAATGGGTTGTTTCACGAAATGTAAAAAATTACTTTTCAGTTAGTGTATGTCAGCTAAAATTAATTTACCTCTGGCTGTGTTAGATGCATGCTAGGTGTATAGGTGATAAAGAAATACTGCCTTACAGAAAAATTGCACAGAATATACCTAGATGCAGTTGCTTCATGTTGCACAGCTAGGGAAACTGTGTTCCTGGTTTTTTAGGCCTAAGAAGGTAATTAATTGTCAGTAACTTGGTACTGAATTAATCAGTTGCTCCCTGATGGAGCAGTGTCAAGTTGGAGGCCTGTAACCAGTGGTGTCCCCCAGCGGTCAATACTCGGCCCAATCTTGTTCAATATATTCATCAATGACCTGGATGAGGGGACAGAGTGTATTCTCAGCAAGTTCGCTGATGATACCAAACTAGGAGGGGTGGCTGACACTCCAGAGGGCCGTGCTGCCATCCAGCATTACATGGACAGGCTGGAGTGCTGGGCAGAGAAGAACCTCATGAGGTTGAACAAGAGCAAGGGTAGGGTCCTGCACCTGGGGAGGAAGAATGCTAGGCACCAATATAGGCTAGGGGTGGACCTGCTGGAAAGCAGTTCTGAGGAGAAGGACCTGGGGTTCCTGGTAGATAGTAAATTATCCATGAGCCAGCAATGTGCCCTTGTCGCCAGGAAGGCCAATGGAATCCTGGGCTGCATAGGGAAGAGTGTGGCCAGTAGGTCGAGGGAGGTCATTCTCCCCCTCTACTCGGCACTGGTGAGGCCACAACTGGAATACTGTGTCCAGTTCTGGGCTCCCCAGCTCAAGCGGGACAGGGAACTACTGGAGAGAGTCCAGCGTAGGACAACAAAGATGACTGGGGGACTGGAGCACCTCCCTTAGGAGGAAAGGCTGAGAGAGCTGGGACTCTTTAGCCTGGAGAAGAGAAGGCTGAGGGGAGACCTTATTCTTGCTTAGAAGTATCTAAAGGGTGTGTTGAAGGAGGATGGAGGCAGACTCTTTTCAGTGGTTCCCAGTGACAGGACAAGGGGCAATGGGCACAAGTTGGAACATAGGAAGTTCCATTCAAACATGAGAAAAAACTTCTTTATGGTGAGGGTGACAGAGCCCTGGAACAGGCTGCCCAGGGAGGCTGTGGGGTCCCCTTCTCTGGAGATTTTCAAGACCCGCCTGGATGCAGTCCTGAGTCATGTGCTCTAGGCATTCCTGTGTCAGCAGGGGAGTTGGACTAGATGATCTCTAGAGGTCCCTTCCAACTCAAAAAATTCCGTCAGTCTGTGATTCCAGTTTTTTCTTCTGTCCTGTGTGCAGTGTGGATTTCAAATAGGGATTGTGTTACATGTCTGTTGCATGGGCAGATGCCACCTGAATTCTTAGCATGCTGGTTCTTCAGTTTGGTTTTAACAAAACACCAGTTCTGTAAATTGTAAGATAAGTTACTAATTATTCAAAAAGAAGAAACTGAGTCTTTTGTCAGTGTGACATGTTTCATACAGTGAGCAGCTGAGGTCTTAAGTCTTGCAGTACTGCCTGTCACCAGTGGGTCTGCTAGGCTACACGTTGTGACTCCTAGTGAGAGAGGTGCTCAAACTAGAAAAATGTCTTAACTTGCAAGATATCATTAGAAAAATACCTGTGACTAGCTGTGTGTCTTTGTTTGTTTTTTCCCACTTCTTGCACATTTTTTCTTAACTGTATCTGCTTTCAAAAAGTTTGTGCTGTTTACGAGTGTTTGAAATACATTTTTTTTTCCTTTTCCATAGTCCACTCAAGAGGCTTTTAGGATAGAATATGATACCTTTGGTGAACTGAAGGTCCCGAGTGACAAATACTATGGTGCCCAGACTGTAAGATCTACAATGAACTTCAAGATTGGAGGTGTTTCAGAAAGAATGCCAGTAAGTAATTTAAAGCTGTATTCATTTCTTCTCTTTAAGTATGTTTTGGATGTGAGAGTGAATACCTTCTCAGCCTTCTGCTGGGAATATGAGCAACTTTGAATTTTAATTAAAGTTAGAAATTCCATGGCAAATACTGTTCTGTGTTAGAAATATTTTTTGTTTCATTTAAATAAATTGAATGTTGCTTTTGAATAATTATTGTACTGTGTTGCTTATTTTTTTTAATAACCAGGATGAACAGAAATCTATCTTTCGTTTTTCTGAAGACGAAAGACTGAATGGAATAGTTTGTTTGCTATAACGTTATGTAGTTTGGTGCTGAAGATGTTTAGTGTAGCATGAGTTGATATGAAGTTACTTTTGCACGTGTAGCTGTGCATAGAGCATTAGTGTGCACGGGCTTTGTCATGCCTTGGCTTTCCATGTATTGAAACGTATGTCAGGTTGCCCTCAAAAAGGCTATTTTAGAAATAGAACCAGTTCTCCTTTTCTGTTCATTTTAATGCATGTAATCTCTTTCAATATACAAAGCATACCTGGACTTACAAAGAAAGGATGAGCTGTGTACTGCTTTCTGGACTGCTTGGATAAATGTTACTGTTAATGGGAGCACAGGTCATGTGACCTGATTGCTGTTTGATTGATGGACTATTACTGATTTTTCAGGAGGAGTTTGGTTTAGAACTAGGTTCCTAAAATGTCCTTTGGGGAAAAAAAAATTACGTATTTAAACTTACCCTTGTGTCTTAGGTTCAAGTTATAAGGGCTTTTGGCATCTTGAAGAGAGCAGCTGCTGAAGTAAATCAAGATTATGGTCTTGACCCAAAGATTGCTAATGCTATCGTAAAGGCGGCAAATGAGGTAGGAACAAATTGTTCGAGATACTGGAACTGTCATTGTATTTTTCTTAAGCTTTTGACAGGAAGTTTGGAGGCTGAGGGAAGAGCTCTTGCATTTCTCAGATTGTTAGAGGAAGGCATTTTTTGTTCGTAAATTTTGTTTTTCAGTTTGAGAAATCATTTACTTAGTATGTTTTACTGTTTTACTTTTTACATTTATAGAAATGATAGAATATTCAAATACATTTCGATACTTAAGTTATAAAAACAATGTAATTTTTCCTCTCTATTAAGACTACTCATTACTTGCTTAGTGTTGACTCTTTACCAGTTGAACAGCATAAAAAAAACCTAGGAGGGGAATGGAATGTCGGTTCATTCAGCTAACTTGACGTAACATGCCAAACAAAGCTTTTTCACTTTGGAAGTCTCTAATCTCTTAAGCAATTGCATCTTGGTAATGTGAAGACCATCTGCAATCCAAAAAGTTTCTCTGTTACTAGTCTATTTCCTCTTCAGGCTTAAGCTTACTAGTACATCTGTGCTTTTTAAGTATCACTTTTATAGCTAAAGAGGACATGATGTGACACACAGAGGCATCTCCTCTTTCTCAGGATAAATGCCACCCAAGTGCACAGAGTTGTGAATGACCATTATTTGAGGTATGGTAGTACCACGTGTGTTGCTGTGTGTAAATCAACATATATTTATCTAGAAGCATTGTTTTACAGAGCTTTCTTGTTCTGACTAGCTTCAAAATATTTCAGTATTTGCAGGAGGCCTTATCTTCTTCCTGCCAGCTGTAGCACCGTAAGTCCCAAGACCCAAGAGCTATTGAGCACTCCACAATATGTCCAGTCTCTTCTGGTTTCTAGGGTTCTCCTAGTTAAAGGTAGATCAGAAGTTTTGGCAGCTAAATGCTACTTAGTTTAGATTCATGGGTTCTGAAAGTTGTTTGGGGCTTTTTTGTTGTGTTTTAAAAACACCCCTGCGGTGCTATCCTTTCCCTTACCTCCAAAATAATTTTCTAATATAACTGAAAAGGAAAGAGATACAGCAAGGAATCAAGTTACTTTTGGAGGTCGGAACTTTGCCCCTGTATAAGATGGGAAATATATAAGATTCTTTCCTGAAGATCATGATTCCAGGAGGACTGATGTATCCTGGTAATCTGGAGATAGTTATGTAGCTTCAGAGTCATGGCAACAGATCCTTTGCTTCGCATTCTTGACTTTACTGAGGCTAATAGGCACGGGGGTGATACTTCTGAGTGCAGATTTTCATGCTATCACAAACACGTATTTAGAAAAACGTCTAAACGCATATGAGTTTCAGCAGGCTCCAAAAATGTAGATCAAACAGGAGAGTATTTGTGCCTGTTGTTCCATTTTGATTTGAGATGGTAGTTGTCATAGCCTGCCTACAGAAGACGTAAGTTGATACAGCGATTTTTGGCTGATCAGGACCTTGTTCCCATAGGTAATCAGCAAGTTGATACATATGAGTCTTTTTCAGTCCATGTGATTCTCTTACATGTTTATATGTGTAACATATTCGCTTACAGTTGAGGTACAGTAAAGACCATCACAAGTCTTTTTTAGGCACCTCTCAATGTAAAGCTGTGTAGGTCCAGTGCAGTATTAGGGAAAGCATGCCTTACAGGAAGAAGGTGTTTGATACCAGCAACCATCTGCCAGCTCATTTTGTTGATGCAAAATCTAATGTCTACAGGTGTAAGAGGTCTGGAACTTCCCTGCATGAAATTTATTTCTGGAGAAATTTCTGAGTCCAGTTATACAAGTATCATATACTGCATGTGTGAGACAAGATGGCCTTTGGCAAAAACACCTCCTCTGGGGGACTGTTCAAAGTGTTGTATAGCTGTGATCAGTGTTCACGATGAAACTGTGCAGCTATTGAGCTTGATTTCCTAGGAGAAAGCAGTGCACCCATGCTGATGAGGAGTCTGTAAACAGATAAGCGCTGTCTGAAAACTGGCATTTCTGACACCCAAAGGATGGTCACGACCCAAGGAGACACACGACACTGAATCAGTACCCTGAAGCACCTTATGTGATCTGATTGAGAAACTACTTTATTTTCCTTCCCTGGGAGATCTTACTAAGCTGAGCAAATAACTGTGGAAAGGAGAACCAGCATGTACTACCTCTTGTCCTACCCAGGAAGATCAGAATCCAAATTGCTTTAAAATTTGGGAAGGGGGTGTGTGTGTGTGCATGAGTTTATGGACTTATAAAATCATCTGCATTGTTTGGGAAACAGAAGATATAACCTAAAAGACCTTTTAAAAATCTTTCTTTCTATGACTCTAGAACATGAAATCAAATTACGTATTTTTCCGTGTTTCAGAATTCAGCATCTTCAAAAAGCATAGCAAAAGTTTATTGCCCTTTTAATATCTGGTATTATATCAAGCTCTCTTAATTATTCTGGTATAAATTCACAACTGTTATATGTAGATTTACAAATATAATGGAGAACATTATTTGAATTATAGCTATAAAATTTTCAGGTTTATACTTTTTAGTTTTTTTTGCTCCAGTAGGACGACTTTTCTCTCTCTTTTTCCATTATAGGTAGCTGAAGGAAAATTAAATGATCACTTTCCATTGGTAGTGTGGCAGACTGGGTCTGGAACTCAAACCAATATGAATGTCAATGAAGTCATCAGCAATAGAGCCATTGAGATAATGGGGGGCAAACTGGGGAGCAAAACCCCAGTACATCCAAATGATCATGTTAACAAAAGCCAGGTTGTTATACTTGTATTATACTTTATTATACTTCTTTTAATGTCAAAAGTTTTGGGTTTTTTAATTGTGAATTCTCTTATGGCCACTGTTTCGATTAAAAAGAAAAAAAAGTTTTGGGTACAGCTTTGGTAACGATTTTTTGGGTTTTTCAGTTTAAATGAACTTTAAAATGTTGGTCAGTATGAGCTTTTTAGATTAAAAATTTTGAACTCATTCATAACAGATGAATTCACACATGATGTAGTGAGCAGAGGTGGTCTGGTGACAACCACTGCTACTGAGACAGTCTTAAAGAAGTTAAATATAGATCAAGTTTCTAAAGGCTGGATACTTAAAACTGTTACCTCCATAATGCATTGCATATAGAAAGAATATGAAAATGGCTAAAGTCCTGTAATGGGTAATTTTTCCACAAGAATACTGACAGGCCTTTTTATTATACTTCACTCTTAATATTTCCTTCAGATTAACTGAATTTTAAGCCACTGACTTGGTTGTATCCCTTCTTGATCTTTTCTATCCTGGGAACTATGGATTTATCATAGCATTATCAAAGCAACACATGGGTTTTTTTAAGTCACCTACAATTCCTTTAAAATCATCCATCCATTTGTTACCCATCTCTCATAACTACTATAGTAATTATTTTTCTTTTTTTTTGTCCCAGTGTTGTTGTGAACAATCTACTCAAGTTAATTTTCTGTTGGTATAGTTATAAAAAGTTGATTTTTATCAATAAGTTACTGGACTGGAATTTGGAAGATTCAATTATTCCTGCAGATTGACTTGTGGAACATTCCTAAGTTGCTTACTCCTAGTTTAGTTTCTTCTTGTTTATAAAATAAAGAGAATCAAGCTATACATGTACATCTTACAGCAACAATGGTGAGAAAAGCTTGTAAATAAATTTCTTGAACTTCCTTTGCAGAGTTCAAATGACACTTTCCCAACAGCAATGCATATTGCTGCTGCCCAGGAAGTTAATGAGGTGTTGCTACCTGGACTAAAGAAGCTACAGAATGCACTTGAAGCGAAATCCAAAGAGTTTTCCCAAATCATAAAAATAGGTCGCACTCATACACAAGATGCTGTTCCACTTACACTTGGACAGGTAAAAAAAAATTATGCATTTGTTTGGAAAATTCTTATAAATAAATTGGAGGAAACTGAGGCAAACTTGGCAAACTTGAGGAGGCCTAAATTAAGTTGATCGTTTAAGAGAAATTATAGGAAACTGGCTGAATCTCAGAATATTTTCATCTTTATTGGAGTTTGCTGGATGTGGTACTCTAATAACGACATCATAAATTTTCTTAATTTTTTTCCATGTATGTTTTACTTCTAACAGTATTAAGATACCAATAATTTTTAAAAGATGTTCCATTATCAAATAACACAACGTGCTATTTCTGTTACACTGAAATTGGAAGGAAGAAGGTAGTCAGTCTGTAATCTGTAAGCTTGTATAAATGAGGTTTTGCCAACACATAGAACTACTAAGTATTTTGAAAGAAAATCTTTTATATATGATCATATGTGTATATATGCGGTAGCAAATCTTTGCTATCGTATTGTCAAGAATGACTTATATTACATTAATTTGGTAATGAATTGACTTAAACTGAATTGATAAAAATCGATGTAACATTTATGGATTTTTTCCAAGAATGCACAAGGGAGGGGTTACTAACTAACATTAAGTGAACAAAGACTAAGATCTGTTTCTCTAATTGTACCTTGAGAACATTGGTTTAATCTGAGAGCTGATTTATCTTGGATTCAGATCCTGCCAAGTACACACTGAGACAAAAGGCAAGAGAAAGATGTGTTGTGTATACATTTTTATATATGTAGGTTGTTTTTATGTGTAATTGTTTGTAGTGTGAGAGAATTCTTCTAATATATGTAGACTTTCCCTCTTAATGAAAATACGTGAAGATTGAGCATTTGGGTAAAGTTCAGTGCCATCAGGTTTTTAAAGAAATTAGTCCAATCATGTTAAAAATCTAAATAATTCTAGATGCTTATTCTTGGTTGTTGTCTTTGTTCCTTTACTTTGTCCTCCTTTCTTTCAAAGGAATTTAGTGGCTATGTGCAACAAATTAAATATGGTGTGGCTAGGATTGAGTCAACCATGCCAAGAGTATATCAGCTGGCAGCTGGCGGGACTGCAGTTGGTACAGGATTAAACACAAGAATTGGTTTTGCTGAGAAAGTTGCTGCTAAAGTGGCTGAACTGACGGGTGAGGAATGATATTTCGGAGTTATCAGTAAAGCAGTATATGTAACATACAGTCAAATTCAAACTAAATCTTTCAGTTTCCATACTTCTCATAAGCTTGAACTGTATTTATATTTTAACATTAAACTTTCTGTTAATGCTGTATGTTACATGCCTTATACTTAGGATTTTTCATGCAATGTATTTTTATAATTATACTGAGCGCATTGATAGTGACTGAAATTACCCTGTTTTTCTGAGCAAGGCTTTATGGATAGGGGTACAGTTTCAGGCTTCTATTATTAGCCCAGCTATAATGCTTCTCTCTTGATCTTTGCTCCTCTGGCTCTCTTAATCTACAGTGACTTGGCACAAAAGAAGGGGAAGAAACCCTCCCAAAGCCACTACATTTTTTTCATGTGAAAGAGTAAAAGCTGTCTGATTTTTTTTTTATGCTATCTTTCTAGATCTTAAAACTTAATTTACAGAGCCATTGAGTTTTTTGATCTGTAAACCAGGTCTTCTGTGCCACAGTATCGGCTTTCAAATTGCCCCCAAAATGAATGCGTATGTCTTTCATTTAAATTTGGTGTAAAATCTGAAACTGCTTATGAACAGTATTTTTGTTTCAATGGAGCTGTTAGTCACTGTCTTGTAGAGGGTCAAGACTTTCTTGTACCCTGAGAGGGGAGAAGTAGCTTCTTATGAGGTTCAACAAGAGCAAGTGTAGGGTCCTGCACCTGGGGAGGAAGAATACTAGGCACCAGTATAGGCTGGAGGTGGACCTGCTGGAGAGCAGTTCTGAGGAGAAGGATCTGGGGATCCTGGTAGACAGTAAATTATCCGTGAGCCAGCAATGTGCCCTTGTCGCCAGGAAGGCCAATGGAATCCTGGGCTGTATAGGGAAGACTGTGGCCAGTAGGTCGAGGGAGGTCATTCTCCCCCTCTACTCGGCACTGGTGAGGCCACAACTGGAATACTGTGTCCAGTTCTGGGCTCCCCAGCTCAAGCGGGACANTGGGAAGCAGTACAGGCCTTGTTTTGGTGCTTGAAGAAGCAGTTGGTGGTGTTAGGAAGCTCTCCCATCTTAAAGCTTGTTAGATGTACCATATGGGCAGGTTGTACAAGTTGAAAACAAGTAGGGCAGAGTATTGAAGTTCCATGAGTTCTTATAGGGGAAGTTTATTGGCAAGGGCAAAAGGGAAAGTTTGGAATGATCTCTGCAACTGAGAAGGCAGCTATACAATTCAGAAGCCCATGCAAATTGGGTGGGATTCGGTGTTTGGCAGGATTATGCAGCTCTTGTTTGAACTGGTATTGTAAGCTCAGACCAGTAGTTTTGTGGGGCAGAAGTCCAGCCCACAGTCAGTCCTTAGTAATGTCCATTACCACTAATAAAATTCTGCTGAGACTTTTCTTCCAGGGAAAAGCCCTGAAGAAATGTTTTTCATTATGGAACCTAGCCTTAAATCTCAGGCTTTTCATTAACATAAACAGAGCTGTTGCTTCCTTTGCTGCTGTGCTTTTGGTGTTGGCAGTGGTTTCAGGCATCCTCCTAAGTCTGAATCAGCTTTCACATGTTCTGTCTGGTTTGCTGTTCCCTCCCAGTGCTGATACCTGGATGCACCCGTTTTCTTCAAGTAGCTAATTCCATTGTGATTACTTTTTATTTATCCTAATGTCTGCACTGTCCTGCAAAAACCTCTGTTTTCATAAATGGGAGAAAGCATCCCAGCAATTCACAATCTAAAGAATCTAACTTGATTTAATGGAAGAAATACGTGTTTGGGCTAACTTGTAGGACGTTCTTGACATTCACAGAGTACTGTGGTGCAAAGCAATGTATAGTATGCAACAACAGTATGAAAGCTTGAAACTTGTACCTTTGTCGTGGGTACATGGGCAAATTTCATATTCTTCCATATTTTATTGACTTTTATTGTGTCTTTTGTATTGAATTTAGTCTGTTTAAGAAATACGTTTGTGGGAAAAGGTCTAGAGAAGGAAGATGATCTTACAGCGTTATCAATTTTTTTTTTGTTTTTTATTAAGCTAATTATGTGTTTGATTATCTGGTCTGCAACGAGGTGCCTCACTGATTTAATATTTCCTGCCCTTCCTCTAGGTTTGCCTTTTGTCACTGCTCCAAATAAGTTTGAAGCTCTTGCGGCTCATGATGCTCTAGTTGAACTCAGTGGAGCTATGAACACAGTGGCATGTAGTCTGATGAAAATAGCTAATGATATTCGTTTCCTGGGTTCTGGACCACGCTCTGGACTAGGAGAGCTCATCCTGCCTGAAAATGAACCAGGAAGCAGCATCATGCCAGGTACAGAGAAAACATACAGAGAAAAATTGCCAGTTTCTTTTGTTTTGGACCACTAACTCTTAACAGGTATTTACCAAACAAATGTCAGTAAGTCCATGATTCAACACCTCTGTCAGTTTTTATCTTCTGCCATATTTTACCAAAATTTCTGTTCATAAAAATACTTGCTTGCACAGCTGTTTGTTGGAAAGTATTTGGTGGAGACTAGTATCTGTAAACATATAACATGACTTTATCAATACAAGCATACTTCTCAACATCTTTTAGAATTGCAAGGTCTCAACAATTTTTGTGTAAAGACTTTACTGATACAAGCTTTAAATGATCTAATCTATGAATTGTAGTAATATCATGATGTAAATTGATTTCTGTCTTTACTTGCTAGCATGATTAGCGTTATGTACTCACATATTCTCTTCTGCAATGATCCCAGTGTATGGGAGGATAAGAAAGGACGGAATAATATTAGTAACCCTTCCTTGCCTCTCTCCTAAAAAAAGTATGTGCATGTGAGTATTGTACATCCAAAACTATTCTAAGCATATTCTTTCTATACAATAAATTATAAAAGAAAGAGTTCGTGAGCATATCTGGCTTTCAAAAAAAGCAGATAATGAATGTTCTTACTAGGAATATTTCTAGAAATGAAAGCAACCCTAAAACTTTCTTGTTAGGTGGCCACTCTAATTTGTTTGGTTGGGGTTTTTTCTCCTGATAAAGTAAACAGAGTGTGTCAATTTTATTACAAAGTAATTCTAACAAATTAGTAATAGTTTTCTTAAATTGACTGAGATTTGGTAGTGGTTTACCAGAAATGCCTACTTATATGAATAAAGACAGGTTATAATCTCTTGACTATTAAGAACTGTGGTAATTAACAGCTTCTTAGCTCACACATTTTATCCAGCTCTCGAAGTCTTGGTAGATTGCTAAAGCAGCCATAGCTGCTTTAAAAATCCTAGCTGAATTACTGGAATAGTACAGTGAATTTAATATCATGTATGGAAATTATTTATTTTCTGCGGTGCACAGATACAGATGAATAAGACACGCTACCTCCTACAAAACATCTGTTGAATGTGATTTGGTAAATGCAGGAAGTACTGATTTTTTTTTTTTAAATTTTTTTTTTTTTCTTCTTTGGTAACCTTGTTCTCTCCCTTCCACAACCAGGAAAAGTGAACCCTACCCAGTGTGAAGCTGTAACCATGGTGGCAGCGCAAGTTATGGGAAACCACGTTGCTGTTACTGTAGGAGGTAGCAATGGACACTTTGAACTGAATGTTTTTAAGCCCATGATGGTAAGTTCATAAAGTTTTAAGTATCTAGGACTTTTAAAATCATCGTTTGTACAATCAGATAACACAGGGGAAAAAAACTCAGCGTGAGTTTGGTCAATACAAGCACCAGAGAAGCTGAGAAGAATGTGAGAAGAAATTTTATTCTTTTGTATGGTAAGTCCTTGTTACTTTGACAGGGAACTGGCAATGTTTTTTACATGAAACTATCTTATGCAGATAAGCCTTTATCTTAAAAATGTATGGTTATCATCAGTTTAAGGAAGCAGGGAGAGAGGAACACAGAGACAAAATTTTGTCCAAGGCCAAAGAGAATTTGGTATTTTAGCAAAAAAGGAGGATTTTTTTCTTTAGCAGCTATCTGTTACTAATTTCTGTTACTGCTGAATACTAAAGGATTACATGCTTTTGACAAGCGAGTTATGTAAAATTGTAAATGATTAGTCTTAGACTTCAGTATCTAAAGTAATGTCTGCCTTCTACAGTGTGAGCAGGATACACCAAGATACATACTATGTGTAAGATGTCAAGGGAGTAGTATAGATGTTAGTGTAGGCATGATACTTTAAAAAGAATGAAGGTGACTTACAAAAAAGATCCTAATATTCAATAGAAATAAAAAGAAAGTTTTGGAGGTTTTGTCATCTTGTTAGAAATAAGAGACACAAAGGAAGCAGCATGTCATGTTATTTTTCTACACAGCGTATACTAACTGATACTGCTTTTTTATTATGCTAGTAAGAAATGATTGCAAAAAATTGAAATCTTATAATAGAATCAGTATTTTTCTCTTCCTTGATGTGTCCGTTAAGGGTACTGGGTTTTTTCCCCTCCATCTGAACAAACTTCTAAGTATACAGCACCTGGTTTTGACAAAAAATCCTGCTGAACAGCCAGGAGGTGTACCTAGCAGAAGATAAATTTTGATAGAAACAGACACCTCTCCAAAAAAAGAGTGGCGTGTTATAGATTGTCAAAACAGAGGACTAATGCCAGATGTTATTGTACTTTATATTTTTAGATGTCTTCTCTTGATTGGAACCCAAAGGAGGAAATGGCAATGAATCACAAGCCTTCACATATTTTTTACTTGGTTATTTGTGAACTGTTACAGCAAAATGATGATATGTATTGCGGTCTTCTTAATGCCAGAGTTCTTCTGCTATTAGATGCTCCTCACAAATTCCTTTAAATAGGAGTGGCTGAGCTTAGCCTGCAAAGGGAGGAGGGTGTGCTGTTCGATGTACTGCTTTTCTACCAACAGCCCATTAAAGAAGTGGGTATTGTGCCGGGGGGGGGGCACTGGTTATGAACGAATGTGCCAGGCTGTGCAGCTATTAATATCTGAATGTAATAGTTGGTATTTTTTTCTTTTTTTGTTAGATTAAAAACGTTTTGAACTCTGCAAGACTTCTTGGAGATGTTTGTGTTTCTTTCACTGACAACTGTGTAGTTGGAATCCAAGCCAATACAGACAGGATCAACAAACTAATGAGTGAATCCCTGATGTTGGTAACAGCACTTAACCCGCATATAGGTAGGTTTAAGGCTCGGGAACTTCTCAAAACATTATACTGAAATATGTTGCAGTAACACTAGTGTGCAGACATTATTTGTATTGTCACAATGTTTAGGAGACCAAGTCACGGCTCAGGCCAAAAGTTAATTTACTTTAACGTCACCGATTAATATTAGCGATGAAAAAGATGTGTCCTCTTTGCAGTGGCTGTACCAGCGCATTATAAAAATAATTCTGATGAGAGTCAAAAAAAAAAAAGGAGATTGGGAGAATTTGTGTACCTGTCATCGTGATGTGACTGCTAAGAACGAAAAGTGAAAGATTATGAAATTTTTTTTTTTTTTTTAAAGGAGAAAGTCACATAGAACTGTGATCTAAATGTGTGAACACCAGAATAACAGCCTTTACCTTCAGGTTCAGTGGGGAGTTGGTGTAAACATTTGGCGCAACTCTGCTGCGCAGGAAGTGACGCACGAGTAGCTGTGTCTGGCAAAGCCACTCTCCAAGGGCCAGGTGTCCCCCTGGTTCCTCACCTCTAACTGCAGACGGCTAGCTTGTTCGTTCTGTCTTGTTACAGGCTATGACAAAGCAGCCAAGATTGCCAAAACAGCGCACAAAGAGGGGTCGACCTTGAAAGAAGCGGCCATCAAGCTGGGATTCCTGACGTCAGACCAGTTTGATCAGTGGGTGAAGCCTAAAGACATGTTAGGTCCTCAGTAACTCCTGTAGAAGAAAAGAGAAGTGTTCTTAACATAAAAAATAAATAAAATAAAACAAATACAACATACTGTCGTTTCACGTCTCACGCCCAGCTCCTTCGTACCCGCGGCCGGGACCCTTTAAATGGGTTCTGGGTGGTGCCCCCAGGTGGCCAATCGCAGCTCGCCGCCGGGGGGGGCAGGGCGGAAGTGGGGCCGTGTGCCGCTCCGCAAGTGCTTCCTTCCGCCTCCGCTGCGGCCCCGCCCTCGGGGCGGGGTCGGGCCTGGTCGGCAGTGGGCTTCCGGGTCGGCGGGGATCGCTGCTGTCGTTACCGAGACTGAGACCGAGGCGCCGCCGCCACCATGAACCGTTTCTTCGGCAAAGCGAAGCCGAAGGCGCCTCCGCCCAGCCTCACCGACTGCATCGGGACGGTGAGTACCCTCCCCGGGGGACCGGGCCCGCACCCGGACCCCCGCCAAGGGCTGGGGCCGATATTGCGTTGCTCGGCCCGGCCGCCGACTCGGGAGGGACAGAGGAGCGGCGGAGCGGCCGTGGGGGCGGCACGGCCGGGCGAGGCCCTCCGTCCCCGCCGGGGCCTGGGCCCAGGGCTGAGGGCGCGCCGGCGCCCCGCGGGCCGAGCCTCTGCTCGGATGGGTGCGAGTGTGCAGCTTCGTGCCTGAGTTACTGCGTGTCCGTGGGCCTGCCCACACGCGGAAGTGAGCCGGAGGCACGGGGGTTGCGTGGGCGTGCGGTGGCTTGGAGGTGGCAGAGCGTGTGAGTGTGCGTGCCTCTGAGTGTGGACACGCAGCTCTGTGCGAGCAGGGTGTCTGCGTGGGGTGACTGGCTGTGTTGTGGCTTGACCCCGGCCGGCAGCCGCTTGCTCGCTCCCCCCACTGGGGATGGGGGAGAGAATCAGAAGAGGAAGAAGTGGGGAAAAAATGGGTGGGTTGAGATAAAAAAAACAGTTTAGTAAATAAAGCAAGAGCCCTGCAGGCAAGCAAAGCGAAACAAGGAATCCATTCACTGCTTTCCATCGGCAGGCAGGTGTCCAGCCACCTCCAGGAGAGCAGGGCTCCATCACGCGTGACGGTTACTTGGGAAGACAAATGTCATAACTCAGAATGTCCTCACTCTCTCCTTCTTCTCCAACCTTTATATACTAAGCATGACGTCACATGGTATGGAATATCCCTTTGGTCAGTTGGCATCAGCTGTCCCAGCTGTGTCTCCTCCCAACTTCTTGTGCACTCCCAGCCTACTTGCTGTTGGGGGTCGGTGTGAGGAGCAGAAAAGGCCTTGACTGTTTAGCAACAACCAAGAACATCAGTGCACTGTCAACACCGCTCTCATCCTGAATCCAAAACGTAGCCCCACACCAGCTGGTAGCAAGACAGCGAATTCCATCCCAGCTGAAGCCATGATATTGTGTATATGTATACTTGAATATCCATAGCTACATGCCTATGCTTTGGTACAGTGTGTTTGTATATATGCATGCGTGTATTTTAGCATGCACCTGTGCATCAGCACAGCATGTGCAGGAGCATATATGTACAGTGGTAGATACATTTGTATGTATATACACCCATGCCTCTATTTGTTTCCTGTGCATAGAAGCACATCCCGTGAATGGATGCACACAGCGTGCATGTAAGGCCTGACTATCCTTCTGTCCTCATGGACATTTTTAGTATTTCCATCTGAGAACTTCAGTGCTCTGATTGCACTAGCTAATTCCTGCCATGCCACGTTTTGGGAAGGCAGGGACAGGAGCAAGGGAACCAGCCCCTCTGTCTGGTACAGAAGGTGGGAGGGCAAATCCCACCTTCTGATGAAGATTGTTTCGTCTGCTACAGACCAGCTTGCCATAAGGTCAGTGGTGGAGATGTATAGATGAACAGTTAAACAAACCCAGATCACGAAAGAAATGCTGAGGAACCGTGTGGGAGAACAATGCACAGCAGTTGTAAGGTTGACCTGTCTGAAAAGATCAAAGAAAAATTTAAAGAAAGCTAATCTTGTCATTTCATAGTCTGTTCTTTTGGCTTTTAGGTTTGTGAAGAAAACCGTGGTATGTTTTTACAGCTCATTCTGTTGTAAACTAATTTTAAAAGGTGAAGAAAGAACATAGAGGTCTTGAATATTTGTCTCAGTGGTTGACAAAGTCAGGTGAAAGGTCAGTAATGGTTGTGGTGTAAATGGAGGTTAACTAAGGCTAACTAAGCATCGTCACTGGAACCTGACAACAAAAAGTTTCTGTGGAAAAATCACAGTTTTCCTCCCGGAAGACTTATTTTGCTATGCAGTGAAGGGAGTCTCTAAGTTAAATTCCTAATATTTGTTAGTGCTACCTACACAAACCCATGCACATCAGTCTTTTGTGTGTGCCAGTGGCTGGGATGGGGAGAGAAGTGGTCGTAGTGTTTTTCCCAGTATGTTATTTTAGTGGTGAAGAATCTGTATTGCTTTTTAGCAGTATTAAGTCCAAACATGGCTCCAAGTATGTTTAATTAGAACAGTAAATAAAGCATGTGCTTGAAAATCAGGATTGGCTTTCCCATTGTTACCAGTAAACGCTTCAGTGGATGGCTAGAACTCCAAAATCCATCTGCGATACTGTTATTTGTACTTAAATTTGCCATTTTGGCAGTGTGAGCTGAAGACCAGGAAACCTTCTTTCCTTCACAACAACCAACTCCGTATTAGTCTGTTGGATTTTTCAGGGCTAATTTTGCTAGTTCAAATTTAATGTACATTTTCTAACGTTGAGACAAATCAAAACAAAATTCAGATATGCCAGGAGGCCGTCTTCTACTAAGAGCTTGTTCAGTCGCAGTGGAGTTTTGGGGTACATAAAAGTGTAATTTAAACAGCTGCTTTGATTGGCAACACCAGGAATTTAGTTTTTTTTCCAAAAAAAGTGGTCGTCAGTGCCACCCACCAGGATCTGCAGGCAGTTTTGATCCTCTTCTATTTGTCTGTAATTATGTTCTCTGAAAATCTGGCTATACAAGTCAGCAGGTTAACTGAAAAGCAGAGTTTCAGGTTTATTTTATGTATGCGGTGACTTTGGCAACCAATGGGGAGTTACAGGGTGATGTTTAAGATACAAAATCAAGAGCCTGTGTTGGTCAGCTGTTGAGAGATGAAGGGCTGGCTCCAAGCACAGCTCTTTGGTGCGAGGAAGTCTGTAAACTGCTGTTACTGAGCTCCATGTTAGCTTTTTGCCCTGTTTTGACATCTTTCAATTTCTGTGGATGGAACTAAAATTTGAGACAGTTCTGTATACTAGTAAGTGTGGGGAGAAACATACTTCTTTTTACAAGGTCGAAGTTCATGAATTCACTTTTTATACCAATTTACATGAAGTAATCTATGTGATTTGTGAAAGACTTGCTGTGTTTTCCGTTCATTTTCACAATAGTGAAGTCTCTAGTATAGGTCCGGCTACAGGACTAGAGATATTACTAGGTTTTTTTTCCTTAAATTGCATGTGAATTATTGTTGAAGGGAGTTGTGCGGGATGTTAAAAAAACTTGCACTGTTTCTTTACCATGTTAAATTCAACAGTTTGGAGATTCAAGTAATGTCACTTCAGTGCTGTTTTCAATCTTAGACATGTTTTGTTGTACCTTTTGAAAGAGTCAAATTGCTTTGTAAAATTTCTTACCGTGTTACCTCAATGGTAATTAGCCATTAAATGGCAGTTAGGAATTACTGTATTTGGTGAGCAATGAGTAACGTTCAGTTAACATTTGTTAAAAATGTGGACAACTCTTAGGCAGTAATTATGCCTATGTTTTGGATGTTCTTTCCTGTGTATGCAGAAGTAGTATGACTGACCCCAACAAGATCAGCACACAATACGCTTTTTTTTCTGTGGTAAGAGAAACGAGCGTGACCTTAGGATATCTAAACAATTCGAGATTTTTTTAATTGAAAGAGCTGGTTGTGTGGGAACTCTAACCTGAAGTGTTTGCAGAAACCCAGGAAACACTTCTCCCAACTTTTCTTCAATGGCTTGTTAATATCGAGTTTGCCAGCTGGCTGTGCGATACCCTCCTGTGTCCCCACTTACTCCCTGTGGGTATGTTCCTGCTCGCTCTTGCAGTTTCTGCTCACTCTCTTGTCGTGCCTGCTGTGCTTGCCTCAACATTGCACTGAGTGGCAGATTTTTTTTTTTATCCTTGCTGGCTGAGCACAGTCAGATGACTCAAAGCTGTCATGGGACCGGTAGGAGAAAGGATGCGTCAGGAACTGTGGTATTGGTATTGTTTTTACTTTTTCTTCTTTGAAAAAGCACTCCAAATTTATGTTTTTTCAGAGTAGCAAGTAGGAAACATAGGAACAAAAGGCAGATAGTTTACAAAAGGCTAATAGTGACAACAATGTTAAAATTCAATCTTATATGTGATGTTCTTTATTTATTTATTGAAATAAGCTGTGATTTTGTGTAATAGGGGTTTCGGATACCACGATCACTTTCTTCTGTTTAGTTTGGGGCCCTTCTGTAGCAATGAAATGTAGTTCGGTATGCCTTATTTGTGAATAATAGAAAGCAACTCTTCAAGTTTTAATACACAGTCTAGTTTTCTTTTGGATAAATTGGATCTGTTCTCCCCAATTCTGTCCATTTGCATTTTTAAAAGCTGTGTCCTGTGTAATGTGTGTGTGAAATTTTTATGTAGTTAATCAGTGTGGGAGGATGTCTCCGTTTTCTGCTAGTACTGCCTAGGAGAATCATTATAGAAATCAACCAAGTAACGGGTGTTCTCCTGTGAAGGAGGCTGATGAAGGTCTTGGCTGAGGTGCTACACTTCGAATCTACAGGAGTTTTAAAATCACAAATATCTCTCTCTTGCTATTAGTAAAATATTTGACATAATAGAAAGCTTAATACTTTTTTTTTTCAATGCCAGCTGTGCCCAGGCACTTTAATGTCTTGTGTGGAGTGTTCATATCAAATATTCTGTTCAATATGCCTCTGGCAAATGTGAATGCATGTTGCTGTCACAGAGCAGAGATTTAAAAGGATCACTGGGACACCAAAATGAAAGTCTGCATAATTATACATGTTTAGCCACATTATTAGCAAGTCAGAATTGTAAATTTGCACTGATTGGTCTCATGCTATAATTGGAATGTAATTATATTCTAATCCCTAGAGAGGCTTCTTGGAATGAGAAGTTAATAAGCTTTATTTTGTTGTTTCTAGAGAAATGCTGTGATAGTCAGCTCATGTTAAGGAGGTTTTCTTTGGTCTTTTTATGAATTTTGTGTATGCTGTTAGAACGATCTATACCTGTGCTTGGCTATGTAATTGTCTTCTTTAACCCTCTTATGCAGTAGGGTTAAAATATTCCCATAATGACAGCTCTGTGATATGCTTTGCACCAGGGCTGTTAGGATTGGCTGCTGGGGGTCTCTTACTGAGTTATGCAGCTATTATTGGGATTTGGAGCAAAAGTGCAATAAGAATTCAGAGTAGCTGCCAGGTGGAACTGCTGTGTCCTGGCTCCCTTTGCAGGAAGTGATGGGAAAAGTGTGTCTCTGACAAAGAAGTTAGGCACCTTTGTCAAAAATGGTTGTTAAGTTAGGGCTTTTTAAATGTAACCAGTAATCTAGGTGTCATTCTGAAGGATTAATGTGCTCTGCCCACCAAAAATAAACCTCTAGCCTTGCTGAACACATCCCTGTCCCTTTTCATTGCTCCTTTATCTACCAGCATTGGACACCTGTGTTTTTCTTTTTCTATTCTGGTTTAGTCCCTGGCATTGTATGTTATCAGAAAATCCTGAATAGAAACCATGACTTGAGTGGGTGTGCAAGGAAGTGTCTCAAAATGATGAGAAAGTGTTACAATGGCCGAGCTTCCTGCAACCTCAGAATAGTTCTTGTGCTCCTTGTAGAAGGTATTTCACTTGATTCTGGTTTTGGATTCTCTACAAGCTTTCAGCTGTTTATAAAACATGGTGAGTGAAGAAACAATTCAGTTAGAAGCATAACAAAATTGAGGCTGTTCTTTTTATTGTCCAATACCTGAATAAAACTTAATGTTTTTTTGTTTGTTTTCCCCATTGTGTATTAAAGGTGGATAGCAGAGCTGAGTCAATTGACAAGAAAATTGCTAGGCTTGATGCAGAATTAGTGAAGTATAAGGATCAAATGAAGAAGATGAGAGAGGGGCCTGCAAAGGTAAGAATCTTCTGTGGGATTTAAGCATGAGAGGGTGATTCACGCTTCTTGTCATGTAGTGGAGTGATATAGCCAGTTCATCAGGTTCTTAGAATTGCGTCTTGCCCTACTGATGGGATATAAGATCCTGCAGGATTATTTTAATTCTGAAGCATCTCTTAGACATGCATCTTTGAAGAGTGTTTTCATTAGTTTTTATTTCTTCCAAAGTGTAAGGTAATTCCCCAGTCAGAAGTAACTTACTTGCTTCCCTTCTTCCATTACCTGAATTAAGTCTGATAGAGAGGCTGTTTTGTTTGTTTGCCAAAATAAAGAGGTCTTCACTATGCAGAAAGGGAGTAGGAAAACCCATTTTTAAAAGGGGATGAACATATAATATAAAAAATATTGAATAATAAACATATCTAGTATAAACAGTATAGTTAAAGTACCTTGGACAGTCTTATTTGATGCTGACCATTAAAATGTGTTCGTGAAAGATGGTTCTGATGAACTAAGTCTGACTTTGTATTCTTATTAAAAAAAAAAAAAAAAAATTCAAAAGCCAGAAACTTTGCGAGTACTTGCTTTTAGAACCTTCACATACAAGCCTATTTGGTGAATCATTAATGCAGGACAAACCCGGAAAGTGGCTACTGTTAAACTTTACATTAGTAACTGAGGAATCTTTTGGAAAGCTTGAATGTGATACATCCAATTTAAGCAGTATAATCCAGAGTAAAGTCAAATACTTTTCCTAATGTGATAATATTGTGTCTTTCAGAATACAGTAAAGCAGAAAGCATTGAGAGTCTTGAAGCAGAAGCGAATGTAAGTTTAAACCTTTATCAGTTTGAGATTAATGAAATCCTGTTTTCTTTAAGGGGGGTGGCACACTTTCATTTCTCTTTCCAGTACTCTTGCTTCTGAGCATTCTTAAAAGAAAAATGCTGAACAAGCTAGTCAGCCTTTCAGAAGCATCTCCTTAGAAATTGTGCATCAGCATGTTTGTACCTTATTTGTATGTGAGTATATAAATTTGGATTGGGACAAGCTGACCTAAATCTGCGCATTACTAAAGCTGTGCTTGGCTCCTGAACGTTCTGAGAGAGTGTGCCTCATTTTATATCATTAATCAATTACAATAAATCATGTACTTCATGATCTTGTTCTGGTTTGCTGGAAATTTACCTGTTCTCTGTGGACACCCTTAGGACTTGAACACGTGTAGCACAGGTAATTGTGTCTATGCAAAAAACCAGAATGGATATGCTAGGTGATCCTGTGGTCCAGTCTAGCCTAGTATGCTGTCTTGAAAAGTGTCCAGCAACAAATACAAAGGAAAGAATGTCAGAACATGGCATGTGTTCAGGGATACTTCACTGGAATGTCTTACAGTCCCTGAACTGCACATCTCTTAGGTGCTATCTGAGCCAAAGCTTATGTTATCTTGCATTTCATATCCCTCAGAGGAATTGCACCTCTACAGGCTTGCTCAATTACTTGTTATGTATTTGTGAACACTTACAATCCAAAATATCTATGCAATAGTTTAATTGGATGTTGTGAGAAGAGCTGCTTTCTTTTGGGTTTTGGGGTTGGGTGTTTTGTGTTTTGTGTTTTTTTTTTTTTGTTTGTTTGTTTGTTTTGTTTGTTTTGCTCTGCTGCCTGCTAATCCTATTTGATAATTGTTACCCTATTTACAGTCACTGGGCCCATCATAACAGGCTATCATCCTATCCCTCAGTCATCCTTTTTCCATCTTGTTAAACAGTAATATATTAATTCTGTGTCCAGAAGCTGTTTTGTATTTGGATCATCCTTGTCTTGCAAACCTACTGCCTTGGAAGTTTGAAGAAGGAATTATTGTTCATTTTTAGGCTTTCATTTTTATATTCAACCTGACGTATTTTACATTCTTGATTGGATACAAATTTAGCTTTGAGAAGGAAGATTTCTTGATTTTTAAAGTCTCCCTTTTATTTTTGGTCAGCCGTAACAGTTCCCTTTTTCTACCCTATCTCCTTTTCTCCCTGGTCCCTGCCCTGCAAAGCTCCAGTGCAGAGCCATTGTGGTTTGGATAACCTGCATTTCTTCCATTCTGCTTACAGCATTAGTGAGCAGTGGCGTGCATCTCTGGCTTATAGTGATAAAAACCTTTGCTATATCCTTACCTACTGTGTAAGCCTATACAAATATGGCATCGGCGTCAGTTGAAACATAAGCTTCGTTCAGGAGTAGCTTTGTCAACTTTAAAGACAAATGCATAATGGCCAGATTTTTATTAAGCTGTTTATTCTGATGTGATTGTTTATAATAAATTTAAAAAAAAAATAATCTATTCCTATCTTCAGACTATTGCTGCTGTTTTTTCAGTTTTTTTAAAAATTGAGAATTTTTGTAGCAATAAATAGTGCTGTTTTAAAGCCATTATTTGCATTGTTTTTAACAGGTATGAACAACAGCGGGATAATCTATCACAGCAGTCTTTTAATATGGAACAAGCTAATTACACTATTCAGGCACTGAAGGATACAAAGACAACGGTACCAGTATATTAATCTCACATTTGTTTAACTTGTGTATGCGACATCAGATACAAGCATGTTGTTTAACTCTATTCTAGGTTGATGCAATGAAACTGGGGGTGAAAGAAATGAAGAAAGCTTACAAGCAGGTCAAAATTGATCAAATTGAGGTGAGCTTCTGTAGTTTAAATTATTAAAGAACAGAAACAATGTACTGAAATAGTGATGAGTGGACTATGTAACTTAAAAGTAAGCTGACTGTTTAGTTCACATGAGTTTGCCTGCCTTTTTTGTGGGACCACCATCATAATTCCTTCCTGATTTTTCTGGTACTGCACAATCAGTTGTTGGCCTTATGGCAATGATTGTTGTTTTCTTGCTGGGCTAATCTTTAATCTCTCCCTTCCTTTCCTCGGCACTTCAGCATAAACATTGGTGAATACTTCCTGCTATGGCTTTTTTTTGTCCTCTTCCACACACACCCCACCCCCCCTCACGTTGCTACTCTTATGTGCAGATTATTCCTTTGCTCCCCTAGTTCATGGTAGTGCCAGATTTTAAAAAAAAACAAAAACAAAAAAACCTACCAAACCAAACAAACAAAAAAAACCCCAACAAAACAAACAAAAAACCCCACCAAAAAAACCAACCAAACAAAACAAAACAAAAAACCAAAAAAAACCAACCAAACAAAAAAAAAACACACCACAAAAAATCCAAACAAAAAAACTCATTGCAGGAGGTCTGCAAGGCCTGGCCCTGTCTTCAGAAATTGCCATTTAAAAATGTAACATCTTTAAATATAATTTAAAGTACGCTGCACTTAAAACTCTTATCAAATTCCAGTGCTGAATTCCTTTAAGTTCTCTTTCCTTTGCTGTTTTTATATATGGCCTGCAGTGTAGACCTTTAGGCAAGTATTGTCTTCTTTCCTATACCCAAGTACAGTGTCAATAGGTATGCTAAATATCTTTGAACTTTTGCTTTGGCACAGCTCATGCTAGTGCTTATTCTCCAGATGGTAGATTTAGTGTCTCTACACTTTGTACACTCCTGCTTTTCAAGATAATGCTGAACTGTGGGTAATTTATTAGAGGCTTTCAGTTTACCCTGAAGAATAGTTAAAACAAAAAACCAAGAGAGTTCTGCAGAGATGTTGTGTCAAGGTTTTTATCTACCTCATACTTTTATTATAATTTTAATAGTAGTTAAGACCACACTGTAGCACCGAATGCATGTGTCTTGACTTGTATTAATTGTGCTTCAAAAAAATGGTTTGTGCATTAAAAATTTGAGTGCCTTGTATGTTGGAATTATTAAACTGAATTTGATTAAGCTCTCATAAATTTAACTAAAACTATTAAATATGGACCAGTTGAAATTGTTTCTTGCTCCAGGACATACAAGATCAGTTAGAGGATATGATGGAAGAAGCCAATGAAGTCCAGGAAGCACTGAGTCGTAGCTATGGAACACCAGAAATTGATGAAGATGACTTGGAAGCAGGTTAGGAAAGTGGAGGGTGATTTTCACATTACTGAATGTAAAAATCATCATACAGTGATTTTTAATTTCATTAGTCAAATACTTTAAGTGCGTTAAAAAAAAAAAAAAGTTTTAATCACTTGTTTAAACGTAAAAGCTGCATTCCCTTTAAGGGCAGTAACAAGAGTATGAGACAAACATGAGAGAGACACTAATGGAATGCTACAATGAAGGAAAGAAGGTTCTCTCTATTTTGTGTATGTGTGTGTGTATTCCTGACTGATGACTAAGTAATCCTAAATGAGTATGAATGTAAGCACTCAGTATGAATCCTGTTTCTCTGTAAAAGCATCTTTTCGTTTGCCAAAGGAATTCCTTGCATAATTTTTCAGCCAACGTAATTCAATTTCAGAACTGGATGCGTTGGGTGATGAGCTTTTAGCCGATGAAGACAATTCCTACTTAGATGAAGCTGCATCTGCTCCAGCAATCCCAGAGGTCACTCCTACTGACACGAAAAACAAAGTGAGTCCTTTCCTCTTTAAAAGCAACAACTTGTTGTCGTCGTGTTGGATTAATCACATTTGTGTTGGTTGCTTGATATTTGGAATCCTTAATATTTTGAGCAAAAACCCATGCTTAATGTTTTATGTATTTTGAGTGCTATATATGAGAGAATACAGTGTCCTGAATGCTCTTTATTATATTTTAAAGAGCTAAAATGGCATTTTGTAACTCCTATCTAACTTGTCAGGCTGCAAGTAGAATTTAAGTGTACCATTACAGCTCCTAGTGTAGTTATTCTTAAAAACATAAGAAAGTCTTCTGTATGTTTTGGGGCTTCATAGTGAGGATGAACCCTGATGCTCTTATTTTGATCCCAGCTGTCACACAGTGACAATTACAGATATATGACTTTACAGAAAGCGTAAGGAAACTTGTGAAATATTGTGGTTGGTGGAGAGTTGTTAACCTGTTGCTTCTTTTTCTTTCTTACAGGATGGTGTATTGGTGGATGAATTTGGATTGCCAAAGATCCCTGCAACATAAGTGTTTCAAAAGCACAATGGATGTAATGAACTATACAAATCAAATTAAGATTATTTTTTTTTTTAATCCTGGAGAACTTGTCCTTCCAGTGTAACCTTAATATCACTACATCCTAGAATGCAACATGAGCGGCTGGTGGTGTTCTTTCTTTGAAGAAAGTTGTTCTACTACTGACTTTTCTATTAATGGAAAATTCGGCACGATTCCCTTCAGTGGAAGCAGCCAGTCTTATAGGTTTTGGGTTCTGAGTCTTATGGATGAAGTAATACGTGGAGACTAGTGGTGGCCGTTGGTAGCTGAGGTTTATTTTAACTTTGTATCATGTTTCTCTTTCTTGAAACTAAGGCTGGACGTCGCTGCTTACTCTCTGTAAAATAGCTCCCTTATCACGGTGCTTCTTTGATAAAAGAATCGAAAGCAATTTTTAAACTGCTGGAGGCTCCGATGTTAGTGTCCTTGTAACCTTCTTGAATGCTGTAATAAATAGGCGTATTGTCAACTTCACCTATTCTGTGGAGACATAAAACCACGTAGATCAGCGGATCTGTTTGTGTGGTGTTTCTGGTAATTAATTAGGCCTTAACCTGCGCCCCGCCTCCCCGCCGGCGCTCCTGCTTCCGAAGCGCTTAATTGTTTCCTCGCTCTCCTCACAGCCCCGACGGCTGACGTTGTCACCCCGTCGGTGACGCCGGTAAACGTCAGCCCTGTAGGCCCCGCCCCACCCCTTCCCGGTTAGAGGCCTGGGGCGGAAGTGACGCGCTAGCAGCGCGCCCCGGGTGGCGCCCGCAGAACGGTTTCCTTGTGGCGGGGTGAGATGGCGGCGCCCGGAGCCCCGGTTACCGTCACCGTCACTTACAGTAAGAGCCGCCCGAGGGCTGGGGGGGGCCATCTTCAGCCGCTGCTGAGCTGAGCGCAGCCCGCGGTGTCTTCCCACGGCCGGGACTGTGCGGGTCGGCCCGCGGGACCGCCCTTCCCTGCCGCCCCCGCTCCCCGCTGTCCTCGCCTCGGCCGTTAACGGCAGCCCGGCGCTGCGGGGCGGGCCCCTCTCTGCCCCCGGCGGCAGGGGTGAGGGGGAAAGGCGCGGGCCGCGGCGCTGGAAGAGCGCCCGGCGGCGGCCCGGAGCGGTGAGGGGGGTGCGCCTTTGGCGCCCGAGGGGCCGCGGCTGCAGCTCCGCAAAGCCTCGAGGAGACGGAAGATGGCGGGGCTGCGGCTGTCAGCTGGATGGCGGCAGCGTCCCCGCGTTCGCTGGGCCTGCGGCCGAGCCTGCCTCGGCCTCGGGGGCGGACGCGGCTCACCCTCTGCTTAGCCTGGCCTCGGTGCCGGCCGCTGCCGTAAGGTTTGGCTCCTCTACTGGCCACGTCTCCCCACTGTCTCCCTCAAGTTGATCCAACAGAAGGGGGGGAAGTAGCCTTTTCCATATCCACAAGGTGATCAAACTTGCAGCACTGGGGTGCATCTACTGTAAGGATGATGGTGGGAACAGGTGATAAGACTGACCTTGCCAGAGAGCATAGAGCAGAGGTGCCTTTTTTGGTAGTAATCTTCATTTAGATGAAATGTATCACTGAAGTTAGCACTGTACGTTGAAAGTAGGTGCTATCTGGTGGGCTCTCATTTCGTTTGTTGAATAAGCATGAACGTTTGCAAGATTGCAACAGAAAGTTGTGGTTTCATCAGTATGATAGTTGGGTGCTGACCTGATGAAATGGGTTACTCAAAGGCCAGCCAGCATGATTGAGCCTTTTTTCCTAGGGAAGAGAAATAGGAGGAAGGAGAAGGTGGTGGTTAAGTCTGCGAATGAATAATATAACAAAGAGGTACAAATAGCCTGGACTCCACAGTTCTTAAAAATAAGATGGGAAATACCATGGTTAAATTTCAATGAAGTGGATCTAGGTGAGGCAGTAGGAGGAATGAGAAGGATAGTAAGGTATTAAATCAGCAAGGTATTCAATAGCTGGTTTTTGTTAGCAGACCTTTTTTTTTTATGTATTATTTTTTAATTATTGAATAATAAATTCTGCTCCTGTTCCTTTTGCACTGTTGGTGACGTTCTTTCCACCTTTAGAGCTTATTGTTTACTTCTGCTTGCTTACTCGTGTTTTCAAACTGTTACGTTATTTTGTGAAAATGTTTCCTTTTTCATGAAGCAGTTTTATCTAAGAGTCTTTGGTGACTAACTTTGTGGAATAATCTGTTTGAATCTTCATGATTCATGTGCTTATCGATGCCTTCAGAGAGTTCCATTTGATCTGGGGGGTCTTCATTTGCAAAGATGACAATAATGCAATGATATTAGCATATTTATAATTCCAACATCTTGCTGTTTGCCAGCACTCTTCTTATCTGAGACTGTTTTTATCTTTACAGTTGTTTTCTCGTAATTACTTTGTCATTAATAAATAGCAAATAGAAGGCATCCTTCATCTTGGACTTCAGTTCTCTGATTTATACCTGTTGCTGTCAGATGCTGGTTTACTACTTAGCACATACGTTTTTATTGAAGTTTTGCATGCATGGGTGAAAGTAGGGAAAGATGGAAGTAAGGCTTAAGAAAGAGAATGGTAGTAGACCCACATGTATCACTTGACAGTCTGCAAGATAGTGAATTTACCTGTTTTTTAAATGTACTTAGTCTTTTTTTTTAAAAAGTTTGGAATTTTGCACTAGTGATTACTTTAAATTAGTATTGTCATTTACTGAAGCAAACTGATTAAGCTATAATAGCAGTTCTAACCCATGAGGTATTTTTCATGGTGATTTCACTCTGCTGTGAATTTACAGTAAAATTTTTGTTACAGTCTCATAATTTGTAATTAAAACTGTTTCTGTTGCTAGGCAAACTTCAGCTGTTCTCTTCCCCATTTGCTGTTTGTTTCTTTGTTTTCTCTCAACTGCTGACAGGCACAGCCTTTACACAAAGCGGTTGCATATATGAAAACAACCTTTTGAAATATGTTCAGGTTAGGACCTAAATTTTTGGTTTGGTTTTGTTGTGTTGTTTGGTTTTTTTCCCCCAAAACCAAATGGGGAGTAAGGTCTGTTTATGGAAAATGCTTGGGGGAGAGTTTGTATAATGTGATTTTGAGCTTAAAACCATTTCAGAATTAAGAAATATTGTTGAAGCTTGCAAGTTTTTGGGGCCACAGTGTCACTTGTCATATGGCTCTGGGAGGCTGGAGCATTTCGAAATCGCTGTTTCTAGCACTCTTTTTTGTACAAGATACGTGCACTTCAAATGGTGTGAGGTTAATTTTCTTTCTGGCATTTGTTAAGGGGTTCTCTCTTCCTGCAAAGTAAAAAAATGCCTGTCTTGATTTCCCTTGCAGCCAATGGTGTCTGATTCCTCTAGGTGCTTTCAGATCGACAAGCCTTAAGTGTGTGGGTGCAGAGGGTTATAGAAAGGGTCTGTTGCAAAGCAGAGACATACTCCTTTTTTTCTAAGAACTTCCTGCTGTTTGCATGCGAGTGATCTTAGGGAGTCTGAATAGGATGCTGCATAAGTGGAAGGTGACATATAGGCTGAGACTCCTCAGAGTGGTTAAGGGTGCATATCAGCAGTATTATGGGAAGAAATAATTTTTGGACTGTGAGAATTCACTCAGGTGGCTGGTGGAGGGGAGACAGGGTAGACATCAATCGCTTGCTTCTCATGTATGAGGAATAGGGAGCAAAGGGAGTGATAAATTGCCTCAGATTCCCCAAGACTCATGCCATTAAAAGTTCTTACAAGTAGGAAATGGAATATATCAGGAAGGTGCAGGCTTCCGTGCTTTAGCTTGTGAGATGTCTGGATGCCATCTGCACTCTTAAAAAGAGGTGGGGAATAATACTTAGCAGGAACATTATGCCTAATCAAAGTTTTCAGATTATTATAACGTAAAACAAAATTTCCAGCTGAGGTAAGTTACTCCAAGAGGAAGGAAATGCCGTAGAATCCTTTGACTGAAAATTATGATTGTACCTGAGAGTCAGTGATTTGAGAACTTTCTGGGTTAATGGAAATAAATATTAGAAACATATTCCTTGTAATATTTTCTAGGTAACAACAAGTATTACTGTTACTCTGTGTTTTGTTAGGTAATGAAAAACATAGTATTCAGGTTGCTTCTCAACAAGAAGATGGTGAACCTACACTACAAGACATGGCTGTACTTATTGAACAAGTCACTGGAGTTCCAGTTCATTTTCAGAAACTGATATACAAAGGTAATTTATAAATCTGTCAATGTTTCTTATAGGTGATACCTTTCATCCTAGTCACTTTCAAGTGCCCATGTTTTGAACATCTTCAAAAAGATGTTCTTATGCCACTAACTGTATTTTAACTGTTTTTTTTCATCTCTCATTTTTCATTTAGGGAAGTCTCTGAAAGAATTGGAACAACCATTGTCAGCACTTGGTGTTAAAAATGGTTGCAAAGTCATGTTGATTGGGAAAAGAGTAAGTGTTGCCTTTGGACCTTTTTTTCTTAAATTATCGTCATTTCTGTCAGTGGTTTAGCTGCTGAACACCGGAACAGGTTACAGCATAAACCTAATTGTGTATACCTACCCTCAAAGTTCAGTTCAATCTCACGTTGTATTGCAAATAACTCTGCAGTTTGTGCATTTCTGAAATTACATTACTGACTTCTGTTTTACATTATTGACAAGCCTCTGCCTAATCTGTTGCTTTTCAGTGCTCGTGAACTTTCTGTGCACTGATGACCTTATCTGCTCATCTTGTTTTTCTGGTTAAAAAAAAAAGGGCTGTAGCTACTGAGTCTGCTGGGTTATTTCTAGTGAATGACTTGTGGCTGGCTTTGCCAAGTAGAGGAAAAGGTGATATCTCATGATATAAATGCTACCTGTACTTTAAAGATGCTAAGCTAACAAAAAAAAAAGTTTACGCTTTTCCTTTTTCCCTTCAAATTCATCTCATTTAATGTGTTTATATACATTGTGGCTTTGACTGTATTTGTAATTAAGCTTTGGAAGAAGCTTATTAAAGAGGTATTAAAATATGGAAAGAATAACCACAGTGTAGTATGTGTTTTAAACCAGCAGAAGCCTTTATGTCTGTATTGCCACTGTTGCTGCTTTTAGCTGCATAGTGTCTCTATCTGTTCCATAGTTGTGAATGTTATACTTTTGAATACACAGAATAGTCCAGAGGAAGAGGCTGAATTAAAGAAGTTAAAAGATTTGGAGAAGTCAGTGGAGCAAATAGCTAATAAGTTAGAGGAAGTTAATAAAGAGTTCACAAGTATCCAGAAGGTATGCCAGTTTTGTATTATTTTATATCTTTGCAAAACAATTTTGTAGGTATATGTATTTAAAAAAGTATTGTTTAAAGGTTTTGAGCAGTTCTCCTAACTGTCCAAGGAGCCTGTAGAATTCTTACAGAATTTCAAGTGCCATTTATGAGTTTTTCAAATGGCATTGGTTGAAAAGAGGTAAATATTGTTGCCTATTGGATTAATTGTATTCTTTAGATCTGGAAAAACATAAGAGTTCTCTCAAAGTCCAGATAAGAATGTCTGTTATTTGTTTAGTCTTTTAAGTAAACCTAGCAGATCTTAGATTTACAGAATCACAGGGGTTGGAAGGGACCTCTGGAGATCATCTAGTCCAACCCCCCTGCCAGAGCAGGGACACCTAGAGCAGGCTGCCCAGGGCAACGTCCAGGTGGGTTTGGAATGTCTCCAGAGTCAGAGACTCCACCACCTCTCTGGGCAGCCTCTTCCAGTGCTCTGCCACCCTCAAAGGAAAGAAGTTCCTCTTCATGTTCAGGTGGAACTTCAGATGTTCAAGTTTGTGCCCATTAGCTCTTGTCCTATCACTGGGCACCACTGCAAAAAGACTGGTGCCATCCTCCCGGCACCATTCCTTTAAGTATTGTTAGAATACAGGTTGAGATTGGAGTCCCTATCATACTTGAAACTACAGAAATAGCAAAAGATGTTTTCTGCTGTGGTGGATTGACAGATTTTCTAAGCTGAGTATTCTGTAGGATATGGAATAATTTTGTCTTTCCTTCCCTCTTTTTCCTCCTCAGGGATTTTTAGCAAAGGATCTCCAAGCAGAAGCACTAAAACAGCTGGACAAGAGGATAAAAGGAACTGCAGAGCAGTTTATGAAGATCCTGGAACAGATTGATGCCGTTGTAAGTAAATAACCACAGATGAGGGTCAAATCCCAACAGAAAATTACTGTTAAGAATATATCTTTCTTGTAATTTATTTGATATTTTAAAATACTAAAAAAATTATTTTGGCTTTGAAAATTAGTTAATTGGTCTGCTCATTTTTTCTTTAATATCCAGCTCTTGCCCCTGTTTGTCTCCAAAAGACTACTTGGCAGCATCTATTTCTAAATGGTGACATTAATGCCTATGTATGCATCCCCATTCTACAGAAGAGCTTCATTTGGGGCAGCAGCCTGTTAAGACTACATGAAATGGGTATCCTTTACTCAAGTTTTACCCTTTTAGTTTGTCTTGGCAAACTTTAATGTTAAACTTCATGGTCACAGTAAAGGTCTGGAAAAAAAAACCTGGATACACTTTGTATTCTATATCTCATAGGAACAAGGAGGTCCTGAAGACCTGAAGAATTTTCTGGTCAGTTGTATGTGAACTGATGGTACTTTTATTTAAGATACCTGCATATTGAGGACTGTATTCTTTCTTTGGAGTGTACTGGGGTATATCCAGGGGCTTCACAGTCATTAATGAATCATAACCTTACAGCATATTTCCAGAGTATAATATATATCTTCCTGTATCATGTAGTAGCTGAGAGCTACGTGAGAATAAGGGACTTATGCAGAGACAAACAGAAGATTGTGGCAACTAGGGTATTTCCTTACTCTGTTTCTCTGTCTGCTGGTCATTCTCTGTAAACTTCATTATATAATTTTGTTGCATATCATGATCATAATGTCCTGCTCTGAAGGAAAAATGCTGCTTTTCTCTGGTAGCGATGTCTTCGGGTCTACTCCTTTGTACAGTGACCCTTTATGGGATTGTTTCAGAAAGATTCCATGCAAATGCTTGTAATTGGTGAACCAAATGTAGTTTAATGGATGGACACTTTGGAAAAGTTCAGCAGCAGAATCAAAGAGTAATAATTTGAATTGGCCATCATCAAATGCTATACAATATGGATGTGTTCCTAAGAATGGTGGGAAGCTCATTATCTTACTTCCTCCTTTCATATTGTGCACCTTTAATGGTAAACTAGCCTTTACTGTTTGTTATAGCCAACAGTTCTTAGACTTTTTAAAATTGTATTATGCTAAGTATTTTAAAGTCTTAAAATTTCTCTTTCCTTTTCTGCCTCATATAGAGGAAACTATTTTGCTGACAGTTATTGAATGCTGTTAGACATACAGACTTCATATAACTGATTCTCTCTTTGAAGTGGCAGATTTACTATGTGTTATGAAAATAGCAATAAGGTGACAACTGTTTCAATTGAATGGGATTAAAGCTTATTTCTGATCCCTTCAATTTCTGATACTAAGTCCTATTTAGAAAAAAGTTAGTACTTGTATGCTGGTGTACAGTTCTGGAACCCAGCAAGCAGCCTTGAAAAACCCTTTCACTGCTTCCTAATTAATCCAAACTAAATTTCCCAAGTTTACTTTTGATTCTGGTACTGTTTGCATGACTTAAACAGAAAGCATGCTATTATCTATCTCCTTATCCGAAATACTCTAAATAATACTGAACGAGGGACTTCCGGTTTAGTGCAAGATTTTAGAAGACTTACAACCTGGTGACTTCATGTTTAGATTTAGGAAATAATGGAGTCCCTGTGCCTCAGTTTTGTCTCTTGTGGAAGTGGAGCAGCCAGAGCTAAAACTAATTATAATTAGTATCTCTTAATATTTATAATAGTTGTTTGTTACTTTGTTGTGTAAGAGCCTATGACATTGATGAGTGTCATTTTTTTTAAAGCAAGAAATAAGTGAGCATTTTTATTACCAGTTATTGAAGTTATGTCACACATACCAAAGTCCATATTTACTTATTTTAATGTACAAAGGTGAGTGTGGCTTTTGTCACGAAAACTGAACTTCTGTGAAGTCTTCAGATGAGATACGTGTAGTTGGGTGGAATCCCTACATAAAATGTAGCTGCTCAGTGTACTGGTATTACACCAGGTCAGATAAACAGGCCACCAACTTCCTGAGGTGTTGCTTAGCTTTACTGTAGTTGTGCAACATACAGAGGTAGCAACACAAAACAGTAATGAGGTATGTATATGAACAATAAATGGGTTCCACTGAAGTAAAAAGTGGTAAATAGAAATGCAAAGCAAAGCAGAAAAGCATAAAGCTTCCAGAAAGTATTTTATCTGTATCTCAGAATTGTTCTATACGGTATTTAGTATTCCTTTTGTTAGCTAAGTAAAAAGCAAGTTTTGACAATCTCTTGAATGCTATTGACCATGTACATGTGCTATTGATTCAATCAACAGCATGTTAAAAAAAGATAAGGGGGAAGAAAAGTGACTTGAGTGAACTGTTTTCTGAGCTGACAGGAGCATGGATGCATTGTAGAAGTGAAACATACAGCAAGCTCAGACTGTAAAAACTCTGGTTTGTTTCTTTGTAGAATTGTTGTGAAAGCTCTTTAAAGTGTCTTGACTGTCATACATTGTTTGCATCAATCAAAAACATCTAGCCTGATACAGCTTGATATATGTGGCTTGAGCCAACTAGGGAAGGTGCCCTGCTGGACTTGTTGTTTGTGAACAGAGAAGGACTTGTGGGTGATGTGATGGTTGGAGGCTGCCTTGGGCGTAGCGATCACAAAATAATAGTTTTCTCTCTATGGAGAAGTAAGGAGGGGGATCAGCAGAACTACTACCTTGCACTTCCGGAGAGCAGACTTTGGCCTGTTCAGGAGACTGGTTGACAGAGTCCCTTGGGATACAGTCCTGAAGGTCAAAGGAGTCCAGGAAGGCTGGACATTCTTCAAGGAGGAAATCCTAAGGGTGCAGGAGCAGGCCATCCCCATGTGCCGAAAGACAAGCCGGCAGGGACGAAGACTGGCCTGGCTGAACAGAGAGCTTTGGCTGGAACTCAGGGGCGAAGAAGAGAGTTTATGACCTTTGGAAGAAGGGGCAGGCCACTCAGGAGGATTACAAGGATGTCATGATGTTATGCAGGGAGAAAATTAGCAGGGCCAAAGCCCAACTAGAACTTAATCTGGCTAGTGCCATAAAAGACAATAAAAAATGTTTCTATAAATACATTAGCAACAAAAGAAGGGCTAAGCAGAATCTCCATCCTCTCTTGGATGCGTGGGGAAACATAGTGACAAAGGATGAGGAAGAGGCTGAGGTACTTAATGCCTTCTTTGCCTCAGTCTTTAATAAGACCAGTTGTTCTCTGGGTACCCAGCCCCCTGAGCAAGAAGATGGACAGAGAGAAGAATGAAGCTCCCATAATCCAAGGGGAAATGGTTAGTGACTTGCTACAGCACTTAGACACATGCAAGTCTATGGGGCTGGATGGGATCCACCCAAGGGTACCGAGGGAGCTGGTAGAAGTACTCGTCAAGCCACTTTCCATTGTGTATCAGCAATCCTGGCTGATTGAGGAGGTCCCAGTTGACTGGAGNTGGACAGAGAGAAGAATGAAGCTCCCATAATCCAAGGGGAAATGGTTAGTGACTTGCTACAGCACTTAGACACATGCAAGTCTATGGGGCTGGATGGGATCCACCCAAGGGTACCGAGGGAGCTGGTAGAAGTACTCGTCAAGCCACTTTCCATTGTGTATCAGCAATCCTGGCTGATTGAGGAGGTCCCAGTTGACTGGAGGTTAGCAAATGTGATGCCCATCTACAGAAGGGCTGGAAGGAAGAATCCGGGTAACTATAGGCCTGTCAGTCTGACCTCAGTGCCAGGGAAGGTTATGGAGCAGATCATCTTGAGTGCCATCACACAACATGTACCGGACAACCAGGTGATCAGGCCCAGTCAGCATGGGTTTATGAAAGGCAGGTCCTGCTTGACTAACCTGATCTCCTCCTATGACAAGGTGACCTGCTTAGCGAATGAGGGAAAGGCTGTGCGTGTTGTTTACCAGGACTTTAATAAAGCCTTTGACACACTTTCCCACAGCATTCTCATAGAAAAACTGACTGCTCATGGCTTGGATGGGCATACTCTTTGCTGGGTGCTAGATGGCCAGGCCCAAAGAGTTGTGGCAAATGGAGTTAAATCCAGTTGGTGGTCAGTCACAAGTGATGTTCCCCAGGGCTCAGTATTGGGATCAGTTCTGTTTAACATTTTTATCAATGATCTGGATGAGGGGATCGAGTGCACCTTCAGTAAGTTTGCAGAAGACACCAAGTTGGGCAGGAGTGTTGATCTGCTTGAGGGTAGGATGGCTCTATAGAGGGGTCCGAACAGACTGGATCCATGGGCCGAGGCCAATGGTATGAGATTCAACAAGGCCAAGTGCTGGGTCCTGCACTTGGGTCACAACAACCCTGTGCAGTGCTACAGGCTTGGGGAGGAGTGGCTGGAAAGCTGCCTGGCAGAAAAGGACCTGAGGGTGTTGGTTGACAGTCAGCTGAATATGAGCCAGCAGTGTGCCGAGGTGGCCAAGAAGGCCAACGACATCCTGGCTTGTATCAGAAATAGTACAGCCAGTAGCATTAGGGAAGTGATTGTCCCCCTGTACTCGGCACTAGTGAGGCCACATCTTGAATACTGTGTTCAATTTTGGGCCACTCACTACAGGAAAGACATTGAGGTGCTGGAGTGTATCCAGAGAAGGGCAACAAAGCTGGTGAGGGGTCTAGAGCACAAGTCTTATGAGGAACGGCTGAGGGAACTGGGGTTGTTTAGCCTGGAGAAAAGGAGGCTGAGGGGAGACCTTATCACTGTCTACAGCTACCTGAAAGGAGGTTGTAGCGAGGTGGGTGTTGGTCTCTTCTCCCAATTAACAAGCGATAGGACAAGAGGAAATGGCCTCAAGTTGCACCAGGGGAGGTTTAGATTGGATATTAGGAAAAATTTCTTCACCGAAAGGGTTGTCAAGCATTGGAACAGGCTGCCCAGGGAAGTGGTTGAGTCACCATCCCTGGAGGTATTTAAAAGATGTGTAGATGTGGTGCTTAAGGACATGGGTTAGTGGTGGACTTGGCAGTGCTAGCTTAATGGACTCGATGATCTTAAAGGTCTTTTCCAACCTAAACGATTCTATGATTCTATACAAAATGAGATTTGTATGGTTACAGAGAGCTGAGGGTAAGGAAGCCTGCATATTGTTTTCTGTCTATTCTAGGGACGTCACCCTCTTACTGTTAGCAGACAAACTCATTAATTAGAGGAGCTGAATTTGGAACTAATACTCCTTTTTACTAGACTCCATATGTTCAACAGCTATGAATTTAAAAGAAGTGATTTAGGAAGTGGAGAAGTTGTTGGTAGTCATAAAGTACTGGGGTGGGAGAGAAAAAATACAGTGTTGTCACTGCCAGAGGTGTGAAAGGAAAGTCTTGAAGGGATGCTTTTCGGTAGAGTAGCTGTAACTTAAACATTTTAACATTAAATATGTTTAAATAGCTACTGCTTCCACAGCAGGAAGTGTGGAGGGATCTTAAGAGCGTCTTACAAATTTTTGAATACTGTGACACAGTCAGATGATCCCGTAAGCCACAGATCTTTGAAGTTTTCTTCAGGAGGAATACAAGTTGAATCATGTTCAACACTTGAAGAATTGTAGGTGTGCATCACCAGAAATGTCATTTATTTCAGCAGTTAAAACATTTGGTCCAGGAGTAAAAGTCAAAGTACACTACGTATTACAAACCTCAGTGAGTAGGACACAGAAAAGCCTTGACTTGATCAGCTGGCACAGGTGTTTAAATAACTGAAAGACTTTTTCAAGAAAAAAAAGGAAAACTTTTCTGAGATCAGTAGGTAAATTTAAATCCACAGTCATGACACTATGTACTTCTTGAGAGCCTTCTCTAATTTACATGAAGACTGTCACCAATATTGCAGTCTGAGGTGTCACTTTGTTCTCATGATGATTTCTTATTAAATGGCAGATTTGTAATTTAGAAAGACGATGTTGTACAGAACAGATTGTTCTAACAACTGAAAAAAAGCTTTCTCTTCTGAAATACCAGTCACTGATTTTGTTTACATAAATTCACGACAAAATCATCTGTCAAATAGCATATATCAGTATTGAGGACATTGATACCATTACTGACTCATAATTACGTTCTGGTGGCCCATCCGCCTTTCTTGAGGATGTTTTTTTAGGTTATAATTCCTCTGCAAAACTTACTTAACTTACTGTACTGTTCTGATTAAGCCTTTTTCACTGTCTCCTTGTCCCTGCTATGGTTGTCATCTGGTAAATCAATACCAAATTAACATGTCAAGGATTAAAAGAAAGAAGTATTCTGAAAAAAACCCATCATTGTGCCTGTAACAAACATTTCCCAGGCTTCTGGGAAGTTTTGCTTCTTACAATAAGATGAGAAATTATTACTAAACCTTTGAATTTATCTGGCTAAATAAACATTTGATAAATATTTCTTATTATAATTCTTCAATCTCTTAGTGTGAATCATAAACCTAAAATCAGAGCTTCAGTGGAAAATTTTTCTAAAGCACAAGGAGCATGAAAATACTATCATCCCTTAGTGAGGGTAGAGCGCTTAGTTACCACTTCTGCATTCTGAAAACCCATTGACAAACGCTGCCATTTAATAGCTGCTTTTAAAGAAGGTACTCAGCTATCAACTTAGATGAAAAAGGTTCCGTGTCAACATAATGTGCTTACCCATTTTACCAATTTATTTAATAGTAAGTTTAAAAAAAGTGCGGGGCTGGTAGTCAATAAAAACTACACAGTGGAATACTATATGTTGTTTTGGATTTTTGAAAAAAACTAATGAAAAGCTTCCTGTTAGATGGATGGGGTGTCAGCGAAAAATCCTTGTTTGCAACTGATTAGCATTGGTGCCATGTGTAGCAGAGTGATTTTTATTTTTTTAAGCAATTTGATAACAAACCAGAAATGTTTCTAGCTATTATTGCTAGTGACTGCTCATGTAGGAGATTGCCTGTTTTAAGAATGGTGTTCCTTTGGTTCTGATAAGATAGTAATAAATAATAAACTTGACTAGCACTTGTTTTGTTTATTAGCTGATTACACTACTATAGAGTGGATTCAGGCACCAGATATTACCTACTGGGGTCTATGGTTTGGGAAATAAGAATTGACCAAAGAGGACAACAAAGATGTGCTGGTAACACTAAGCTCAAAAATCATTATTGGAAGCACTTCCAAAACAAGCGGAACTTGAACAGAGCTGTAGGTGGTGTTCTGTCGCAAAGGGAGGTGGTTTTATTAGGAGATCAGCTGGGAGAGGGGAAAGAAATGATAAAAGACGTATTTTGTAAGAAGTAGTGCTCAGGAGAGAGGGACGCTGGATTTGTGGTTAAAAGAACGCTCAAGAATAGAGAGGATCAAGAGGCAGGAAAATGCACACGCATGAGTTTATTACTGTGTAAACGGTGATTGGTCTTAAGGATTTCTTGTATGAAGCATGAGTGTTGTGCACACAAATGATGAGTCTTCGGGGATGTAATGTGTGTCTCTGCAGTGCATCTTGTCAGTGTGTCTGCGGGGTGAGAACTCTTGAAGAGACGTGGTTAAGCAACTCTGAATTCGGGGGTGTGGGATGGAAGATAGCCACTGGTATCAGGGGGACTCGGGCTCTGTTTCTCTGTGGGTGGGGAGAGGGTAAAGAACCTGGGCTCAGGAGTTCTGCAGAAGTTGCTGGGGTGAAGCCAGCACTGCATCACTTTTGAAAGTTTAAGACCACACAGACCGAGGACACTGAAACTTGGGCAGGGTTTTGTCACAGAGAAAGTGCAATGCAAAGAGGAGACCTGCTATAAAAGTAAGAATATGCTGTGCGGTGGAAAGCCAAATACTAATCCAAACTACTGCTCTGCAAGCAATGCTAGGACCAAAATGTAGATTTGGCAAGAGTTTTGCATAAGCACTGCTTAGGCTTAAGCTACTCCTTCTTTAATTAAATTTGATTTTAATTAAATATTGAAATGTTATTGTGACTTAAGGTTTATTGCCAGCTTCACCTGTTAAACCCTGAATAGTTGGACAACGTATTCCTGGAGAGGAGACGTAAGCTGACTAAGGTAAAACAGAGAGACTGTGAGATTTAATTTGATGTTAAGATTTGTAAACTTTACTAATTTGATGGCAAAACAGCTTTTAAGCAGCTTGGTAAGTTAGTACATTTAGGCCTTCCAATTCCATGTCTCTGCCAGGGGGATTACAAGGTGTAATTTAAACAAAAACCAAACCAAAACAGCTATGAAGGTGTGCAAGCAAACATAGGTGTATGCATGCAGAGATGTAATTAAAAAGAGCAGTTTTGGAAAATGTTGTCAAAAATAGAAATAGTCTGAATGTCTTAAGTACACTCAGATTTCAAAGTTTCCTCCAGTTACCAATATCTGTTTTAGAAACAGACTTTGTGTGGTAAGCTCAGCTGGAGTTCCCTGTCTGCTATTGAAAGTTAACTGAGGTCTGTTTGTTATTTCAGATTGGTAGGAATACTTGCATAGGCCAGAATCTCTTTCAGAAAGTACAGCCTGAAATAAGTACTCAGCAAAGGGAGATGGGTAGTGTAACTGAGCTAGTGCATAATTTCATTTTTAATTTGATTATTAAGAAATTCCAAGTCATGGAAAACTTCACGGCATAAAAGGATTTCTGTGACAATGAGATAACATCTTCATTTTCTGGTAAGAACCAACCATTAATAATTAGGCTTAACCCATCTTTGTTCTTTCAGGCTATTACATATATGGAGTCAAAATAATATGCATCAAATACTTTATGTTAAATGTTTCTTGTCATATTTTGTTAATTTTAAAAAGTGCATTGTGCTGTTGAAAACAAAGGGAAAATTAGGAGTATTTTCTTGTGTGGTTGCAGGATCCTATGTCTAAGATCCCTTAGAATACTTCATATAACTTTATAATAATTTTTTTAAACATTTTTTTCCATGTGACAACTATAAATACTCTGAAGGCCACCTTTTTTATTTGTGAACTAGAACTGATGTTTGAAGAGAATTCACCCACAGCTTTAAACTTAACTTCTCAATTATTTTCTAGTGTCTTTGGAGCATTCGGTTTCTGAAAGAAAAGCATGTAGTACAATCTTTTCACAGTGTCCTGCTTATTGGGAGGAGACATGTGGGTTTAGATGGTACAGTGAGCAAGGGCTATTGTAGTACATGGTACTAGAAAATACACTTTGCAGTAAGCAAACTAGCTTCCAAAATGAACAACTGAAAAAAGAGCTGTGCTTTGGAAAATGGACGTGTGCCATGTGTAAAAAGGAGTTTTTATTTTAGGCAGACCGTTGTTGAAAATGTAATAACAGCTTCTGAACCTATCTTGTGCTGTAAATCCAAGGGCATAAGGTGACATTGCATAAATGAAGAAAGTGACCGGTGTAGAGCAGGCTCTTGTAGGAGGATTTACATTGTGCGTGACAGATTCCTGGAGTTAACCTGGTAACTTACTTTCAAAGCTACTTCTCCTCCTCTTTCTCACAAAATAAGAGGATTTGGAAAGAATAGGTAGGTGATGGAATGCATCTTAGGACAAACTAAAGAGTGTTTTTGGTATTAACATCAATTTAAAAAAATAAAACAAACAGAAAACCCCGTAACTTTTAGTTTGTAGATACTTCTGTCCGTGTTTGTAAGATAACACTGCACCAGTTTGCATTTGAAGGATATCTGCCTTAATCTACATACTCTTGTGCCTCTGATACTGGTGGTAGCATTTTTCCACCTGAAAGAAATATGTCCAGTTTCTGGTTCTGTTTCAGGAGGTGCAGTCTAACATAAAAGCCCTCTGCAAGGGAGATAACTTTTCTGATCTTGAAGGGAAGTGTTAAAGGTTGGTATGAGTTTTATACAGCTTAACAGTGCTGCTGTTTGGGAAGACTGGTACTGGAGTAACAGGAATGGAAGCTGGAACTACAGAACAGAAGATTCTTTCTTACTCAGCTTCCAAAAGCTAATTAACAAAATAAAAAACCTGACCCTGGGAAGAGGTTAGTGTAGTAGTAGTTACTCCCATGATCAACTTTCATACTTTCCTAGGAAACAAGAAGCATCATGATGCAGTCCTCCTTCCAGCTGAGCGTAGAAAGAGTGAGAGGTGTTTTAAACCAGAAGTTTATGTAGAGGTAAAATGTAAGAATGTGTCCCAGCTTGCTCTGTTGCGTGCCCATTTACTCCTCACCCATGGTGCTGGGAATGCATGCTAAGCCTGGTGATTATTATTTCTTTGTCTGATATCACTTACAGTGTGCTAATGACTGCACAAATACTGGAGCAGAGTGATCCCTGAACTTCCTGGAATCTCCTGGAATCTTCCTGGAATCCTGGATGCCTGTAGTTTCACTTCCCATGATGGACTGTTTTTTAGTGTGGAGTCTTGTGGATTTTTAACTCCTATATTTAAGACCATATATGTTTGGCTGGACACTAAAAGAGAGCATCTTTTGGGGTTTTTTTTGATTGTTATCAAAGATTACATATCTAGACCTCCCAGCGGGGCTTGCATTTTAGGTGAAACGAAACAGAAACTAGTATAGGGAAACCTCTATTCTTGATGCAGAGTTAGGGCAGAAAATTAAAAGGTATAGTAATGAGAAACTCCAAGATTTTTATGCGTTTTCAACAGTGAGAGCATAATGTTTCTAAGAACGTTCACATAAACTTTATATAATGATAATCATGTTTTACCTGTTTCAGAAAAACATCATAAATCTGAGCACCATTCCTCATCAACACCTCAATTTCGCACTGCTCCAAAAGGACAAAGCATATAACATTTGCTAAGATGACATACACGAATATATTGGGTTGTAGGAGTATGGAAGATGGTGCAGTTTGAATTAAATTAAAAGCTGTCAGCATGTAACACTTCACATCTGTTCTCTTCCAAGAGTAGATTGCAGAGAAGATCAGATGTATAGCTTAAACAGACTGGCAATGCCTGATATGTTCTAATGATAGCGAGTGATTGAGTTAATGTGTTCATAAGAAATAAATTAATCTTACAGTCTCTGAAAAAATCTGATGTTGAAGTTCAGCAGAGCAGTTAATATACGCCACAGTAGACAAAAGCAGTGTATGCAGTTATTGCTGTATGTTACCGGAAGACACGTGGTAAATTTGCTAGTTCAGTTCTTTGTAATTAGCATGCTGTATCCCAGACTTACTGAACTTAGGACTTTTTCTTTTAAATTCTTTCTTGTGTAATCATCCTTACTGAGCAGGCGTGGCATTTTCAGGATGCCTGTTAAGAGCATTCTTTGATACATTCAGTATTTGCTGTAAGTTTAGTACATTATTTTCAACATTAAGCTGCATCAACTTGTGTGTTTATTTTCCTGCAGAATCTGCCAGAGAATTTCAGTGATTGCAAACTGAAAAAGAAGGGGTTGGTGAAAAGGGTTCAGGTGAGTACTGTTGTTTTTTTGTTTTCCATTAGTGCTGGGTACTTGTATTCCAAGAGTTTGTGAAAGTGAGAGCTGTTCAGAGTTTAGATTTTTTTCAGTGTTTGTTCTTAATTGGTATTTCTTAGGACCTTCCTTTAAGAGGTATTTAATAGCTTTATAAAACATTATACAAAAATACAGGATTTCATAGTTCATGCTGTTTTCCGATAACATTTGTAATTTACATTAGTGGTTGGCCTTATGGCTGCCTGGTAATGTAAAGTAATTCTGATAACTTGTAAGGAAAACGGGATGATCCCTCCTTTCCCATATCTTGGTGGGCTGGAGTAATGAATGAAGTCTGAGCACAAAGATGCAGTCAAGTGTAATTCCCGCTGGACATTGCTAGAGGTGTTCTTCGGAACATTTAGCTTCCATTGCAAGGTACCAGCTTTCTATGGAGAGTCTCTAAAGTAAACTCTGTACAGAAGAACAGCTTTGCTGGGGGGTGGCTTTTTAATTGCTTTGCCATTGTATGATGCTTAAAAAATCCTAGGCATTGTTTTCTTGGAGACCTTGAACTGAAGATTTCTTACTAAATACTAGAATTTATCCTTCCGCCCTCCTCCCCCAAAAGCCAAACTTCCATAAATGAGTGGTAATGCTACTGATATTACTGCCTTTATTTGTGTTATGCTATATGTATTATGCTTCAGTCCCAGGTTAGACTCCTGAAAATTATTTGCATTCGTATATGGAGTTTAAATGTTTTGTCTTTTACTGTAACCTTATTAAATACTTTCCATAAATGTTTCCCAAACTTTTTAAAATAACCATCTATTTTAGAGGAAGCCTTATCAAGAAGTACCTCATAGTAGAAATGGTTTTTGTTGTAACTTTAGGGACATAGCCCTTTGTACTCTGTTACAGAGGTAAGTTCAGATAATGCAAGTTGAAATTAAGGTGGTTGCTGGCGTTGCTATGTTATATGGGGCTCTGAACATGCTCTTGATTCCATGTGCCTAACCAAAGCAGCAAAAGTTTCTAATAGAGGTATAGCTATAACCCTCATGGCAAGCTACTAGAGCTCCACTCTTGGGTGAAGTTATTGCAGAAATAAGTGGGGCTTTGTGTAAGAACTGCTATTAAAGCATAAAACAGACTCCGTTGAGCAGAGATCAGAATTATTGTTGTGCTTTTATAGGCACAGTGTTCTGCAACTGTAGGTTATAAACCCTTTGAGGACTGGAGAAGAACCTAAGGGCTTTCAGACCAGAGCAGTCAACAACAATTTGTTTTTCCAGAGCAAGAAAGTGATGGCAAGTTATGCTCTTACTGAGTATTCATGAAAGCGAGGGGGAGCTATTAACTGCCACCTTTTGCTGGCAATTGTGTATCTTCCAGAATGGGGAGACAGGCATAAAACACTTGCAGCCAGCAGCTGCAATTGTTACGACTGTGACTTTTGCATCCCTCAAGTCCTTGCAGAAGTGAGTTGATGCCGGCTCAAGGGATTGGTTGAAGACAGATGATTCCAGAGTGTGATGGTTGAGAAACATTCACCTGGCACAACAGTTTGCTGCTCTAGAGGGAAGGAAGTTTCTTAATTCTATTTTAATGTAAATGACATTAAATATCTGGTTTGACTGTTGAAGTATAGTGCAGATGTAGCAAAACTGAGTGCAAGACAGGTATAGATAGTGGGATAGTCTTCTCAGAAGCTGCAGTGTACTCACATACATTGGAATTCACCTAAAAGGATTCATTGACTTAAAGTGCTGGCACATTGTGCTGTGTACTGCACAAGCAAAGTGACGAGTGGCTGCTGGCTCTTAATTGCTGTGCGTGGCTTGCTATACTTGGTAAGAACTTGTGGGCAGGTTCTAAGAAAGCTTAAGGTGCTGTGGACTGCCCTTTTTGGAAAGGAGCCTTCTGTTTTTTGAGGCACACCAGCTACTTACTGATAAAGATGGGGTTCATATTGACCTGTAGTCCTGAGAAACAGAAGAGGCCTTGGTTTACTGAAAGCTTGTTTCGGAGTTCACTGAGTAGGTTTGTTGCTCCCACCCTCGGCTACAGAAGTATGTGTTTTAGAGAGGAGTTTAAAAGTCTTACTCCAAACTGAAGCACTAACTTGTCTGAACTTCTATGATTCTTATTGTTGTTTATGAACTTTGGATCAACTCAAAGTACTTCAGCAGCAGGACTGGTGAGGGTGGGCAACTACATTGTTGCCTTACCAAATACCATGTTTCTGTTGGATTCTGGGTAAATTAAATTGTGAATAAGCACTTGTTAAAACTGAACTGGAAGGGGGTTGTTGAGATGGCTTCTTCAAATTCATGATGGAAAACGCAGTTTCTGTTCTTAAGAAGGATCTACAGTTGCTATAATTGCATCCCCAGTAACATTTGTTTATTTCTTATTCTCAGGTTTTTCTTGCCCAGTGTGATACCATTGAAGGAAATATTGGTCAAGAAATGGACAAGCTACAGTCAAAGAATGTGGCACTGGCAGAATGAGGCATTGCCCTACGTAATTAGGAAACATAATTGCTCTGTGAGCAAGAAGAAAAGTTTGCTCTTTGTTTTGGAGCACGTATTCAGCTTTGGTTTTTGGTTTTGTTTTTTTTTCCACCCCAGTCTGGTAGACTGGTACTAGCCAATCATTTCTCGCTGGTTGTCTTGTTTGCTGCTTGATTAGACCTATTATTTTGAAAAGAAAATCCTTCCTGAAGAATTGCAGAAATAATCTTTGTGGTGAATTGTTATGTATCTTATGGATGAATGTTTAGTTAACTAAATTACAATGTTTGCAATGATGGGCAATTTTGTCTGGTATGTCTTTGCATTTATTTACAGCTCAAATCAAAGAAGGTCTATAATCGTATAAGTGCCATAAATTGCAATTGTAGGACTTCAGCTTGATTGAAAAAGGCAAACTGAGACGACATCTGGGAAAGTCGAACATTGTAGTAGACAGTTCAGAGCAATAAAAAAAAACCCTTACGCATTTGTATCTACTTAATGTTTGTATGCATTTATAAATATAAGAAAGCTTAAATATAAGGGAGTTGTACCTATTTTAGCCTTAAATTGTCATAATAAATGGCATGTACTGTAACATGTATGGTACTTAATTTTGAGTGGTGCTTTAAGTTGTTACTGAGCTCCTTGATACAGACATATGTTTTTTACATAGATTTCTGATGTACTGTGGTTTTTATAGATTATTCTTATTTTTATTGTTTGTGTTCCATCTTGAGTTATGGTGGGAAATGAATTGAGATTACTCATGCTGCTCATATACCATGCGTTCAGTTCAAGCAAGGTATAACTAAGGAGCTATTTTCAAAGATTTTTTTATACTTTTTTTCTGATTTCACTGAATTAATGATGCTATATTTAATGGAAAATTGCAGTGATTATTTCTAGTCCATTAAGGTAATCAGTGAGTTTTTATAACAAAGTGACACAACTTTATTTTAGCAGTGCCATCTGACTGAGAATTATGAGTGATTCTTGCAATCAGATATGTGCCATGCTTAGCCTTCTCTGTTAGGTGAAAAATAAGCTTTTGCAGGAGATAGTAACTGTCAGCAGGTGCAGCCAGCTTTGCAGTTGTTGGTCAGAGCCCATAGCTAGCGTATCTATAGTGTGAGTTGCTTTTTCACTGATGCTTCTGGTCAGTAGATCAGTCATATATGTGGTGGCCATTGGACAAATTAAGTGATAGCCCTGCATTAGAAAGGGTCACTTTTATTCTGAAAATGCCTTTTGACCATACCAAGGTTGGAGTTGCCATATTTTTTACTGTTAACCAGTTTCTTCAAGGTTGTATTTTTTCCATATGCAACTTTTTTCTCAGCATCTGTGGAGGATTTTAAGGTTTTAAACTCCTAGGAAGCTTGCTTATCATATTAGGAAATGGTACGTTTGATAGGACTGTAGATATTTTTTCCTAGGCTACTAAGTCTGGTCATGCTGCATTTTCCCAGCACTTTAAGGTTAGGAGGAAGAAGAGTTGGTTGTAGCCATTTTTGTGAAGCCCTACCTTGTCTGGTGTTGCTTCTGGACCAGACTCAGCTCAAACCAGGACACTCTTAAACCGCTAGCAACACTGTTGCCTCATTCAGGGGATGCAAAAGTATCCACTTTCCTGTGATGGAGAGGATCCTCACCCTCTCAAATGTAAGTCCTCTAATGCATTGAACTTGCACAGGTGCATGTATGATAAGCAAAGTGGCCTCTTGGCCGTGAAGAGAACTGGGAGCTGTGGTCATGGCTAGGACTGGGTCCGTTTCTGCTGCTCCTTCCTATTTTTCTGTTTTGGGTGAGAACACTAAGGCTACAGGCAGACATCGTCTTCCCAGCACTTCTTGCCAGAAACTGCTGCTTCTTGAGATGTGCTTGTTGTGAGTACATCCTCAGCCTGTCTCAAAGCCAGCTGGATTAACTTTAAGATGTTCCATAGTAGATCTTTTGATAATCTGGTACTTGAAGGCAAAGAGAGTGATGATGAACCTGTCCCACCAGCACATCTGAATTCAGCAAAGGGTGGGTGTCCTGAGCTGAAGTTACCTGACAGTGGTAACTCCTGGTATCAGAGCATTTGGTTTCTAGGACAAAAGTATGTGTATGAAGACAAACTTTTGCAGTAAAAAATTTCTTGTCTTCCAAATATAAAAATGAGTTGATTTGTTTTGGAAAAAGGATGGTTGTATTTAGAGTTGTCTGAGACCTTCTAGAGTGGATTGACTTTTATACTTGGTTTTGAAAGAGGAGCCCTATCCTTCATTTTTTCATAATAGCCTTAAATTTCAGTAAAAGCAAACTTCTGTGCTTTTGAAAAGTGCGTCAGACTACAATTGTGGGAGGAAGGGAAGGAAGAGGAGATTTTAAATGTTCTTCAGGATTTGTAAAGGAAAAGATAGATCTCAGTTGAGCTTAAGATACATTCTCACTGATTCTGTAGTCTAGGTGTACTGTGACACCTGTTATGCTACTGAATCATTTCCCCACCCCAGCCGTCCGCCCTGATCTTGTCAAAAGAGACGTGACTCCCTTTTGCCTTCGTTGCATTTACCCCATCGTCTTCCTCGGGTTGCTGTGTTGCTCTGGCTGTGTTTACACACCTGGGATTTGCCATCCGGGCAAAATGGCTTACCACAAAGTTTGTCTTTTGTGAAAAAAGTGGAATCACACGCTTCCCTGCCTGCCTTTTCTCCCCCAGCTCCTTATAAGCTGCCACGCGAGACGAACCAAACCCGATGTTCAGGGAGCTGCGGAGACTGGAGCTGCGGGATGGCTTGCTCTCTGGGAACGGTGTGAAATATGCCGCTTGTAGCGGCATCCTCTGCGACCAAATCCTCCTGAAGGTGACGTCGCTGTCAACCTGGAGTAACGCCTTCTTGACTTTTTAACGGTCGCTCGTGGTTTAGAGTGGAGTACTTGACACCATGGAACTTGGGGCTAGATTTTTTTTTTTTAGTTAACTTATTCTATTGTACTATCATAAATGAAACGGTGAAAATAAAGTATGGAAAGTTCTCTGCTGTCCTTGGTTATGGTGTGGTTCCTAAATGCTGTAGGTGGGCTGTATTTTCGTGGGGAGAATGCATGCTGCTGCCCATGTTGAGGTGTGGGCTGCACGGGGGAGTGGGAGGTGTTTGGAGCGGCAGCTGGCCCTGCTGGGCCTCCCAAAGGGCCCCAACCCTCACCGTCGTGGGGCATAAAGAAAAGCTGGGATGTTTTGTTGGTTTTTTAAGAGCACTTTTCACAGTTGTGTTGCACACTTGAGGGTTTCTGGATCGGGGTTTGTGGAATGTACTGTTTTTTTATTTATTTTTTACTTATTTTGGGGGCACTTTTTAGGGAATTTATTCAGAGACGTGGCCTACAGCTGGATTACGGTGCCTCTCTATTTCTGATGGTGCTCCAAAGGCTTAACTACTGGAAAACCTGCCAAGCTGAAGAATTTAATTCCGCTCCATTGCCGAGATAATTTTATTTCTGCTCCTCCTCCTGTTGCTGCTGCTGCCACCGCCCTCCCCCGGGGGCGGGGCCAGCCCTTCCGACCCCGCCCCTCGATGAAGCCCCGCCCCCAGACGAAGCTCCGCCCCGCCTGTCCGTCACCAGGCTGGGGGCGGGGCCTACCCGTATCCCCGCCCACCCGGCG
>VYXH01002586.1:13011-39859 GCA_013397275.1 Burhinus bistriatus
ATGAACTGACCGCAACCCCCATTCCCCGTCCCCCTGCACAACTGGATTGGGGATGAGGTAGAGAAAGTAGGGAGTGTTGAGCCCAGGAAGAAGGGTGGGGTGGAGGGAAGATGTTTTAAGATTTGTTTTTGTTTCTCATCATCGTACTCTGATTTTGATTGGCAGTAAATTAAATTAATTTCCCTAAGTCAAGTTTGTTCTGCCCATGGCAGTAATTGGTGAGTGATCTCCCTGTCCTTATCTTGACCTACGAGCCTTTCAGCATATTTTTCTCCCCCTGTCCAGCTGAGTGGCTTGGTAGGCACCTGTCATCCAGCCAGGGTCAACCCACCACACAATAATATTCCATTATGTTTTTTTCAGTATACAACACTAGAGAAAGATAAATATGCATCCAGCTGTATGTTTCTTTGCAAGGTACATGCTGAAGTATGTTCAGCATTGATTTGTTTGAGACAGAGGTCACAAGCAGCCATCTTCAGCAGTCTAGTGCACAGAAATTCTAAAAGAAAATCACAGTTCCAACTCTATACATTAAGAAATAGCTTTGGATTCCCATTTTACACATGGAGAAAAAGATTAGGAAATTTTTTGTCACTTCTTGGTAAAAAATTCTCTTACCTCTCAAGATTAGGACCACGGATTCATTTTTTTTTTAAGTCAATCTGAAATAGGCTGCTTATCTTTGCATATACAATACCACATATTTTTGATTCATCTGAAAAGATTTGGTCAATATTGAACACCACTTACCTTTAAAACTGAATCCTGAAGTACTGTTAATTGATAGTATTTAAATACTTCCATCTGAACAAAAGGACTGAGATTTAATATAAGTCACTCAGAATACTGTAGTGAGTTCTCTCAAGTACTACCTAACATTTCAACAGTATGGTGATTTTTAACAGTAATGTTATAATTTTCTAGCTCATAGATAATCACTATCATAAATAGATATTTCTTAAGACAGAAAAATAGTATATGTTTGCAATGGTAAGAATTCTGAATATAAGACTATTGTATGTAAATATTATTTTAACACAGTAAGTAATTATAATAAGGATAAGCAGAGAAAAATTCCCAAATGAGGATAAACTTAGAGTTTCATTAGATAGCATTCACAAAAACAAAGTGTTTCAGGTCAGAAGAAAGACACAGTAGTGTCTGCAAAGAGCCCTGCAAGAAAAAGCAAGAGAGGAAATTCAGTGACAGAGAAGCAAACACTCTTCTCGTTCATATTTGCCTTTAGCAAGAGAGAGTTTATTTTATTTGTCAAATTAAGTTCCTCTATAACATTTTTTTGGACACTTACTGCATGTTCCATTTGATGTGCAACTCCAACATTTGTCTTTTCTATTATTATAATTATTATAGTGAGCGTAATTATGTTAAATATTCCATCTGTACTCTGCTTCCTGTAATTCAGAAGTCAATATGAGTTCAGTTAACCTGTGCCTGCTGCTACATGCCTCGGAACTGGGGATGCAAAGGTGATGAATAGCCAACAGCCATGGAATAAGTGTGTGCAACCAAAACTGTCTGCTGACTCTGACTTTCTGAAGTCAGAAAAATGTTGGCTGATGTACATTTGGAATCAATGCCAGATTGCCCTTTATTAGTTCTGTGAATGTGCAGACTAGTGTACATAAATGAGTACATTTTTCCTTTATTTTACTGGGATTTTTGCTTACAAAGCCTAGGTGTTTTTTAAACAGAGCACACAACAAATAACAGGACAAATGAAAAATGTAATGATTTTTTTTTTTCTTTCATAAAATCCTAATATTTTAGTCTATGTTTATACTTACATTGCTGTGGGAAGGAGAAAGAGGAAAATGTCCTGTGTTCTAGAGTCTAAGTGCCTGTACAAAAAGTCATGGGAGGGCTTTCATAGGAAGAGGGATTATCTTGCATAATTTTTATTTCTCTTCCTTTGATCAGGGAAGAAAAGGAAGAACTTTGCAAGTCTGTGAAAAGTGGGACCTAAGGATCTTCCTGAATATCTGTCTGTTTGACAAGAGGTTCTGTATTTCCACAGAGCCTTGCCTCCCTACCCACCCCTACCTCCCTTCCCTTGCACACGGTCTAATATACTGTATTACAGTAGAGTGAGGCCTCCAGGGCACTGATAGTGCATAGATACCTACATTGTTATCTGTGATCTTACAGAAGCAGAGAACTAATGATAGTCAATGTTTTATTACATTATCCTACATTTTGCCTCATATTTCTGGTGGATATTGACATGTCTCCTCCTCTCCTTAAGCTAAAACTTTTAAAGAAAAGCTTTCTCCCAGCTTCCAATTCCCCAGGTGAAATTTTCTGAGAGAATTCTTTTCATAGCAGAAAGTATGTTCATGATTCACTTAGTTTCATTTTTTAACCATCGTGGTCTGCTTTATGACTGAGTGTTGCATTATTGGCTTCTTTTTTAAAGGCAGAACATAGCAGCCTGATGGATAAATTTATTGAACTTTTAATCTTGTGATTCTGTCTTTACATCACCTGTCAATAAGGGATAACATTTAAAGACGGAGCTCAGTTTTCCCAAATCATATTATGCTTTCAGAGTCTGATTTACAAGTATAGAATTAAATGGAGAAGCATGAGACGGGGCTGAAGTGATTACTTCATGCTTTTAGGTCTGATGCTCTGGCAAAAGAAAGGGGCAAGAGAGCACAAATCATGATAGTTCAGCTAAGCACAATGCGGGTAAGCAGTAACTATGAAAGCAGCCTTTAACCACCTTGCATCGACGCTCCCAATAGGAGATTTTCCTGAGAAAATTGAAAATTATTGGAGGGGCTAGGTGAAGGAAATGAAAGAGACAAAAGTAACTAAGAAAAAGGAGAAAGGTGTTACACAAGCAAAGGTTACCTCATAGAGCTACTGGGTCATCAGCATACATCTATTTTACTCCATCTGACTTGACATCTGTTGAAAGGCAGAGAGACATGGGTAGCTTATATCTAAGTGTAAAAGCCTCATGGTAACTGCTGATCTCTCTACGTCATTATTTTAAAAGGCTTAAATGAGACACAGAACAGAAAAAGGGCAAAGAAAATAGAAATGGACTTCAAAACTGGGACTTTGTCTTCCATTTGTTTTTTCTCTGGCTAGTTACTAGTAACCCCCTTTCTATTTCCTTTCTGTTTCATAACTGATTCCTTCTCTCTTCTGTGTTGATGCATGTAACTCTAATAGTATAGTTTTCAATAGCCTCTGACACATTTCCACTTCCATTTATTAGACATAAATGTTCCAGCATGCACACCATTGAAAATTAATTCACGTAAATGCTCTTAGGCTCACTATCTAAAAATCTAAATACTCCTATTGTAAATTTTGATCCAGCTGGCTTTTAGTTTAAGCAGTGGCTTGAGCTGATTGTGGGAGAACAGTTGCATGTGCACATGTATGTGTATGTGTATACTGTGGATTATTTTGAACGAATAAGAAAGCTTGCAAATGAACCAGAAGACAGATTTCTTTTTTTTCTTCTTGAACTGGTATTAGGCAAGACTTGGTTAGAGCTCTAGACAGCAAATATTGGACTTGGGGGAAAAAAAAAAAAAAAAGATTAAAAGGGAAGGAGTGAAGTTTCGGAGTCCCACCAACACTGATGAGGGGGAAGGATTGTTACAGCTCCATCATCACCTCAACCCCCAGTTACCCCATCAATAACACTCCTGCAATTAGATAGATATTAGAATAAGGAGTTGAGAAAAAAAATGTATGTATACATATATTTATGTACGTATATCCATACATAAAGATATATGCTTTTAAACCTTATTGTGTAAAGTAATGTCCTGGTAAACTGAAACTAAGCCTGTCTACAGCAATGACCTGTCAGAGACACGGCAGGGGCCCCTGAGAGCACAGGCTGGCAGAGGTCTGGAAAGCCCAGGACCGGGACGGTACTAGAAGCCCCAGGGCCAGTCACACAAATGTCCAGGTGCTGACATACAGCTGTGTAACAACCTGATGAAGATGCACATAGATAATAGCAGAGGTGGAGCTGTCTTGAAAGTACATACAAGACAACAAAAAAAGCACAGCTAGGTACAATGGCCCCACTGCTTCAGAATGGGGTATGAAGAACTGATAGTTGTACTGTCCTGTACTGTACCATTGTGTATATAAATAATGTCTCATTTGTTATTGTGGTAGTTATTTAGTCCACAGTCAGCACCAGAAATAATTGTAAACCATTATTTTTTTAAAAGCAAAGTTATTTTCTGCCTTTTGTTTCTTCTTCTGTAATTCTCCCCAATTCCCAGAAATTGACTAGGTTTAAAACAACAGGACTGGAATCAATGGACAGCAAAGACCATTTTCTGCATGCTGGCAGACATATAGGAATATATACAGTTTACTGAGGAACATTGATAATCAGCCTTAGTGGTAGTGTCCAAGCTATCATCAACCTGGTGTAAATATTGAACACTGGTAATAGTTATTGTGTGATAAATTCCAATTCCGCTTATCACAGAAGGCTTCCAATGGAAACTAGGATCTTCCTCTGTAGTGTGTTTAAGCTACTGTTTTGTAAATCAAGCTCACATGAGTAGCTAGCAGCAGGAATGAAAACAAAGGGAATGAGAGAATAGCAGTTTTTAGTCACACCTTTGGATAAGAAGTGCTTTTACATAGCTCCCTCACCCTTTCCCATTGTCTCAAAACAATATATGTTTGACTATTAGCAGTACCTAAGTAAAAGTTAAGGGGAAGCTAAGGAGAAAAATAAATCAAAGACCAAGACAAAACAATAGTGAGTTCTCAGAAAAAATATACCATTTTCTCCCCAAACAGTTCTCTCCGTAAGTTTTCTCAGGGAAGGTGAAAGTGGTAAGAAATTGATCCTCCTATTCTTCCCACTGCTACACTGACTTTTCACCTCTCTTGCCTATTGATCTTAGATACTCTATCAGCAGTTTTTGTAAACTACAAGAAAGACTGAGATGAATGCATATTTGAGAGGAGGTAAAGTCGAGGCAATCATTCTTGTACACTCACCACATAGCCTGGGAGTCATTTCTTGCTTATTCTTTGAATTTTGAACACTATTATCCAGTCAAGAACTTCCTAGGCTAAAGCCCTTGTATGATACATCAATTAAGTAATTAACTTACTTTCTGTTCTTAAACAGGAATCTACAGAGTTTCAGCTGAATTTCACAAATGTGCCTTGACACTTAAGCATCATAGGGTGTATTCTCATTTCTGCCTCTTTTGTCACAATATAGATATTGAAAAAAAGTCTCCTCTGGAACTACACAGAAAGCTGAGAGCCTCTTAAGTGATGAAACAGTGGTTTAAATCCTTAGGCACAAGTCATAAATCTACTGAAGTAAATTTAGGTAGTAAAGGGTGTCATTCTTACTCATGGCTAACTTTGAGATGTTTAGAACATCAGAGTAATTTACAACTGGCATTTACTAATTAACACTTAAAATTATGTGAAATATCTGAGCCATAGAAAGGAAAGTTGCCAGCTGCATTTATATTCCTTAAGGGTGAAAATTAAATGCTATTATCTTTTGTACAGCAGAGGTGCAGTGAGCTGCTATCACCGCTCCCACATGAGCCACGGCAACCTTTCCAGCCTAGGGCCAGCATCTCAGCAGGTATCTGATTGGTTCACAGATACCAGTAGGTATCAATTATGCTTGATACCTGCAAGCATACTTTTTATATTTCTAAATAAATTTGATAACTGCATAAGTATATTCAGTTATATTTAGCTTGCATACAGTGTAGTGTAAGGTGCACTTCCAGGCAGCATAAGCTACAGGTACAAGATACAAGTTATCCTTGGTATTGCCCTGCAGGAGAGCAGGCAGGCAGAGAGAAGGCTGTATCGCACAAAAAAAGGAATAGAAAGATAGACTGGGGACTCCGACTATAACAAAATTACTTACAACAAACAGTAAGTATTAGGAAAAAATGTGCACAGACATAGCAAAGAAATAGTATCTTCAGACTGGTAGACTAAGATCTTGGAACTTTAAAAAAACAAGCAAAAAAACAAAGAAAAACCCCCAAAACACAACAAAACATGGCACCACTGACAGCCCAAGGCAAAACTAGAGTTAAGCCTGCTCAATCAATGGCCCATGGACACCAGGCAGGAGCTGAGGAGGTAAGGCCAGAAGTGGTGCTGGAGACCTGCACTCATACAGATGTTGCTGGGGCAGGGACTGATGGCCCTGAGCTGAGCTGAAATGGGGGTCCTAGGCCCATGGACAGGGGTGCAAGAGGCCCCAGATGAGGCTGTTCAGGGCCAATAAGATCTGTTAATGCCCTCAGGGCCCAAAAAGATAACGTCTTAGGGAGCTTGGCAGGTTCACTTTGGAGAAAAGATGGCTTCTGGGAGACCTTATTGGCATCTACAGTTACCTGGTTGGAAAACCCAGAGAAGATGGAGTCAGACTCCAATTTGAACTGCATGGTGACAGGACAAAAGGCAATGGGCAGGCATCTGATCCTGAGAAATTCCAATGAGATGCAAGGAAAGCACTTTTTACCATGGGGGTAATCAAATACGGGAACTAGGACCCAGAGAGATTGTGAGATCTACATTGCTGGAGGTATTCAAGATCCAGAGACACAAGGCCTAGAGCAATGGTATCCAATTAGACCTGCTTTGAACAAAGGGTTGGATTAGGTGATCTCTGGAGGTCCCTTCCAAACTATTACTCTGTGAATCTATGGTTAGAAGCAACATTATCTTCCTATGGGAGCACGTCAAAAGAAAAAAAACATTTTCAGCAATTTCTTAGCTCCAGAATAGAGAGTAAGCCTGCAGCTATGCACTGAATACAGAATTTGTACTTTGAGGGAGATGCATAGATAACTGGTCATATGTAATGCTGTGTTTGGCAGGGAGTTCAGTCACCTTTTCACATGCAAAAAACCATTGTAAGATAAGTTGGATTCATCTGAACCCGGGACTGTTCAGCCTGAAATTCAGTATTTATATGTTTACAGGAGACAATAACTCTAGAGCAAAATTGACCTTTTTGTAGGAGCATGAATGAAAACAATTACCACATCTGTAAAATTCAGATAAATTAGTCATTACCAATCCAACTGATTTCTCAAAGAACTTCATAATTTTAAACCCTCATGTCAAACCTTTGCATTTTACCTATTGCAAAACAGTAATTCAGAGATAACAGTTCCAAAAGCTGGCATTACATGGAGGACAGTTTTACCAGGAACTGAATTAGCCTGCTTTAGCATTTCCATTAGGTGGCATTTAGAAGTGTACAGAAGTTTTTGAGTTGGCAGAAGTCATGGACTTCTATATTCTGTTAATTCAGTCACTTCTCTCCAAATGTCTTTGAATTTTGTAGCTTTCTTTTAAGCAGTAGTACTGTCAATTTCAGGTGTGTTCCCTGTGCACTTTATGGTGCAATAATTTGTATATGGCTATTCAGAACAGAAACCTGACCTTGAGGAGCAGGCTCGGCCTTTAACACTGGTAACAGCTAGCCGTGGCTCTGACCCAGATCATGGAGCAATGACTGTCCTCAACAGTATCAAGAAAGATGTTCTGTGAAGTAAGTCAGATATTTTATTAGCTCCTTTCAACACTGAATGATCATTGCTAAATATTTTCCATGCTATTAAAAGGGGAGAAAAATGCATCATTTTGTTTGTGGCTTGAATGCCTCTCTCTGGACTGTTCATTGTATGTGCTCATCGCTTTGTGGCTTGCTCATTTGGTCCAGGCATTTTGCAACTTACTGTGATTTCTCTGACCTGTTTTGCTTTTCTGTTTCTCTGATCCCTTCTGCTATATAAGTTAAATCAATCTTTATAATCTCTTTTTCTTATTTTTCTCACGCTGATCTTCTGTATGGCAATTGGTGTGCTGCTCCTAAAACTATCAGCTGTAGCGTCTCCCTTACTGTATTCAAATCCCCCCATCAAATGACACCTGCCATCTGTTCTTCCATAACTGAAGGAGATGTGAAGACTTTAACTGTACAAACCCCCTCAAAATACACCTTGAGGATGTATTTTATCACTTTTTGCTTCCCCACATTCTTCTTGTCAATTATCTCCCTTTTAAAAGTGTTTTATTGTCAAATTTAGATTATACTATTTTTGTAAAAGAAATTATTTGATGAGCATATTTCTGAAGAAAAGTCTTTATTTTTAAATTTTGACCCCCTTTGCTGTTGTTAATTATATCAGAAATTTTAGTGTGTTTCACAATATGAAGAAAACTTTGTTTAAAAAATTTACACATCACAGAGGAGATAGATGGGGGGAATTTGGACACATACTTTGTGCTTCTTTACGCAGTGCAGTTAGTTTGCATACAAAGATGTTTCTGAAATACAATCATTTTGTTATGGACACTTCCTGACAATTCTGACATCAGCGCAGCTGGATATCTGACAAGCAGGAGGATTTAGAAAAACATTAGTTTAGGCATTGCAATGTGTTTGATTGACAATATGTCTTAGACCAATGGCAAATGAAGTATCTCTGTGTTTGAAGGCAGAGGGAGGCAAATACTGTAGTTGCCTGTGATTTGTTCCGGGCAAGGAAAATGACACAAGGTACAGCTAGAATGAGATGCCTTAGCAAAACAGACTTTACTCGGAGAGGTAATTCCATTGAAACCAGTATGTTTCCTCTTGGTAAGTATTCCAGAATCTAGCTGAAGATCAAAGCCAATAAATAGGCTTTCTGTGATTCAGTCTGATTGACTTACATTAGAGACTGAAAGAGATAATGGCAAGGCTATTCTCCTGAATAAACTCACAGGGGCAAATTTTCAGTTCTTCACTTGCACTGCGTTCAATAACTTACTGATTACCCCACGGACTAGTAAACTTCTACTGGCCTTTTTTGTAGCTCATTGTGATGCTGGTTAAGTTTTAGAAAGTAATTTCATACTGTAAATGTTTCTTCCATTCACAGGAACTTCAAACAAAAGAGATCTGTCATTCACACAAAATAGCTACAATCTACTTTACAAAATTTGCAACAGCACTGCTGGCTACGCTGCATGCACTATCCAACATATTCATTACAGTTGTAAATTTGCATGTAGGGAGTTTCAGCTACTGCATATCTTTAGAAGGCTAGCCCAAATAACTTATGCCGTAATGCAGTTTCAGGGTTCATTGGCACATATGACTGTACATGGGGGCTAATATCACTTTCAGTGAACTCAGGGACAACTTTCCCAGTGATGTTTACAGGAGTGAGATCTGGTTCATTGCTTTTTAATGCTTGTATCTCTACCACAGCAATAATCATTTTCTAAAAGCATATGATCTCCGTAAGGGGTTGAAAAACAGTTTCAGTCAAAGCATAAACTGAAAGAGATAGAAATTATTGAAACATATTTCAGTTTCCTTAAATTTCAGCACAAAGTAAACCTGCATCTGCAGCCAGTCGTCTGAGAGAGAGAACAAACTGTTCATTACCTTGTCAAGTGTTAATAATGTATACTATCCCTGTACTGCTTCTTTTAAAGAAAATTGTCTTTGTGACACTTTTGAACTAAGCTTTGGATGTTGTTCTTTGTACTGGACAGAAGATATCTTTTTTTTTTTTAATTTCTCCATTTTATTTGTAGTGGTAGAGAGCAACCAGGAATGCAAGGTGGGAATAGGGAATACAGATTCAACATAATTCTCAAACTTTTTTGGTTTATCCATGAAATTAAAATGTTTTCTTACAGTCGCTTGTAGACCTCAAGCTTGATACCTTGGCTTGATACCTTACTAGTGAAAGTTACGGCAGGTCTCCAAACTTACAGTGATCCTTCAGTATTAAACCTTTAAAATGATTGCATGCCTTTTCTTTTTCAACAGTAACTATACATCATTATTTGTTTTCTTATAATAATAATGTTTTCTGATCTTCCTACACAGAGTACAAAAATAATAAAAAGGTAGATCATTGCTTGAAAAATTTCCATTTTAAATAGCTATTTCCAATACCTGATCCTCTGCAATGCTCTGTAACAGCTTGATAATATGACAGCATCTACATCCATGAAAATAGGTTAATAAGTATAGGTCGTTAAATAGTGGGTCCATGAGGTGATGCTGAAGGGAAGACATAGTTTTTGTCCTTTGTTCTAACACTTTTATAATCTAAGCCAGATTTTAAAAGAGCCAGTAAAAATGATGAATATAATTTCAGTTTAATCGAACATGAAATCCAAATTTAAGGTAATAAGTACCCCTTTAAATAAGTTAGAGTACAGAAGAAAGGTAATGTAATCAAAGGTGGATACAAAGAGGACATAGAACTGTTTTCCTTACTCAGATACCTATGTAGAGACACTGTCATTATTAATCTGCAAACATTAGTCAATAAATAACACAAAAATTATACACAATGTACTGCAAAATAGCTCTAGTAATTACTTTATTTCACAGATATACTCATATTACAGATAGAGATAAATGCACCTTTAGTATTTTAAGGAATTTCCATGCAAAAGATGCAGGTACCCAGACTCTTTGTATGCTAGCTACTGCCTCAAGGAAAATGTATTTTCCTACTCTTGCAGAAAAAGAGAAATTATTTGTTAATCAAATTGTAATACTAATTATTTGTAAAGAAGTATACTGTGGCTGCCCTGCAATTTAAATTACAGATTCCTTGAAGCATGTGCTGGCCCTTTCCCTTCTCTTACATCTTGTCCTTTTTGCACAACAGCTGGAATAGTAGGTCTTAGACATCCAAGTTCAGACCAGTACAGTGCAGTGCAATGCAGCGAGCAATATATGGCATGAATTCAATGTCTTTGGTAATTGTTAATTAATGCAAAAACAGTGAATAAATCCATCTTTCAGTAAATGATGATATTAAGCTGTCCCAGTCAGACATGTACACATATCTCCCCCAGCTTTAAAACTGTTTTTCAAAGGTTCACACAGGACTACTACAAAGAATGTCAGAGCTGATCATCAAAGCAGAGAAAGCAGACACCAGTCTTTGCTGCTGCTGTGGAATGGAATATGAAAGAGCTGCTTGAGTTATATCTTTTTTGCCCATTCAAAAATGTCATTGGAGTCTTCAGAGAGCTGAAACCTGAGCTTGGATGGATTCAAGCGTCCACAGGAAGTGCGCAAAAGAGGTAGTGGCTGTAGCGATTCACGGCTGGTGTAGCAATTCAAGGTGCAGAATTCAAGGATTTCCTGGCCTTTCAGCACAGCTAAAAGGGTTGATGGAAATCTGAAACATACAATGTGTGTGGAAAATAATGTCTGGTATAAAACCATTACCCAGTTTAAAGACAAAGCTAATAAAGGAACAGTAACACACAAAGTTTGAATTCCTGGACTGCAACTGAGTAATAAAGCACAGTGAATATGAATGGCATGGACTGTTATCTATGTTTATTTAATGTTGTACAAAAATGGATACAGGACAAGAGCTGACGTTTTTCTGAACATAAGTCACTTTGCTACAATACTGATCTTGTCAGTCTCTATTGTTTTGTTTCTCTACCAAATGGGATTTGATATTCGAAAGCCCTTGTAGTCATACAGTTTATTTTCCTGACCCTCTGTCAGAGCTTGCTTGAACCAGAGCAAATGACTCTGTCCAACCATCTCATCATACTAGGTGTCTGTATAAATCCATCAGCTACCTAGAAAATCTACTCTGAAGGGCTGTATAGCCTTCAATGATCTAATATATTAAAAAGAACCGTGTCAAATCAGAAGTCACCATCAAATAGTTTTTCCTTGGCAGAGATCCTCCTTTCCAGTATACCTAGTAGGCAACCAGAATATAAGCAAGTGTGGGGTGGAGGATGTTTACAGAAGTGGACTGAGGATTAGGCTTGTTTTTATACATGTGCCTGGAATAAGAAGGATCATTAATCATTGCTATATTTTCTGAGTATATATATTCCCCAGTGAAAAAATGACCATAGATCTGATAGTGATCCTGCATTAAATTATTGTTTAGGTGTCCTGTGAACTCATGAGCTTGTTTTCATGCTTTTACACATATGGGGCTGTCCTCCCTCCATTTCCCCCTTTAGATTTCCCCTTTCATAAATGAAATGTTGTTTGCTTTATTCAGAGGATTGATATCTGCAGCTGAGAAATACTGTGAATTTTATCTTTATTTTTATAGTTGGTTTTGCATCGTGCTTTTACTCAACCACTTGCAAGAGCATCCCTATTTCTTTCCCATAATACATCCATCATTATCATCTACTTTTCTGTATATAAAGCAGTATTCAGTGGTTTGTACCTGAGTCCTACTTGGAAAGAATATCTTAGGGGAAAAAAAAAAAAACAAAGCAAAGCAAACCAAAACTAACCAAACAAAAAACCAAACAAAACCTCACTAAAACCAAAAACAACAAAAATTCCCCACAAAGCTTTCTCCAAACAACATTTGTTATTGTCCAAGATACAAGTAAATGTGCACTTTGTACTTATTACAAGCAGCAAAAAACTCTTCAGAGCATGTTGCTGTTGTCCTGTTGTCAATATGCACTTTAGAACCGATTAAAGCATTGCTGATCTTCATTACTGGTATTCCAGTCCTCCTGATGCTTAATCACACATGTCGAACATATGCCAGACAATGTTGGATGTCAAGAAAGTCAACATTCATATTTTCTGTACTTCCTCAAATACTTCAGCTAATATATTCTCTCCATCTGTTGCAGAAAAGCAAAGATAATGATAACGCAGTGATGCTAAAGTTATCTGCTAAATCCATTCTGTCAAATCTATTACTGTCAAAGGTTGAGACTTTTTAAATACTATTAGTTGGTAAGGATCAACTCAGTCCCCTGAGCAGCTTTGAAAATCTCAGCCAAGATTTCTGCATTGTGCCTTTGGCCGCAAGAGGAAACTAAATTTCCTATTGTGCCTTTCACACCGTGTGCAGCTACCCTGCTGCATAACCATCCAACTGCATGATTCTTAGGAATTTTCCCTTCTTACTCATAATCTGTTCTTATTCAACAACCAGGTCTAAGTTTGTGAGCAATCAGACACATATCATGCCATTATGCAACCTCTTTTTATTTTCCTCATACACGAAACCTTTCTCATCAGCAGGTCCCAGCCTTACTGTGCCAGCCTTCTATATACTTAATGGCACAGATGACCTCACTTAGATATTCCAGTCCCTAAAGGAACACGGAATAGCGTGTATGTAATGATAAGGGAATGGGAGAAATTCACTGTTAGCTGTCAAGGAGGATTTCCACCATCAGCATTAACCATATAATATAGTGGCAGTGGAGGGCAATGAATGTGGAGAGAAGTGAGAGCAATCAGCAAGCTTTCATTCAGCGAGATGGAAGAGCTTGTCAAAGACACAAACAACTAATCAGTTGCCAGCACTGATTGATGTCCCAGCCTGCATTCAAATCTATCATCGTGACCAAGTAGTGCCTATCGTTTACCCAGTGGATGGATAAACTAGAAGTAATATATGGCATCTAAGCAAATAGATCATTAATTCCGCTTAATATGTGCAGGCTAAAGTTTAAATCTTTTTCTAAACAGCAATCTTTCCCTTCAGGGAGGAAAAAAATAAAAAGCTTAAAAAAAAAATATCTGCTGTGGTTGACTAGGCAATAAAGATTTTTTTTTTACAAGTTACAAATTTGCTGCATTGGATTTTTTTTCAGTTTATGCCTCACAATTGTCACCGAGTATTAAATCTATCAGGAAATTTATTAACATCTTAATTAAAATGGTTAAAGAAGATAAGAAATGATATGCCAGCAGAGACAGAGGACTGCTGTTCTGCATTTCCTTCTTATGCTTTACACTTTTTTATTCCCTACAGTGTTCCCAAGCTCAGCCCTGCTACACTATTACCCTTGACTTTGTATTCTTTTTTCTGACTATGAGATGAAAATTTTAAATGCAGACATACAGTTAATTGGATTTTATTATTGCTTGACTACTTCTTAATTGCAGGGCATGACATCGAATGATTTCTTAAGGGTTTGTAAATTCCACATTTTGCACCAATCAGCATCAAAGTCAGTAGATTTTGGCAGATGCTTTTGTAAAATGTTACTTCAATTCATAATTACTAGAAATATTAAGGTGTGCATTGATATAAATTAGAACTGTCTTAGGACTGGACTGCAGTTCTCCAAACTGAGGCTTGGTTTCTATCTTTTATTAGTCATCAATAGGGAAAATTGTAGGCGTTAATAATTAAGAAATGGTGTCTCAATTTGCTGCATATACAATAATGAAATAAAACTGCAGTCTCTGAAGCAGAAACACACAGGTGTGTGATTTCTATGGTTTTGCAGTTTATTAAGACACACTCTGGCTTGTTTCAAACATTGCCATTAGCCTCTCATCAGTAGGGTACTGTTAATAAATAATTAATGGTTTCATTTATGATTTGTATCTTCTGAGGCTATAAATTATTAATATCAGGCAACTACAATAAGCATAAATATTTATATATTCCATTTTGCTTAATATACTTCATTTTTAAGATTATAAAAGAGATCAAAAATATTATTAAAGTATTTGACTAAAGCACAAGCCTACTGAATTTGTTATTAAGTAGTATGTTTAGAAATATTAAGGGGGAGAAAGAGAATATTGTTCTTTCTTAACTTTCAGATTTTTTTCCTGAAAACAAAAAGCCTTCCTGCACAATTTCCAAATGATCTTAAAACCTGACTACCTAAAGGTGGGTGGCAAACCTGCAAACTGTTCAGCCGGGTAGATATTCCCAGTGTCAGTGTGTCAGTCAAATGTAACCTATACATACAACATGGTCTTCACCCTGTGATAGTAGATTCCCGAGACAACTCTCACTCATGCTGAGATTCGAAACCTCTTGAGAATCCCTGACAAAGCCCCATTTACAACCAGTAAAGACTGAATGTTTAAAAAATATTCTCTGCAGTGCTGGTATTAGTCAGGATGCAGTGTTGGAAAGCATTCTGTTGTCTCTGAACGGTTAGCTTTTTCGCACTGATCCATTTACCTAGAAACTGTAATATCGCAATAGTTTGCTAACTGCAGTGATAGCATTTCAACTACATAAACAGTAGGAATGCTTTATAATACCATTTGTAAAAGGTTGAATTTAATGAGCTGCACACTTGGTTTAATAAAACTTGTTTAACTGCAGTGTCTTAAAAGCACCTACTTTAAAACACATTCACTAGGTCTTTGCTTTGAGAACTGAAATATGTATTATTTACAAAGTATTCATCCATGTATTTGTTCAGAACAAGCTAATCTCTTTAAGATGGGTATTTTCTATCATAAAGTACCTGTTCTTTAAAAACTCTCACCATCAAAACATGCTTTAGTTTTTGTTATAACTGTTGAATAAACCTTTAAAAATATTTTAAAAACAAGTAAAATACATTACAATGAAAATACTATAAACCTGCCTTTGCTCTTCAATACAAAACTTTGTTTTTCAAATATTTCTTTTACAGCCTCTCTGAGACCTATAAAAACTAAATAGTCAACCCAAATTTCATGAAATAGGCCCAAGAGGACTGAAATACAATTCTGTCCTGGGAAATTTTACTGAGCACATAATACTTGTAAATGGTGTTTATTGCCCTTGGCCCCTGTTTTCCAATGACTGCTAATGTTACTTTACAATCTTGTGCCTAAACACCAAACTGCAGTTTCAGTTACAGGCAATAGCTCAGAGCTGTAGGAGTTTTTCTCTCCATTTCTGACCATGCTTATTCTGTCAACAGCTTGATTAATCCTTAGCATCTTTTGGTCTGTACCAGAGACTGATGGGAAGAATATTTTAATGAATTTTACTCATATTTGACTTCTGATTCTATGGCTTCTTCTAGACATAGTGGTCTTAGAGTGCTTCTGTGCATATTGCAGGGTTCTTTGATCCTATCACTTTTAGGACAGAGTTACATTACTTTTGAGTCCTGTAGTTCTTCAGAGAATGAACATGTCTTAAAATACATGTTTTGATTTGGTTTGGTTTTTAACTGGAAAAAGTTGAAAGTAGATGTTGTTCCTACAATCAAAATGATAAAAAATCCTTGGTAGTCAGCTATCAGTGGGAGTCCTGGCTAAAAATAAATAACAGCTGGATGGGATTTGAGCAATGCTTATCCAGGTTTGTCTGTTAGGCTTTAAGTATATAACCACTCCTGAAAAAAAAAAAGTGATCTAAACAGTAAGGAGATTAGATGTTTAGTTTGAGTTTTCATTTATACAGTCATGGGTCCCTAATCTACATAAATTAGAATGGAAGCTGATGTGGACTGGGACAAAGACTCATTTGTATAAATGTCTCTGTTCTGCCTCCAGAAGAATTTTTGGAAGTCCTACAGATCTGAAGAGACAAAAGCACGTGAAGGTAGATTGTGGCTTGCAGTCTCTGACTTAGAAACCATGCTGCATTAATTGTTAAGAAAGGTGTTCCCAGTTCAGGTAACTTTCAAATGAACCAGACATCTGAGGTATAAAAAATGAGTGCACAGTTCAGCTCACAAGATCTTGGTCACTGTACCACAGGAATCTTGCCAAAATTGCAAGCTATGTAGTTCTAAAGTGTGAGTCACTGTCTGCATAGCTGACTATATCTTGTTCCATCATCAGCTCCATTGAGGTCACTGCAATTATTGATAGAATAAGATGCTGTTACACATCAAGAAGTGGACTGGCATATTGCCATCAGTGTATTTTAATTGCTACTGTCTTTTCTGGCTCCAAGAAATCTAACTGCAGCCATTTACTGACTTCCAAACCTCTGAACTCTGTCTTGAATTTCATAGACTTCTATTCCCATTAAACTTTGCTTATATTTCACGAAAGTTTTCCTGTGGGAGTACTTATTGCACAGATATGACAAATTTTTGAGTATTTGGAAGTACGTTTAAACTTCTCTGGTTTTTTTTCCTCTCTTTTTTTTTTTTTTTAATTTTTATACTTCTCCAAGTGTGCTAGTTAAAATATATATAAAGAATAGAACTTAATAAAGCCTCAGAAATATGCAGCTGGTAAATTAAAAAAATCATACAACAACTGCTATTATTACATAGATTTGATTTTCCCAGATGTTGGCGTTATTACCTTTTAAAATTATGCTGTGTGGTTTTATGATATTTAGTAGGGTAATTACATGCTTGCTGTGAGAGCATGTCAATGGAGTCTTTGTAATCAACACTTTGAAATAATATTTTAAAATCTGGTATATATTTCTTCCTTTTCTAAGCCTTCGCAGAATTAATCTGCACTCACAACTATGAGATTACAGAACTGCTGTTCAGTTAAACCTATGCTAGTGAGTCAAGGGACAAGTAAGAAACATCAGGGTAAGTCTTTTGATTACGCTAGGAGAACTAACACTATCTGGTTTAACTTTAGCTTAATTTTAGTAAGGAACAAAGTTGCTTCAGAAGTGATGATGTTGCGGGCTCTTACATTATTGTTCTGAAAAGAAATTCACCAAATTTGAGTTACTTGATATGTAAGTTTAAATTTAACAGTACCTGAGTTTCAGCTACTCACTTGCCTCCGTTCTTCTATATTCCCCTCTTTCAGTCAGAAAATGTCAATCCCAAAGTAGTACAGTATCTACTAAGTATGCTTATTGCTAAAATAAAGTTTATATCTGATGCTAAACAGAGTTTTGTTCCTCTTTAGGTTGTCCCATGGGAAAAGGTAAACCAACTTAAGATTTGGTTCAGTCCATTCACAGATTCTCTTGATGTCCTGCCTCTGAAGTTTAAGCAAGCACGTTTACCTTTCGGTGCAAACCAGGGTGGGAGAGGGAAGAAAATTGCCTGTCCTTTTATAGTGCAACCCATCCATACAGATATAGTTGATACAGCCACTATGCCACTATTCTACTCTGTACCCACAGACTGCTTTTTTTTCAAGGGTGGTTAATAAAATACAGCCATAGTTTATAAATACTCAGATATTAAGACACTGAGAGGTCATAAAAGAGGTCACCTTCTCTTGATCTAGCTTAAGAAAGAATATTCTTCACATGTAAGAATATTCATTAAATCAAGGGTCTGCCTTCATTTAATGAATACCAAAACTTCTAAGACTTCCATAGTATTGCATATACATATGACAACTTTCCGGCCAAGATGGGTTATTATGAGTCAGCCTCTTGTTCAGTTCAGCATTACTCACCTTGATTACATCAAGTCAAATCTCTATGTCTTGCTCTCCCCTACTTTCATGAGCTTTAATTGACTTCAGGCGCTTTAGTTACATTGAAACATGAAATTCCATATGGCTTTTCAAAAGGGAAAGATTTCTGATCTGTTGGAAATGGCAGTATGAAAACACTGAACAGGTGTATATTAATTGTTCTTTATTAAGTTATGTTTTCTTCACAATAAGTTAGATAGTTGTCTATTATGTGCCAGAATAATTTTACATTAAATTTTTTGCATTAAAATATCTTTAGTGATTACACACAGTTAGCATATCTAGGGAAAAAGAACAAAAAGAAAATGAATGCAAGCTGCCTCGCAGTTTAGACACTACATCAAATTTTCAAAAAAAGATACGTTAGAAACTTCAAGAGGACTTACACTTAAGACTTAAGACCCTTTTGAAAATGGGACTTACCCATATCCATACAGCCCAAAATAGAACAGTGCAAAAAGTGCTTTAGGTGTCACTGGTAGTCAGAGCAGAGTGCTGTTCTAACATAGATAATCTGTTTTTAGTGTCTGGGCTAACTTACCCAGAGATGTCTCAGATGTCTTGCACAGTAATGTAGGATGCTGGGAGACACACCTTTTGAAACACCTTCATGCTGTACTCACATGTGAAATGTTACTTGGACAAAATCATTTTGCCCCAGAATAAAGAGCTTTCTGGCCAGCCTTTTTGGGGTTTGGTTTTGTTCTGTTTTATTTTGGTTTGAGTTTTTTTGTGTTGTTTTAGTTTTTGTTCTTTTGTAGCTTTTTATTTTATTTTATTTTAATTTTATTTTATTTTCCTATAAACATTTTATCCAAGCTAATGGAATCTGAAACAAAACCCTACATTCATTTTACTCTGTAGCTTTTAACTCACTTCTTTCGAACAGTACCTGCATTTCCTAATCATAAATACAAATTTCTTTCCATGCAAACGAGGAGAAGTGTTCTGATTGATGTAAATGGCAACAGAGGGAGTTCATATATTCCACAGTTGGTTTTTAGGAGCACTAGGTCTGATTCTCCTTCTTATTACTCATGGCTAAGCCTAAGGGAAGAATGTCGCACGTATTTACCACAGAATTTGAGAATATGAAGTGGAGAATAGGCAATGTGTATTGTGTGAGGACTTTAGGAAAACAGAAGTATTTTCTTTTTTTGCTTTTGAATAAAAAACAAAATACAGATATAGTTACCAGGATTGGTTCATTCAGCTCTGTGGATGTATATGTGTTAAGGAAAATGAGAAACTTTTCTTCAGTAGTAAGGTCACATTTTATATACGGGACTGGGGGTTTTTTTGTTTTCCCCACAGAAATTTTTAGAACACCTGAATTTCATGTCTTAATGGCACAATGATTAAGTACATGAGATCTTTTTGCATCAATAGTAGTAAAGTGGCTGAAATCCTCTTTCCCTTCCAATATTGCAGTCTAATGACTGCAATGACTGTGACATTTATCCTCCCCAGAATGTCTAGGATCCCAGGATGCAGATGAATCTTTGAATTTTATTCCTTCCCTAGAATTGCGTTCTGCAGAAAAATAGGGATGACTACAACCTTAAACACCTCCATGGGCACAGTAAGACTACGGTTCTTTGGAGCTCTACCATTCACACTTGACGTTTCTTTTACTTCATGTTGATTATTTTGTGAGGCAGACAGGACCTCAACCAGAGGTGACACCAGCATAATAGTATTTTCAAATATTTATACAAACATATGACTTATCCTTGTAACAACTTTTCTAGGGTAACATTCGCCTTAGGAATAACTTGTTTTCATTAAATACATGTGACTCCACAGCCCACTGAGAAAAGCCATAAACTTGCAATGATAAAGGGGCAATGCAGTAGTATGCCATACCTGTAATTTGCCTGCTTCATTGTTCTCCTTTTGTAGACACTGAGTAAGAAACAAATAAACCTGGAGAACAAATAAAATTGGCATAAATTGACCCTTCAGCCTTTACAGGCATGTTTAATTATCTCTTGCCCTGGCTTCAAAAGTAAAGTGACCTCTGCCTTTTGAGAGGCTTGATAGGGTAGTTAACTCTTTTCCTGCCTATTATACAGTCATCTGCAGCTGACCAGCTTTTAGGATCCCAGTGAGAGACACTTTGAGGCATAGTTCAGTGTTTTTGTGGTTTTTTTCTGGCTCACTGATCCTTATGTGTAAATCAGTATCAGGCAACCGGCTTTTCTAGGACTCCAGAGACCAGAACGTTTGGACAGAGGGGAAATCAACTGTTATATTTTCCTGAAGCTTTAAAAAACCCCAAACCTCTCAGTCTGCAATCTAATCAAAATCTAAATGACCCTTGCAGATTAGATTTATTGGCTTGCTTTATACTTTAGGACTGGTGACATTTTGTCAAAGAACACACAATGCATACTTTCTTTCAAAACTGTTATAATGTTCTGCTGATAGCTGCCAAAAAGCAACAGGTGCATGAACAGTCCTTCATCTACATGATGTTTTTAATTATTTATACATTGACAATATAAATTTTTAACTATGCACTTCATGCTTCATATTTTCACACTTCATGTCAAAAGGTGGCAGAACTCAAGACTGCAAAACTTTGGTGGGGAAGGTTAATTTTCCATAGGTTCATCACGTACGAGTGTTGCTTAATATCATTTTAAATGCCATGAAGCAGCAGAACTTTATTTGTAAAACAGTTTCTTTCTAGTGGTTTCAGAGCTGACAGGAAGCACTAGCTCAACACTCCAGTGGGCTGCAGCAGAACAGGTACAACTCACTGAGCAGCAATGAAACTCATCATCATCATCATCATCATCACCACCACCACCACCACCACCACCTCTTCTGGATAACTTAGTATCAATAATTCCTTTTCAGAGAACAGTTCCGGAAGTTCAGTCAAATCCTGGCCTAAGCCTCACAAGAAAAAGGGTGCCAAATGGAGCTAATAATGATGCTTCTGTTTTGTGGGCATCTGCCTACAAAGAAGTCTCCATCAAGTCTTTTAACGTAGCCCACTAAGGAATTAGAGGCTCAGTGCCAGTTTACACAGGAAGTAAACTGGTTGCATAAAGACATGCAATCTGCTCTCCCAGTACAAGAAAGGGTGTTTTTGTGCACAAGGTTCAGAAGATCTAAGGTGAACTCCTGTTTTTGCCACATATATAATCTGTAAAATGGAGAGAGTACTACTATTCTTTCTTTTTTTTTTTTTTCTTTTATCCTTTGTCTTTTGTGTCTGCTCAGTTCCTGAGCTGCTAACCAGAGAGACTCATGATTACTAAGGAGTTTCAACATAACCTGTGTGCTCTAATAATACAAGCAATTAGCAGGGCTTCTAAAAATAGTATTAATCAGATACTCATGTGTGACTGCATTGTGTTGCTACCCTCATGCTTACCAGGGTTTTGTGGCTGCTTTCACTCTGAAGTAATTGGATTGACTTAAACTGGACCACCTGTGGCATAATTACTCAATTATCTGACGAAGAATAAAAAAAATCTAGACTTCAGCTAGCACTGGCAATTACAGATCATTACCAAACCAACCCAAAAAGGTGTGTGAATGTTATAGATGTAATTTATATTGTGGTAGCCTATATTATACACATAGATATATCACATACATATGTGTACATGTATATGAACCTATATATAAATCAATATAAATGACATTGATGTCAGGAAATACAGCAGTCATGAAATATAGTTGAATCATAGTGGAGTTGTTTACAGTATTTGACACTAACAGAAACCTGCACACATACATAGATTTAAACAACTGCTTTCAGTCACCTTTGAAAAGAGTGTTCTTCATGGAATTTTTTTGCTTTTGCATTAGTGTTGCCTAATGGCAGGAGTGTCACTGCTGCATGCTGTGCCTGGTTATTATGAATGATGCTACTAATTATACTAATACCATAAACAATACAAATAGACATTTTTATGCCATCAGCTGTCACTTTTGATACTTATAGTCATAAATGAAAGTCAAGGAAAGAAAAGGGAAATACTTCATTTATTCCAGAGGTGTGTCTGGCTATTCAGAAATAATTACACTACTTGATGAACCATGGTACTGTCTGCTGTTGTCTTCCTGTTTGATTACAGATCAAATACTAGCACTTAATGGGTAAGTGATCTGCCAGTAAGCTTTCCTTCATGCTATGTTTCAGAATACATTATAACAATTCATGTGACGAAATGCAGCTTTCTGCCATATGCTGACATATCACAATGCAAGATGGTGAAGTGTCATAACCAACGCATTGCAATGTGATCTGCCACGCATGAAGTGAAATGCTTCAGAAAAACAACATGCCAGTTCTCAAATAAACTCTGACTCCAGTAGGTACTGCAGCTAGTAGACTGTGTAAAATGCCTTAAAGTTATCCATAGATTGCTCAGCTTTTCTGCCAATATAAAACTGTCTAATTTTAGCTCCACATTGAAAAGAATGCAGTTAACCTTACAACGCTGCAGCACTACACTAGCAAGATTTTATTTTAGCCACTACAGAAAATGCTGACTTTTAACTTTTATAAGGTTATATATTAAGCCATGCAGTTACCTCCCAGTACACACAATTTCTCTGTCTGTGAATGGATAGCAAAGGTCCTAGCATTTATTAAACTCTGCTACAAATCAAGTCTACTGAAATAACCGTAATGTATTCTATTAGTAAACGTAAAATATATATGCAATATTATGTCGGTCTTTCAGCATAACAGCAGCCAGATTTGCACTGTAGTTCACTACGGTGATCCTGAGTCAGCACTTACAGAACAGGAAGTGGAAATCAAAGGTAACCCAGCTGATAAGCTATAAGGAAACTGTAATGCTGTTCTTTACTCACAATAATGATTTAACTGGAGAAATCCAGTCTGGCTGTACTTGGCTAGTCTTGGCATCTTCTTGCTGGGCTGGTAAAGACACCAGAATGTTGTTTTAGATTGTTATTGTAAGTATTTAATGTAATGTTATATTCTTGGGGGGAGGAAGGAAAGAGGAGTTCAGGTGGTTTAAAAATCTGTTGACCTCCCAGCCATGTGTTGCGGTTTAACCCCAGCCAGCAACTAGGACCATGCAGCTGCTTGCTCACTCCCACCAGCTGGGATGGGGGAGAGTATCAGAGGAGCAATAGTGAGAAAAAACTCGTAGGCTATGTTAAAGACAGTTTAATAGGTAGAGAAAAATCTGCACGCACAAGCAAAACAAAACAAGGAATTCATTCACTGCTTCCCATCAGCAGGCAGGTGTTCAGCCACCTCCAGGAAAGCAGGCCTCTATCACGTGTAATGGTTGCTTGTGAAGACAAATGCCATAACTCTGAATGTCCTTCCCTTCCTTCTTCTTCCCACAGCTTTATATATTGAGCATGACGTCATATGGAATGGAATATCTCTTTGGTCCGTTGGGGTCAGCTGTCCCAGCTATGTCTCCTCCCAACTTTTTGTGCACTTCCAGCCTACTTGCNCATTTCCAGCAAACCATCACCAAGATGTAGCAGATGCTATTCTGGTCACAGTTCAAGCACGCAGGGAATCCTCCTTGCCACTGACAGAAGAGTAGAAGCCCTATCGGGATGATATCAATGCTTTCTGTCCCTCTGTGGACACCATCAGCTGATTTTGTCTCCCAGGATGGGAGACAGTGACACTATCAGAAACTGCCACATAAATACTGTGCTATCAGTTTTGGCAATGATTTGTGTGACATGAAACACTAATAGAAGAATTATTATGTCAGGACTGTATGACGTGGCTTCCCGCCTACCCATGGTGCGATGGAGGATGCAGACTGATTACTTCTTGTGCTTAAGTACCTTGACATATTCTAACTGAAGAGAGTAGTGAGTAACTCTCTGTGCTCTAAAATTTCCCTGGCCTGTTCTTCTGTTATGCCATTACTATAAATAAATTGTTAATCTGTTAAAAGCTATGTTTTTTTCATGGATATTTCATCAAACTAATTTCAAAAAATGATTATAGGTAAAAAACCNCAGCAGGCAGGTGTTCAGCCACCTCCAGGAAAGCAGGCCTCTATCACGTGTAATGGTTGCTTGTGAAGACAAATGCCATAACTCTGAATGTCCTTCCCTTCCTTCTTCTTCCCACAGCTTTATATATTGAGCATGACGTCATATGGAATGGAATATCTCTTTGGTCCGTTGGGGTCAGCTGTCCCAGCTATGTCTCCTCCCAACTTTTTGTGCACTTCCAGCCTACTTGCTGGCAGGGTGGTGTGAGGAGCAGAAAAGTCCTTGACTGCTTAGCAACAACCAAAAACATTAGTGTGCTACCAATACTATTGTCATCCCAAATCCAAAACATAAAGCTACACCAGCTGCTAGCAAGAAAGTCAACCCCATCCCAGCCAAAACCATGACACTATCTTAGCTGGCATGTAATGCGTTTAGTGTAAAGACTGCTGAATTTATTTCCTTGGAAGGACAATCTCAAGTTCCAGCAGGACAACCTCAAAATACTACAACATTGCTGGAAAAATCAGAAGAGAGAATTGTTTATTGAGCAAACAGAAAGGAGGACTCACATTGTAAATTAGCTGGTCACTGGGTAGTATGGGGCTAATTCTTGGTATTTAGTTGGAAAATACTGAAGGCAAATTTGGTTAAATCTTGACTGCACCAGAAGATGGAGACACATTGCTTAATCCTAAAAGAACAGTCATCCCAGCCTCTTTGAAACAAAAACCATTTACACTTGCTGGTCCAAGATAATATTCAGCTGCAAACATTTCCAGCAAACCATCACCAAGATGTAGCAGATGCTATTCTGGTCACAGTTCAAGCACGCAGGGAATCCTCCTTGCCACTGACAGAAGAGTAGAAGCCCTATCGGGATGATATCAATGCTTTCTGTCCCTCTGTGGACACCATCAGCTGATTTTGTCACCCAGGATGGGAGACAGTGACACTATCAGAAACTGCCACATAAATACTGTGCTATCAGTTTTGGCAATGATTTGTGTGACATGAAACACTAATAGAAGAATTATTATGTCAGGACTGTATGACGTGGCTTCCCGCCTACCCATGGTGCGATGGAGGATGCAGACTGATTACTTCTTGTGCTTAAGTACCTTGACATATTCTAACTGAAGAGAGTAGTGAGTAACTCTCTGTGCTCTAAAATTTCCCTGGCCTGTTCTTCTGTTATGCCATTACTATAAATAAATTGTTAATCTGTTAAAAGCTATGTTTTTTTCATGGATATTTCATCAAACTAATTTCAAAAAATGATTATAGGTAAAAAACCTGAACAAAGTGTTATTTCTTGGAAAAACTGACAAGTGTTTCACTTATTAATTAGTTCATTCTTGTGTTCCTATAAAATCCCCGAAGAAAAGATCGTCCCTACCCCCACTCCCAAATACTGTTTGGACATGAATGTTTCATAATTTATTTTCTCATACAGTCATATCAACAGTTTAACAGAGTTAATTTTATACAATCACTAGTATCTCATAGACATTTTTTGTTGTCTTTCAAGAAACTGTTGATCATAGTTTCCCTTACGATTTCTAAATCCTTTCCTCTGGCTTGACTTAAGACATAAAATACACAACAATATCTTTAGCTATCTAATTTCTTTCTTCTCTGTTATATTAATTTTGACATGGATGTTTATTATAATTTTCTGTGAACAACACAATTACTGTGTTCGTGTACATACATTTTTAAAACAGTTTCTCATTTGTTTTCTGTTCTTAACATATTGTTTTCACCCAGAGAATAAATCACTGTGGACTAGTACTTAGCAAAGAAAATTTTGTAAGATACATAAAATTTTCTTAATTGACTATTCCCTGAAAGAGATTCTAAGAATTTCTATACAGGTAGCTGCAAACAGACGTGAACTGGCCCTCCTTCAAGCCACAGCAACTGAAGCAATGCAAATCAGGAAGCTGTACAGCCACACTGCTGAAGTACCAAGTTAACATTTCCTTCCACAGCTCTTCTAGCTGTCCCAGAGAGATACCGATGTTACAGAGGAATAATTTCTTACTGACCTTCCTGGTGTTCCTATCATTGATAGCATTTAAGGCAGATGCACATCTTGCTTCAGTGATGTGAGGTTGTTGTCAAGCTTAACACCAGTAGCCTGAGAAAATGTGTTGGGGTTTATTTGTTTGGTTTTTCTCCCTTGCATGCTCTTCTCTACCTTGTTCCCTACTTCCAAAAAACAGAAGACAAAAGAGTCACAGCTGTGATCAACCTCTCTGAGCAGAAGTACCCCTTCAACAAAAGAATCCTGCTCTAACTAAATTACAATCTACTCCACCCTTGGCAAAAAAAATGTGAATTATATTTAAACACATAGTGACTGACTTTCTTAGGGAATATATCTGAATGGCCTCAAGCATTGCAGACATTTTATTCCAGGCAACTCTGTTGGGAAGTAGAACTGTGAGAAAGAGATGAGATGACACTGAAAGTCACTTGCCTCCTGTGAGAGACTGACTGTGACTTCTGTCTGGTTTTTGGTATGTCTAGTTACAAAATTTTATTTTAAACCTCACAAAAAAGACCACTGGTGCCATGAGTGGGTAAAACTATAGAAAAATTGTTCAGTAGCTGTTGCAGGCTGTGGAAGACAGCAGGACACAGTATCAGAGACTTTGCCACAGCTGTAACCCGCTCTGCGCCCCCCCACAAAAAAAAAAAAAAAAAAAGCCTCCT
>VYXH01002587.1:4521-28297 GCA_013397275.1 Burhinus bistriatus
GGGGGTTGTTCGTCTGGTTTTTTGGTTTCTTAAAATTGGAGCCTTAAAATTCAAAGTGTTCATTGCTTTGTAATTGAAATTTTAATTATAGGATGACTATAACTTCAACTGGCAAGTGCCTGCTGGAGTACTAGTCCATAAAAGCAAAGATTATACAACTGTTAAGCAATATCTTAATCGACAAAATAAGATTTCTTGGAAAATGAGCTTTTATTGGAGCACATAGAAAAACGGTTTCCAATAATACTTCATATTCTGAAAGCACAAGAGACACAAAGTAAAGTTTTCAAAGCAAGGTAACCTCTGATCACTTATAAATTTACTACTGAAAATATTAATTTGAGACAAGCAGGCTGCACGTGGGAGTTTTATTACAGCCCACCCTTGGCAAAATGGCCAGGGTAACAACCGCTGCTGGGACAGGAGGAACACGTGTGTCAACTTTATGGGCGAATCAAGTAACAAAAATCATGTGGGAGAGTGTCTGCTCTAAGCTGATCATACTGAAGAGGAAGACCATCAGGCAGATTAAAGAGTAACCAAGGAACTACAATAAGACTCTTGCAACAGTGAAGGAGTTGGTCTGAAAAGACATCTAAAAGAAGCAGGCAAATTTAAAAGTGAGGGAAGAAATCTGAGAGTGGAAGTCAAGCCCCAGTTTGACACTGCCAGAAGTCATACACACACAAACACACACAGAGACATCCCACTGACCCTGGGGACCTCTGCCTTGGTGAGACTTTGGTTTCTGGGCCCTGAATGCAATGAGCAGCTTCTGTTCTCCAGCGGCGGGACCAACACCTGGAGTGACACAGGTAGTACCTATACCTCAGGTGTGCATAGACAGACTCTTGGGGTGCTTTTTCAGTGGCTTATTCATTAGCAGGTTTTATAGAACAGCACAAGTACACACAAAGCTGGATCACCAACTTATAATAGAGTCCCAGAAAGTGGGTGTGTGCTTGTCATCCACATTGCTCGCAGCAAGGGGATGCCCCTAATTGCGTGTGTGCACATCCGTGTATGTGTATATGTGCATGTGCACCTGTGTGTGAGAAAGAGATAACTCTTTGGGATTTCAGTGTTTATTAACACTTTGTAAGCGTCCAGGATTGTGGTTTATTCGTTCTGTTGCTCATATTGATCCTGAAGGTATAGTTCACTGTTTGCCAGCTAATTGCATGTCATTAGTAAATCAATAAAACCACTTCAATTCTGATTTGCTTTAATTTCGTGAACTGAGCAGCTTTTCCCTGTGATAGCTGAGCTCATGTATCTTAAAGTCACATATAGGAAGATTGGATAGGAAGTCCTAAACAAAGATAAGGTGGGAATTGAAATTGAGGCAAAAAGTCTACACACAGTATTTTGGGCACCTTCATCATTGGTCTCTAAATAGATATTCTCCTTTTTACTAGAGACATTTCATTGCCTGCTACTGGAGTTTGATGTTCTGGTTACAGAGCCAGAGAAGTCAGTAACCTACACCAGAAGCTTACTCTATAGTTAAGGAAAAAAAATTGTTTTGAATCAATGAAGGGAGAATTACGGGCTCCTAATCTTGAAACTGCCAGCCTTACTCCAAGTTAGGAAATAATTGGGCCAGAAAAAAAGAACAACAAAACCAAACCAAACAAAAAAATTAAGCAGAAGCAGTAAACTTAAAAAAAAAATTATTCCTAAGATCAGGATTTTTAAGCTTCATAGCACTGTAAGGAATTGGATTCCTGAACCAAAGGTCACATAGAACAAAGGGTGACAAAACAAAGGCAGGGGTTTGGACCTGCAGAAGGTCCTACCACAGTGCTACTCCATCTTCCACCCTCAGGAGAAGGATGAACTCTTCCAGTTGAACCCAAGCTAAGGAAAAGCAAAGATGAAAAATATTGCTGTAGTACACCATTTTTCCCCGAAATGGAGTTTAAAATACTTGTTCCTTGTGGTAAAATGCTACAATTTATAGGATATAGACACATTTTGATATGAATGTATTTTATTATTATTATTATTAATTTGCTTTCTGGGCTCAAAAACTGTGTGGCTGCACTACCTTGTGAGTTCTACTCAACTGTAATTATCTGAGCAACACTCATCTGAAATTTAGATGTGCACAGCTTCTTTGTTACTCTTATGTAGTGTTTACATAGAGAAAAAGCCATTCATACGGTTTGTGTGCCAAAACATGCATAAAAAAGAGGGCCTTTGCCCCAGAGATTCTATAACACAAGCTATTTTAAAAAGTAAAGTAAACCAATTTACAAGTCAGAGCAAATAAGTATATCACATTTCTTTACATTGCAACAGTCTTCATTTTTTCACTATCAAATCTGAAGAGCACAGGCTCAACACTCTTCACTGGGGTCCTTTAATTTCATAGCCAGTGTGTTTGGGACTATAAAGATATATAGAGCATCTGAATTCCAGAAGTAATTATTTGCATCTTTGGGAAGTGCCCCTGCCCATGGCAGGGGGGTTGGAACTAGATGATCTTTAAGGTCCCTTCCAACCTAAACCATTCTATGATTCCATGAATGAAATATTTCTTAGCAAAATTGACAGACAAAATTATGTGCAGGACAGTACACATACCCCTTCAGTCTTTCAGCCTCACCATGTGATTCGCTTGCTTGCTTGCTTTGGACACTGAAGTAACTGGGATACTTTGTGAACAATTTTTTTTCACCCTGGTGTTGCACATTGATTAAGAGTTAGACTTGTGCTCTTGAAAGTCATCCCTTCATCTTCCTTTTCTTGTGCATAGTAGAATTTCTTCACAATAATGAAAGTTGCTCTCTGTCCTGACTACCGTTCATTGGATAGCTTCTATACAATGCTTGTTGATATTGCTGGCTTTCTGAATACACTTGACATTTTCTTTTTCCAATGAGGCAATGGGAAAGCAAGGGTGTCAAAAATCCACCATGGTTTCCTTCTCCTTTTCACCACATAGGCTAGCTGCCTGTTATCCAACCAATTGCATCCAAAAGCCATAAGGAATGCAATTTGGTAACATTTGTGAGAAGCCATCTAGGAAGATAAAGGGGAAAGCAAAGACCAGATATACTCCAGTTCCTTATTGAAAGAACTCTGACCGAGACCAAAGCGTCCATTGTGTTCAAGCTGAGAGAACTGTCCAACTCTAATAAATCCTCAATAACAGGAAGTTTGGGAAGTTATTCTTCAACACTTCAGTAACAGAAAATTAAAAAAAAAAATAAAAAATTCAGTCTGTTTTATAGAAAAAGGAAGACCAAAACCAGAACACAAGAGTCTGAAACGGCAAACAAACAAACCAAACCATAGTTTAATCCCCTTCCTTCACATCGTAACTTTGAATTGAATTAAAAGAATTCCACCTTAATCATACCCAATGTGATAATTTCTCTATTGTACCCAAATATAAAAGACTGAGCAAACTAGAATGAATAGCTTGGACATTTTCATAAGACCAGTTTTAAACAGGCAAAAGGAAGAATAACAGATCCTTCACTAAATTGTTTCTCATAAGAATTTACTATAAAGATTTTTTTCTGAAATACAAAATGAAGTGATCACCAAGAGACAGAACTTCATCAAATATACGTTCTACTGAGAAAAGAGAATTGATGTCTTCGTAAGGGGAATAAAACATGAAAAAACTAATACAAAATAGAAAACTATGTAGCTGAATCAGGTGTTTCTCATAATACCTTAAAACAAATTCAGAGACAGCAAACATAGCTATATGGTTATCTATTTCCAGTACCTCCTATCTCACTTCAGTTTAAATACAAAACACAAAATGAAAATTATAAGCCCAGCGCTCCAACTATATTTTCAGAGCATTGCAAGATACTTAAAATTTAAAGCCATATCTTCAATCTCTTCTACAAATAATACTTACAGTCTTTTGAAAGAAATGCCGAAACCCAGACAAAAAAAATTAAAGAGGAGCAGGGGAAAGATAAGAAAATTAATCTGATGGGAACATGGAAGACAGCATTCACAGCCTGGACCAGTCAACGGGATCAGTGAGGTGAAAGACAATCTCATTATAAATCCCCAGTCCACTATAAGGATTTATGTCAGATTTCGGCAGGTCGCTTAAATAAGTCATGCCTCAGTTCTCCACTCCTTAAATGAGAAAATAAATGCCTCCATTTCAGGGATTAAAAAAGTTAGGCTAATATAATTAATATTGTGAAAGTACTTGGAAGCTACAAAGTAACACAAAGTATTGCATGTGATAGCAAGCAGCCTATCAGAATGTAATACAGATGACTTACCGTGAGAAGAGGTGCATGAGGAATAAAGAAGACAAAAATGGGGAGAAACAGCTATGGGGAGACATATCTCCAAGTGAGCTACATAAAAAAAGTAGTATAAATCAGTGAGCAAAGTGAGCAGGGATCATTTAGACCTATGCATAAAAAATTAATATTACCCATGTCTTCCTCCTCCCTCCCTCCAAAACCATCCTAAAGCACAGAAATGCTGACACTTCCAGACGTGAAGCAGACTCCCTGTATCTCATGACAACAACTTAATTATGCAAATAAAAGCAAATAGCTGTACTTCACTTATTGGCGTAGTACTTTAAGAGTAAAAGGTACTCAGATTTTTCTGAGTGTCTCTTCCATAAATCACAGAAAGCAAAGGTAGAATCAGACTCACGTGTACATTGGCTTCTTTGTGCCACCCAGTGGTTTAGACTAATACACCTTCAGTCCACCTGCAAAAACAGCTGTTGCTAAATGATAATCAATTTGGGGTGTATTTGAAACAAACAAATAAATAAATAAATAAATAAATAAGCCCAAGTAGCCTCAAGGCTGGAGGAGAGTTTAAGGCACATTTTATACGTGTCCTATACTGTGTTATTTCAGAAGCAAAAGACAGGCCCACATATAACCTCCTGACTGATGTCTAAGACCCCCCTTTCATTTTTACACAATTTTGGGGTACTTTCTATGTCAAGAAAGGAAAATATTTTACAGGTGTCTTACATGCAGCACTCTCTATACGCAGGTTGAGACTACCTTTGAGAAGTACAGACATAGTGAAGATGATGAAAACTAACAGTTATGTTCCAAAAAAAATCATAGTCTGTTAGTGTACTTTATAGTGAAAGATTAATACAGCAATGGTTTAACAGTGAGTGTCAGATTTCCACATAATGCTTTGGCCTACTTTCTAAAGAACTTTGTCTGGCCATAGACATGAGATTTGAGCTCTCTTGAAAATCTGATTCAATACAGTTGCTTTTAGAAAGAAAAACATAAGCAGAATTAGCTTATTTACAGTCTGAAACAAACTGCAATCAAATGAAAAGTAACATCCATTCATTACAACTGAGCTGCATTCACTTTCATTATATCTGAATTTACCTAATTGCTTGTATAATTCCATTGTTCAAGGATAAGTAGATTTAGAAGGTTGAAATGTAAGTATTAAGAAAGGCAAAGACTTTTGTATTATAAATAAGAAAAATCCAACACAGGGCTACATCAGACTCAATTTTTCATATCACATTTGAAAATTACTTTCAGCTGTTGTTTGAAAAAAAATATATAAGCTGATAGGATAGTTTGCTAATTATTGTTAAAAAAATGGAATAAGAGAGGGTTTTTTTGCATTTCAAATATCGTTGTTATAGTCAAAAACTTATTTCCTCAGGCAATATTGTATCTGTATGAGGGCAAATGAAAAGCACAGAATACCTCTTGCTATCTTTGCCATCTGAAGTACTACTACCTTCATAAACTCCAGACACAGTCTCAAGAAATGGTTGAAGCAGGTGTTTCTTTATTTGTGTTTTGTGGAAGAGACAATCAACTAATAAAGATACCAGGCCTGAAAAAATAAAAAATACAACATAGACTAAATATTTGCACTCCAAAGAGCTNAATTAGTAGGTTGGGACTAGGGAACTGTGACAGAAATATCACGAATTGCTAAAAAGCAGAGCAGTAGACCAGCAAAGGGAAGAATCATGAGTATGTCTTTGAACAGCATTTAACATATCTCATGGGGTTATTTTATGCAGAAGAGAAGTAGGAGAAATTGCAGTGGCAGTAGAAGAGGGGAATCAGCTGCTAGAGTGGAAGCATAAGTAGAAACACAAACAAAGAATTAGATGTTACTAATATTCTATAGTTTTTAATGAACTAATTTAGATTTTTGACAGATACCCTGTTAGGATAATAGGCCCTGTTTTTCATAAACAGTAAGTCTGGCCCCAGCACTGGAGTTTTTCTAAATCTGAACGCAACCTGTTCTGAGTGCTAATTATATACCTTATTTTTCTGCTAAAGAAAGAGAGAGTGAAGACACAAGTCTTTTCACAGTTTGTATAAAGTAAATTCTTGTTCATTCAAGCACTTTGTCACAAGTGCACTAATTAACCTCAGAGACAAACATAAGTGGAAAAAACTATTTGGTGGTAGGAAGCTAAAGAAAAATTAAGTTTTCCCTGCTTTTCCTCTACGCCTTGTTTGCTTCTCTCCCCTCCACTGTCTTTGCACCTCCCTTTGCACCCACTCTTGCTGGGTAGCCCAAAGGGATTTTGCAGTCCAGCTGTTTGTTTGCAGGACTAGGAACAGTCACGTTAACTTGTCAACACTAGTATCCACAGGATCCTCCAGCAGTAAGTTTTAAATACAAAAAAACCCTCCTTCAAGCTCTTGTTTAATCAATCAAACAGCAATACTGATTGCAGCCAGATGTATCCCAGTTTCCTTTTTGATTAGTCCTAGTGTACAGTTAAAACAGAGAAGCAGCAATATGAGAGAGGTTGATTTTAGAACGTGAAAAAATCTCAGGGATTATACAATTACAGTTTACCATTGTCCCATTTAAACAAATGTTGTGTCAAAATAGAAAATAAAACAGACTCCACGAGTTACTATTTCTGAATATAATTATACTTCTGTTAAGCTAATCTTTACTGGTGTGACGTAGGCTGTGCACCAGAATAATATCAGCTCAGGGAATTTTTTTTGTCTTTGTCAAAGTATCAGCCATCAAGTCTATTTTAATATTTTGAATTTTTCTTGCAACCTCTTACACACTTACATGTGTTACCACAATCTGTACTATCTTTGATTGTTTTACTCATCTCAGGTGTAGTGATTCATTATGTGTAAAAAAGTTTACATAAGTACATTGCTATGATAGATGTTATAACTGAGGATAGGTGCTATCAGTCAGAGGCATCAGGCCTGGCTGTGACAGCTTTTCATTAAACTTTTCTATTCTTTGCAGTTTATTTATCATAGTCTACCGAGTTCTGTTTGTCTCTTATCAAAAGCTGCGAAATATAAAATTGAATTCAGAATAATTCCCTACTAATTCTATAGTTTATAACATTAACTAGCTTCTAGTCAGGTTAAGCCCTACGGCCTTCTTTTACTCTTAAAGTTAGGATATAACAAACAACCTCATGAAATACATGCAATTGCCTTTATAAACTTAGGTCCTTATTAGTGAGACCTGAAGCCTCAGGCAAACAATGCACTTGTCTGTACTCTCAATCCAAACCGCATTTCAAATGCCTTGTACAATAAGTGGGACAAACATAGCAAGAGCCAGGAAAACTTCTCTGTCACGCAAACTGGTTTGAAATCTTGTGCTGAGATCTACTATGTCCTATGGTATCTCTACAGAACGGCATAATTAACAGAAATTAATAAATCACAATGATTTCTTCCTAAAACTTATGGACTTGTATTAGCAGAAATTCTATAAATAGATTCTCCCTCACATACTGTCCTTTTCACAAGTTGATTAATTTTTTCTTCTTTTCTATACACAGAAACCTCACCTGAATTTCTAAATTATTTTTTCTTTTCCGATTCTCACAGTACCATAACTATCTGTTTCCTCCATTACTGAAGGTTAAAATATTCTTTTTAAAACTTGTTAACACAGTAAATTGGCTTTTCACATTGCAAAAGGCCAGACCTCCCGGAATTGAAGCTTTTTGGTTTTGTCTTTTACTTTCCCGGAAGGCGACTCATTACACTGCGTAGACATCCAGTGCGTTCACAGATTCCTTGCTCTCACACATTAGTGATGTTCTCTCCTAAATGAAGGTACAAAATCTCAATGCTGGAAATTTCTACAAAGGACACTCTTACAGCCTAGTGAGAGTGATTGTATTATTTGCCACTGCTGGGTGCGGGTGTCAGGCTGTGTGGGGTCCCAGGGGTGGCTGGGCTGCCCTTGGCCTGAGCGGGGCTGAGCTGGGTTTACCGGGCGCCCCGTGGCCAAGTGCCCATTGCCCAGCCTGTCTGAGCTCCAGCTCGGTGAGCGCTGCCAGGGAAGGGGCTGACAGCCCAGGCAGTCCCTGCTGGACAAACGGCCCCTGGGATATTGGGGGGGAGGCAGGGGCAGCAAACCCTCACTGTGTCTGGGATTTTGGTGCCTTTCACTATCACCACCCCGGGCCCATGCAGGGCTGAGCCCTGTGGGGAGAGGGCCTGGTTTGGCCTGCCCCAGGTCACCCCAGGGAGCAGCCCAGCTCCTGCTGCTCCCTGGTGGTCTCCTCCCTGCCCATGCATTTCTCTGCTTTCTCCCTTTCACACCCTCAGTGCGCTGAGAAAACAAGGTACTGTTCAAAGGTTACTACATCTTTACAGAGATTAGAAGTATTTTATAAGTCCCAGCTATGGAGCTGGGCTCTTAGTTCAAGCTGTAAGGCAGCGTGTCCCAAGCTGGAGGTGGTGGCAGCGGCAAGTGGAGTTGCCAGCCTGGTAGAAATTCAGTAGTTTATGTCAGCATTTCAGGTGAGAGTAGCAGGTATAATAGGAAAAGATGGAAACGGTTTCTGCGGAGTGTGATGGTTTTCACTCTGGAGAGCCTCTGTTCAAACCTGAGTCACAAGAAGAATGGCTGCTGTTTTCATAAATATGCGAAACAGGATTATTTCAGCCTCTAACTTGTCTCCTTTCCCCTGCTTGGTTACCACAGTAGCCCTTAAGGGAAACTGAACTCCCCCATGCAAGTGAAACTTTAGTACGCTTGGAATAAGGGTCATGCTCACCGGTGCCTATTCAGTGAACTTATTAAATGAACCACTTGCTTTTACAGTACCAGTATTTTTGGTTACTCCTGGTTCAGCTTCCTAACTTCATGAGTTTTATATCAAGTCCAGTAGCTCATCTCAGTGTTTCTTCTGGGAGCATATCTGTCTGCATCCCTTCACATGCACTGCACTACCACGCTCTGCCCATGGGGAGAAATATTACTTAGAAAGGTATCTGCTGTGTTGAAATTTTTAGCTATAAATCTTCCACACTGTCACTGTGGGGCTTGAGTCTTTGGTTTAGGACGTCTCGGGAACTTGCTACGTCTTTTACAGAGACTGCCTTGGAGAGGACTGCCAGTTGAAATCATCATGCTGTAAGCGTTACCGTGCAACCTGACTAAGCAACTGGTACAAGACACCATTTTTCTTAATCCATCTAGAGCCATTGCCATTCACAAGCCAACACAGACCTACATCAGTAGCAGACTGATGGACTTACAAAGCCATGAAGATGTGACACAAGTACTCCTGAAGAAATAGAGGAAGGAGGTAACACTGATCCTAGAAGAAACTATAATCCAACCAAATGAACAGTTATGTATGCCTAAAGCAGATGTCTTCAGAGAAAGGCAGCCTCATTCAGCACAGTCATCTAGTCTTTTAAGTTACTCACCTCGGATTTATGAGAACACCAGAACAGGGACACAAGCTTTGATTTGCCTTAAAAAAAGTGGTGACCTGACCAAGCCACTTGTTATTCTAGGTTTTCCCTTTTCCCATAAAAGTTAAGAAAGTTTTGGATTTGTCCAGTTATGGAAAAGGATGGTGTTTGAAAGCATGCAATGAATTTTTCCATTTAGGATAAATAATTCCTCTGTCTAAGTCTGCTCGATATAATCTGAATAAGCTGTTAAGATTCATAAAGGAGGCAACAGAATAATGCTTAATGGGAAGATGTTAAACTGCTGAGGAGCTAAACAGGATCACTGATTCAGCAACTGGACTCTTCTACAATTTAAAAAAAGACATAGTTCGTGTCCAACATTATCCCCATAATTCATCAGTTCATTTGGCAATCAAGTTGTCAAAATCACCTGAGCAGAAAATGCAGAACAACTGAGATACTTCAGTTTCTTAGCTACAATATTCAATACTCCATTAAGACTCATGAGAAATTTTCTGAGACTTCAGCAGAGTTGGAATTTCACCCAAGTTCTGCCCAAACCTCTTTTTCTAGATCAGCATTTACTGCTTGTTCAGTGTGCACTGCTCCCTCTCCGAAGAGACTGGATGTTTATTTGATGTTGAGTGAATGCCTTTTCTTCTTAAATGGTAATGAATAATTGCCCAGGAGGCAGAGATTATTCAAGAAATGGAATTTAGTACAGAAAATGTAATGAGAGTCTGCACTGTCCCAGGATGTTTGCAGAAGATGTTCGTATAGCTAATTCTCTAAGCAAACCTCTCAGTTTATAAATTTAAACCATTCCCATTTCCTCAGAATGTGCATACATAAATTTCTTTGGAGAGCATGCTATTACTACAACATGTATTCCATATGAGTTTTTAATTGAAAATGTAATAGAAGTTTTAATATTCTGAATGCATAAAAATCTCAAAATTAAAATGCGATCAGTGACACTCATAAGCCTCTGGCCAAAGCGCTGTAGTCACATCCCTTCCTATCTTTCTTTCCCTTCCCTTCCCTTCATTTCTTTTCTTTCTCTTACAATGTAATATAAAGATAAGCTAATATTAATTTACAATGGGACATTTCTGTATTAGAGATTATTTGCATTCGTTTGCTTGCCCTGATTTGTGTTCATGTCTTCTTGCACTTTACACCAATGGCCCTTTTTGGATCGTAGCTACATTAAAGAAATGCATCCAGTAAAAAGTCATAGATTTCTGGCACGCTAAAGACAAAGTGATTCCTCTTGCTGTATCTACAGATCAAAGGCAAGTAGGAAAAAAGAGCTACATACAATTAGATTGGAGTCGGACAGAGGGCAGTCAGAGGCCACTGCAAAATTTTGCCATGGGAGGTGAAGCATATTCCTTAAACTGTCATTAAGTAATTCTTTTCAAGCCAATCTTACTGTATACTTAACAGTATGCACACAGAAACAAATGTATGCTTAATTGTGTCTGTCGTCTTTCTTTAGGTCAACTAGATTTTAATGGAATCCTTAACATTTCCAGTAATTCTACTGCACCCTCCTTTTTCAGGCTTCATATGTTATAGCTTTTCTCCTTGTGAAAGTTTAAAAGTTCAGCAACAATTGCCTGCTTCATTACTTTAATTATTACCTTATGTCTCTTAGTTTTATGAAGTATTGACTTTCAATCAGAGGTTCAATTATAATATGATTCTATGACATATTATGAAGTGGAAAAAGAAGGTTAAAATAGGATCCTTTTCTAGGAATTTACAAACTCATGTATATTCACAGGTTTGCACTTTCCTATTTTTCATTTTAAGCAGAAGATATTTTGCTATTCACTGCTGAAAGAATGTCAATGTTACAGACAAAGTAATTGAACCTCTCAATGAGGGCAAAGCACAGTAGCAGAGAAAAAAAATTGTCTTAGCAAAAGGAAAGGTGAGTGTCAGTAGACATTAGGCACTTGAATGCCTTTGGGAGCTAGTTGGTATTGCTCTACCAGACAAGCTCCTGAAGATTCACCTGTGGCACTTCAAGTTGCTCCTGCACCAGGTTGTCTTCTCTGTTCCTGGTCAGAGATTACTGTCCATCACCCAGCTGTGCCAGGTCAGTCTCATGATTAAGCTTAAAGTTCTTGACACTTTTTTGCTTTTTGTGGGACCTCTGGGGAGAACACATTACAAGACTGAGAAGGTCAGAAATGTAGTAAACTAAGAGATGGTCAGGTATATCTGCCATGAAACCTTCCATCCTCAAGTTCTCTCCTGCTGCTCTGTGCCTGCCACAAGATTTCTGCCTGGCAATTTCTCATGATACTCTGACTGTATCATGAGTTGGCTTTCATGGTTTGCCCCTCTGAACGAGTCCCTTGCAGTTTAGTAAGGAGAAAAACCGCAGAGCTTGCTAATTATCAACACTGTGTTGGGTAAAAGGCATGCTTTCATTAATTTTACACGCTTTTCTTATGTCCATCATATCCCATGGAGTGGAATATCAATATTTGCCAGATTAACCTAAATTCATTCTTACTATCAGACAAGATTTGGATGGAGGATATGATATGTTTCGTCTGCTAAAATGTAAAACTAAATAACTAATTACCAGACTTAGAAAAAAGAGAAAGAAAAAAGAATTATATGCTTTCCCCTTCTGAACTGATTTCCATCATGTCTTCTGTATTTTATTGAGCTAAGGACTGACAAGGACAGTTTCATATTCTTCAAGCTGTATGCCACTTTTTCAGAGTAGTGACTTCTTCTGTAGTATAATTCCCAAATGGGAATCTCTAATTTGGAGAAACTTCTTTATGAACTCCTTTATAAAGTGAGAATTCCACCATGCATAAAGCACCCTGGGGACTTCCTGTAACTTAGAGTATTCATAATTTCTTTTAATTAGAGTATTAACTTATGTTCCTTTTATGAATGTGAAGCTGTCTGACATAGCATAGATTTTGCAGAGCAGAGAGTTTTCTGAAATGCCATCTTAATCTTTGGAGGCCAAACATGGTTAGCACCCAACTAATTAGACATCCACTCAGACATGAAAATTAATCTTTTTTTGATAAGTGTGTTGGATGAATAAGAACTATATCATATCTGAATTCATCCAAGTTCAAGGGTTATTTCTTTACTATTTAACTTTGGAATCAATTATACAAACATTTCAAAGATAAGTGGAAAGACAGCTTTTTGCTTACTGATGATTGACTAAAGACAGCAGGTAACAAGATCAGCCTGTACAGAACCAGAACCAGCGCCATGGCCTGCGATGTTGGAACACCTTTCTCACAGTAGGTATATCTCAATTTAAACATTGGAAAAATATTTTTGAGGGATCACTATCACTGAGCTAATCAAAGCACAGACAAGCCTTAGAGAGATTTTACCAAGTACCTGACTATTAACACTGCCAGTGATCCAACTCTAGACCTCCCCTGAGCAGAGGCTGATTACCAGCTAAACGGTGTCAATGTCTATGGGGGTTTGTGATGTAGATTAATCGAATCCAGAGTGTTACAATAAAACTCACTTTCACTTCAATTGTTATCAGCACCACTGAAAGGCCGAGTTACTTTCTCCACTGTGTTGCATACTCCCTGCTCTCAAAATGATATTTTTTACTCTCTATAGCAAAAATCAAAATGATGTAAAGCTAGATCTTTAATGCTATAGATACAATAGCTGTACTTCAGGTTATAAACAAACTAGATGATACACACACTTTTCCTTACAGACCATTTGGATTGCAGTTACATAGACCAGGTTGTAATCAGCAGCTATTTAATACAGTTTTCAGGATTTTTTTAATTTGCCATGCAAACCCCATCATTTCCTCACCAAATAAGCAAGGCCTGTGCACTAAGGTGCAAGCTAAACAGCATACATTTATGACAATAATTTTTACTTTATGAGATCAAACAGTGTGTCAGTTGAAAATGGCATTTAGGTGGGCTTCCTAAAGTGCCTTATTAAGGTGTAATTGTTCCAGAAGTTCCTTAAGTACATTCATGCTTACTAATGAATGCATACACTTTTTGACTATAACAGAATAGGGAATGTATTTTCCCGCTGACTTGAATTGAGCTTGAAATATTAGACCATCACATAATCCGCCCAGAAGTCCCTGGTTTCCCTGCATTCTTGTAGAAGAAACACATGTCAGGCACCATTGATATTTATGATTCTGTAGATCATGGTAGATAGCATTAATATGATGCTCAACGGCTTTGATAGGATTAAATCTATAATTGTAACAAGGTGTTAAAATAGATGAGCAGTTTAAATCTTATCTAGAAAAACACCTCAGGAACCTGATAGAATGAAAAACAACTTGGGAGATATAGTTCTAACTTGCATATACCTTGCTGCAAAGAGATATCTCATATTGTAGCTTCATGTCCCTGAGGAGCAGCTGCATATACACCGCTTAGTTTATTCTGCTGGAAGAAATTTTATTTTCATAGTATTTAGCAGCTTCAGAAAGTTAAAATGGCAGATTTGAAGTAAAACAGCAAATAGTTGTCACAGTTACAATTTCCTGTCCGGATGGGAAGGGATAGCTAACGATAGCAAGGCCTAAAAGTGTAAAGAAATATGGAAATGCTGATAGAACAGCTTAAAATCACAATGTGAGCCAAAAGTAAATTACCTCTAATTTTTATTTATTGCTAGATATTGTACAAGCTGAAAAGATGTTATTAAGAAAAATATTAGCAAGATATTTTTCTTTACAGGTATAATTTTGAAATCATAGAATCATAGAATGGTTTAGGTTGTCAGGGACCTTAAAGATCATTTAGTTCCAACCCCCTTGCCATGGGCAGGGACACCTCCTACTAGACCAGATTGCTCAAAGCCTCATCCAACCTGGCCTTGAACACTTCCAGGGAAGGGGCATCCACAACCTCCCTGGGCAACCTGTTCCAGTGCCTCAACACCTTCAGAGTGAAAAATTTCTTCCTGAGGTCTTATCTAAGTCTCCCCTCTTCCAGTTTGAAACCATTACCCCTCGTTCTATCACTACATGCCCTTGTAAAAAGTCCCTCTCCAGCTTTCTTGTAGGTGCCCTTCAAATACTGAACAGCTGCTCTAAGGTCTCCTCAGAGTCTTCTCAGCTGCTGGAAACAGAGAAGCAAACTAATGTTATTACGATATTTTTCTTTACAGGCATAACTTTGAAATCAGCTTCTGGAAACAGAGAAGCAAACTCTACTGGGGAGAAAGCTCATCTATCCACTCTCTGCAAGGTAGACTAAGAAAGCTGTAACGTGTCTACCACAGCCCTTGCAAACAGGGCCAAGCAATCACAAGCACGCAAGTGCATTGTTTACAATGACTGAAGATGGAATATAGAAAGAGAATGGTTTCAGTTAAGTATAACTGGCAGATGTTGTAGAGAAAATAATGTGACATACATCGGGAGGTAAGGAGGATAGTAAGCCAGGTAGAGCAATTCTGCAACTATTCAGCTATTGCCCTGTCAGTGTAACAGAGAAAAAGTGCCAAACAGTATACATTTGTTGACTTCAGAATAAGAAGAAATTGCCATAACAGGGACAAAACAGAGATCAATTTAGTTAATACATACAAAATATGATTGAAATTCAGGCCAAACCACTTAAATCAACAATTTTCCGATTGCAACAACTTTCCAAACTGCAAAAGAAGATTAGAAGAATTTAGCATAATTCTTTGCAAACAGCAGTGCACCACACCCACTAATAATGATTACAGAAAATGGAGAAGATGTGAATGTTGGCTTAAAACTTATGCTCTCAGCAAAGATATAAAATGGTAAGTAGTGCTGCATATGGGAATGCATTCTGGTTTCTACAGGCAATCACATCATCCAATAACAAATCAGACGAGAACTTACAAAAGTAACATCACATGCATACACACATACAATTACTTGGTGAAAACGTGACATGAGTGAATGCAAAGTCTGCCAGGCAGCTGGTGAATCAACATCTTTCAGAACGCCTGTGGAAGAACACAAGTATAACTAAATCTAGGATCCTCCTATGGTACTTAACCAAAAGCTCATTTTTGTCTTAAGGCAGCAAAATGAAGACTTTAAAATGTCCTTATGACCCTTATGTCCTTAAATCTCCAGCTCCTTTTCTTCCCTCTGTCCACTTTACATGAAAGACTCAGGGTACCCTTTCGTTTACCAAATTTATTTTCCCTAACAGCCTAGAAAGAATTCTGTACATCTGGCAAAGCAGAAAACCACTGAATATTTCAGAAATGGTTTTGGCAATATTTCCTTCTTACAAAAAATGGGTTCTTCCAACAGAAGTAAACTGAAAATAAATTTTTGATATTATGGTTTGTCTGGAAGGTAATGTACATAACAGACAAAAGCAAAGCATTTTTTGAACACATTATTTGTTTCAAAATGTTCACTCAGCACTAATTAGATCTCAAGCTGTTGGCTTCCAATCCTGAGTTTAGACTCCTGCTCCCCCTTTGCCACCCACTGGGGCCTGTTATTCCCATTATAAACACCCATAAATCTCACCAACTCTAATGGGCTTATTGCAGTCCTGCATATGCATCAAGGGGAGGATAAATGCCTCTGCTTGTGCCTTCTGATACCCATAATTGTTTAGTAACTTAATGAGATAATGTTTCTAAAACAGCAAAAATCAGTGGGTGTTTTTCTATGCCCTTTAACATGATTTAGGGAGCTTTTCAGCTGAATTCATTCTAGATTTCAAATACGGTTAGTAATTTTTGCAGGCAAACTAAAAGCCAACTTCTACCTGAAGACTGTGGAGGTAGGAAGTAAGGGAGAGCATATAAGAACTTCCTCCCCATTTTGCTACCTAAAGGATGATGAAAAAAATGCTCTGTCTCCGTTAAGATGAGCATATAAATGGATTAGTGAATTTGAAGATGAAAAGGTATAGCAAAGGGTGATCCACACAAGATTTTTTTCTCATGAAAGATGAACAAAAGAGCTTGTTTCATTAGACCAGAAAAGCAAAGGATGAAGAGGAATAGGATTGCTGTCTTTAAACACAACAAGAAAATTAACACAAGGGAGAGAAAATAACCACTTGAGCTAAAGGAGAACGTTGACACAAGAACAAAAGGACATAAGCTGAATATGAATAAACTTAGATTTAATTTAGAAATGGGCTCTGAGCCTTCCTGCCTATCAGATTTTGAAAAAGTTTTTCACTGGAAATGATGGAGACAAAAAGAACCTAACTGCTTACAAGAAAATTCAGTAAGTTTTTAAAGCAGTTGAATAGTCTAGTGCTTGCAAGGGATTGATTTCAAAACCTAGAAACTTCCTTCCTAACTTCTTTGTGTTCCTATTTCTTCCACTTTCTGTCCCCACCACAGAGTACACAAACTGAAGATATAAATACAGTAAAGCAAAAAAAAAAAAAAAAAAAAAAAGCCTCTTCAATAAGCAGAACTTAGTGACACATACATAGTTATGAGGGATAATGGCACCACATGTTTGCTATAAAGATGATATGAATTAATAACACTTTGATTTCACCTGAATGTGACTCTGAAATAAAATATAATTTTTAAAATTTTTATGTCTTGGTACTCCTCTCAGTATGAATTTGCACTGTGTCATTCTCAGGCCACGACAAACATTGTCCTGTTAACTGAAAAATTTATTTTAAGGATCAATAGGATCTGGTTCAGTGCTATTAACACAGCACATGTATCTCTTTATACATTTACAAGCTGATCAAAATAAGCAGAGTGTTTTGGTGGCAGTAGTTCCACTTACTGGATGTCCTCAAACTGCTGATATTTACCATTTGAAAGAAATTAAATTAATGACAGGAATTAAAAGTGTTCTTTAAGTACTTAATGTTAGTTTTATGCTATAGCTTCTTGAAAAGACATAAATAACATTAAAACCACTGATTGATCCTTTATAAATTACAGCTGAATGTAAAACAATGCTCAAGTTAATTGGCTTTGCATTTTCAGCAAGCACTTTGCCAAGTAGTTATTATTTATCTAATAATGTTTTCAATGCAAATTGATGGTGCATATTTGTTATTAATCTGAAGTCATTGCAAAATACCAACAAGAATTACTTTCTGAAATTACCACAGAAAACAAAGAGAAAATAATTTTGACACTGGTTTACACATTTAATTTATAAAAAAGAAACAAACAAAAAAACAACCCTAAATATTACCGTTTGTCATCCGTCACTGGCAAATTGCTATGTTGAAAAATAACAAAGTTAAACCAAAGGAAAAAAATCTATAATGTGTGCACCTTCCCATCAAAACAGGTGGATCAAAGATACACGTGTACTACAGTATCTTAGTGATCCCTCATGTTTCTCAGGAATAATCCTGGGAAATCTGCCGGATCTCAAAGAATGTTGTGTTTCCCAGCTAGGAGGACCTCCAGACCATAGAATGCCAAACCTTATTCAGAGGAGGCAACTACGTTTAGAATACTAATTGCTTCTCTCTAGGGGATTACATTTAAAATATCTGGGAGAATATTTAAAATACCATTGGGAATGATTGGTTCAAACTACTAAAACATTTGCTGTGAGACTATACCCTATAATTAGCACCTCTCATTGGATATAATCTTTTGATAGTAATAAAGCTGAAATACTGAGAAGGATCACTTTGTCCATGCCCTTTGAGCTACTCAAGTTTTGTCAGATACACTGATCACCACCAAAATTCTGTTGCAATATATACTAGCAAAGAGTTAACTACCAGTCAGAATTTAGATTCCTTTGAATTCAAAATTAACAGCAGGGAGAGCAACCTCATTCTTAAAGGAATGGTATAGGTTAATGACTGCATATGGTCAACAACTCACTATATTGAGATACTGGTTATATAGAGCCACCCCTAAAATAAGCAAAAGACACATTCTGTAGCATTTTGAACAGATCGATGACCTAAACAGCATGTCTTGCAATCTCCTTTTGGTCTAGCCTAGGATATGGGAGCGGGAGGGCCAACCATCCAACTCACACTGCTGTAAACGCGGCCATAGCGACTCAGAGGAAAGCAGTACCAAAAGATTCACCTACACACGGTACTATGGGAGTATCCCTGCAGGGCTGTGATCCTACTGCCACTTTAGGTTGGTATGTATAACTGCTCATGCTGAAAAGAGCAGTCCCACACTGACCCGTTCATCCCTACAATTCTCTTTCAGGCAGGCCAGCAACCATCTCTTGAGCCAATTCAGGGAATTACTTCAGCTGAAAACCTGTTAGTTATTTATTTTCTGTTTGGCTATTGGCTGGCTTCCCTCTCAGTGCACCTGCTCTGACCTTGCTTATCTCATAGATACACTAGATACTACAAACCTTCTTGTATACCACAAGTTAAAATTCAGTCTTGCTCTTTCTGGGAATCATTTTTAAACACCTTATTTTACCACTTCTGAGACTCTGTTATGTTTTCTAACTTCCCTTAAACCTTCCAGAAGAAAATAAAGAACCTATCTCATCTGTGTCACCCTCTTTGCAATTCCAGTTGTCTGAATAAATAGCTACTTTTTCAATGGGCTGTGGTAACCTGTGTGATATCTTCACGTTACCTAGTCAGCAAAGGCATAGATCCATTTTGCAATGTGGGAATCATCTCCAAGACAGCATCTGAAATGTTAAATTGCTGAGGGATAGATAACTCAAGATATAGCAAAATCTAATCTAGAGATTTCAGTTTACCAGATAAATCTCTGCAAGAAGAAAAACAAATGTCTATCAAAGTCTCGAACAGTAATTTATTTCTATCAATATACCCATAGTGCAATACGTATTTGTGGTGCAATTCATCCCTGACATTGTGTAGTTGAAGTAGCTGTGAATTTGACTTCATCTAGCCAGTTATACAGAAACCAGACTGAATTTACCATTTCATACAAAATAAATAGTTAGCACTTATAATAGCTATACAAACTGGAACATCTTTTTTGAGATAAAAGAGACATATTCAGAGACCAGAAACAAAAACTCCAGGTGAGTGAGTATTCCAAATACTGCCTTGTTTGGTATGAGAAGATACTTGCTACTCTCATTGGTTACATTGCTTTGCCTGATGAAATCTAAGCATCCTCTGAAACAAACAAACAAACAAAAAGAAGACAGAACATTATATGCAAGCCAGTAGTGTAATAAAAGTATTCTATTAGAGTTTTAGCTAGCATTGCAGACAAGTTGTTTATTAAACTCCAGTCTTAATGAAGCAACAATTGGAGGTATCTCAGTATTGGTACTTCATTAACATTTCTGATGAGTTGAGTAATTGAAAAACAACAAGTGGTGACAAGAGGATGTTTCCCTCCCTTTCTCTTGTGTCTGTACCAGCAGGGTTGGATGTGGGCAGAGAAAATTCTGTTTGAAAGAATGGCTCCACAAAATGGAAATAATTTCTCTTTTCTTGGGCTTTCATGCTGTGAAGTATTTAGTACTCATAATTTCATTCTAGAAAAAAAAAAAGTTACTCTCATCTGGAAATTTTCAGACATTTATGCTTTGATTCCTCAGCCAAAGTCACTGCATGAAAAGCTTGAAAGAGAGGTTTGTTTTCTTTTACAAATTTTATTTTTTTCTTAATAGTTATTCAAATGCATGGTACTAACAGGCAGTGCTGGACAATCTCCCTAGCATTAATACATATAGTACCCACTTATCTATATTTTCACTAAAATATTCAGTCCAGATTAACTTCTACTGTGCAGACTCTGGATATATTTTAGTACTGCGGAAGGAATATTCACATACATTGTGGCCCATTAGAGGTTGTAGGTGTCATGAATCACATCATATCAAAGAAACAAGCAATTGTTTTTGTTTTCTGTTACAAAGACTAAAGGATGAATGTAACCTCCTTTTGCACTGAAACTAATTTTGTGTCATAGAATATCACATTAAAATTATTTTAGAAATAAGATGGTGTTATATATTAAAAATATATAATGATTTAAGCATTTCCTAGATCTCCTTAAGCTTGAAAAATCAATTATACACTCACAGTATTGGGATTTGACCTGGCCTATGCTGTAACAAGGACTAACTTTTAATCATAACTTAATTGGTGCTATGTTGCTGGGGTTCTACATGAAGTGGTGATGTAATTCAATGACAGCATTATGGGGAGAGGTTTGACTTTGAGACAATTTTTTCAGGCTGCTCTAAGGAAGGTCTACAAGACTGAGGACAAAAATAAATTAAATTTTCTATCTGAATCTATGCTTGTATTCTGTTTGGTTCTCTTGCACCATTTCAAACATATCTGTATGAAGAGCACAATGGTGTAATGCAGGAGCAGACTGCTGAGGCAATGTTATGCTTTTCTTCCAGCTGTTCAGCCTAACTCTGCTGAAGCACAGACCAGACTTTTGATTTATTAAAAGTATTGTACAGAATTAAACCACTGGATATTATCTGTAAAACTTAGGTGTTTAGATGTCCTTCTAAACTTTCATAAACAGAGAATACCTTTCAATTTCTTAGTAATGGCATAGTTCCGTTTCACAGTTGCTGTTGAAACAATCTCTATAATGTATATAATATAAATAGTAAATCTTACCTAAGCTTATGATGAGCTGATTGATCATCAATCGTTTGTAAAACAGAAACCTCTTGACTGTACTTAAAGTAAGACAAACCCTATGACTTGTTTTTAGCAGCAAATTTCTCATTCAGATATTATTTGTCAAATCTGGGAACGTGACATTAAATCTTATATTTGTAAGTACAGCTGATTTTATGCTAAAATAATCTGAAATTCTGTTAGGTGATTATCTTTGGGCTGGTTTGTTTGTCTGCTTTTCTGGAAAAAGCAGCCATTGGTTTAGAATTTTTCCATTCCACCTTCATTCTCAGGATGAGGTTAAGTGTGACGGGCCAGCTGGCTTGCCCGCAGTGAAAAATTTCTGGACAGCTTCAGAAGCAAGTCCTAGTCTAATAGGTCCCATACCAGTTCTACCAGTTTTAGCAGTTTCCACCAAGCCTTTCTCGCCAGGGTACCCTGCCACATACTCTACATGTCTGCGTGCTTGCAAAGAAATGAAGACAGTCTCTAGATAAAGATACTCCTAGCTCCTGCTTTAGCACATATTCTATCTCTCATATGAGACATTCCTGGAGTAAACATCTATGTCTGAAGGGACCTCCGGCAGATGGCCTTAAACTCCTCTAAAGGGACAATGAGAAACGAGGACTGTGGATTTTATAAAGCTCAGTGCAATAATTCTAGGTGTATGTCATGTGCTCCAAATAAATTCCATCCTCACCTAGTGTTTCTCTCCCTTTTGGGCCAACAGCATTAAATGGAGAAATATAATTCATGCACATTTCTCTGACATGAAAAGTTTGAGAAGGATTTGTATATGATGGTCAACAAACTCTGTAAATCATAATACCACTGAGAAAGACATATGGTATAAGGCATTTATGTTTGTGTGTTGGGTTTTTTTTTTTAGAAATTTGTAATGTTAACTGAAAGTCAACTAATAAAAGTATACACAAGGTGCTCTTCCTATTGTGATGACAGCTACTGGTCCTAGCAATATATTACTGCAATACGAGGGATAGGTGTTTCATTATGCTCTATGACATGGTGTGCATACCTCTATATGTAAGCACACAAACATATACATTTAAAATGTTCCTTGTCTATTTCATAAGAAAAAGATGGCAAAAAAAGGATTATTTTCTTGTCTTCTTTCCTGCTAAAAAATACCCAAGAGCAGAGAAGCATAACCAGAAGTTCATCAAACTTGGGACCTGTTGGACCTGCAGGAGGACTGAATGCAGGAAAACTAGTCTTAAGAACCATCCTGCTTACAGGCAGCATCTAGGTCATAGGCATGAGTGTCCTCGCTGAGCTTAGCTGTCATGAGGCTACATGATAGCTTTCAACATAACAAACATTTTTCTGGAAGGTAATTTGATTGTTTCTGTACAGAAACCAAGCTGCTTTGTAGGTACAGATTTCATGATGTATTCTCATCAGGCCAAGTAAAGTGGGCCAATTCTAGAAGTCTTTTACCAGTGTGAAGAAAGACTGCAGCCTTGAGAAGGTTGATTTGTTTATCAGAAAGCCATTCCACAAAGCAGATTCTCTGACAACCTAAACTTCTTCAGCTATTAAGAGTAATTCATCAAGATTTAAATCACAATGATACTGTTTGTATCCCTTTTGGTTTCCTATACATCTGCATCATGGCAAGTGGCATACATATAATAATTCTAATTCAACTGGTCATACAACTGCTTAACTTAATTCTGGGTATTGTATCCTGCACATTAAAGGACTGATCCCAGTCTCTACAATTCAAAAGAGAAAATCAGATTCACCTGATTTGTGATACTTTGTAACACAGTATCCATGGAAGCTTAGAAATAAACCAGAATGGTGTTCAATCTTCAGTCTTGTTTTATTCTACTTTGTGCACGGTTTTTTCTTCAAGTTTTGAGTGATATATGAAAGCCCATAAAATTGGACAGAAGATACACATAAGTGGCATTCAGGTTTCATTTCTAAATGGGGACTTTGCCCTTCTGTGAATCTGACAAATGTACCTCTCTGTCTGCCAGACATTTCCTCTGGTAAAGCTTTTAAAAGGGTTTTTACCAATCACTGCTGGTATTCCTAGAAAAAAGTTCTGTGCAGCTTGAAGGGAAGCACCTGAATGTTTCAGTGGCATCTGCCTGAAGGGATATGTCAAAGAAGAAATGTTCGAACAACAAGATTTATTAAAGTAAATGTCCAATTTCTACCACAGAAAGCTTGACATCCCTTAACCACAAACCGTCTGGGAATATTCTCTTATTCTCTTTCTCACTCTCTTTTCTAAATCTGGATTTATATGTAGAGGGAAGGCGTGATGACTGAGGTCTGATATGACATTTATCTTCACAAGTGAGGAGACTAATAAATCATCAATGACATTACCACAAGTGAGTTCTAAGGTCTCCTCACAAGTGAAGATAAATGACATATCAGACCTAAACCAGTATATATTACATGAAATACCTAATAAGTCTCACTCTCAACATTGCTGGATTTGATGGAGATGACTGAACCTACATTACATCTCAAATCCAGCACCTGGAAGATCGGAAGAGC
>VYXH01002587.1:28470-46874 GCA_013397275.1 Burhinus bistriatus
CGGGCAAAGGCAAACCCATTCGTGGGACTGTTTTTGCTCAAGGACCTGGATGTACTTGGTGGGTAATGCTGAAGAATGGAGAAGTTCAATGTGTACCTCAAGGAATTTAACCATGGTTGAGAATACTCCGTTTTGAGCTGTATGATGTTAATTGTTATAGAATACTAACAGTGTTCAATAAGTGTTTTTCACGATGACATGGTGGGGAAGAAACCTGAGCTAGCTTCATCAAGTGGCATCCAGCATACTCTTCAAGGTGGACATGCTACCTGTGGACACGAACCACAATGAATTTCATACCATCTTTCCTGCCCTGAGAGTGCTACGATAGATTAAATCCTGCCATTATGAACTAAATGAACTTAATGAACTTTTGTGTATAAAAATAAATTATGAGTGATTTGTCTGTCTGTCTGTCTATCTATCTCTATCTGTCTATCTGTGTGCGTGTGTATAGATTTGACAGATAAAAAGTAATAGTGATGGGAGCAAGACAAATGGTATGGAACGAGGGGTGGAATGTCCTGGTTTGAGGTAAAACAGAACCAATTTTCTGTTCAGTAATTTTACTTTGTAGCTAAGCCTCTTCTAACTAACTGAAGTTTCTGAAATTAACAGCATATTGATGAGACACTCTTTGTTTTCAGAGTGATAAGACCTGATTATTTGTAATTTATGCCAAGGAATGGTATGCAGAGAGGCTTTTGCTTATACTTATTGCTGTAACAACCAAGGTCAGCTAACTTTGTCATTTGCCCCGTTGGAGGGCCGGAAGCAGGAAAGCGTAGAGGGGTCACACCTGTGGGGAGGAGCACACAGGACAGGTGACCCAAAACTGACCAACAGGACATTCCATCCCATCNAATCCAGAGCCAGAATCCAGTTCCCGTCCATTGTTGAGTCCAGTCTGGGACTTTCCCAGTGCCTGCTGGTGACATGATTGTCATCCTGGGAGCTTGATATGGTTTTGTATATATTTCATTATTTTATTTTTATTTTATTATTAATATTTCTTTAAAGTAGTATAGTTTTTTTTCTAAACTCATGTCTTTCTCTCTCTCTCTCTCTCCCTCCTCTCCTTGAGGAGAGAGGACAGGGAGAGCATCATTCATTCATCTCAGTGACCAGTCCAGCCCAAACCACAACAACCTGAAATATGTACCACTAGCTCTTAGTTTAGGCATTACAGAGCATGGTAAGCTTTCACAACTTGTAGTCTTCTGTAAGCTTGTTAGTGGCAGCTTTGTTGAAGACCTGAGAGTTTTTAGAATTTCTAATTAATTTAGGAGTACAATATTCCTTCTAGAATAGGAGATCTACAACTGAGATACGTCAAAAGCATGTCTGAATCGGGGGCTGGCAGCAGATGTGTAGCAAAAGTGTATAATAATATACTGGACATAGAGACTAATATTTCCTCTGGCTTTTGAGCAATTAAAGGGTGAGAGACTTCTTGAGCTGGACATAGCATCTGGACTGTCATGTCAAGGAGGCGTCTATATTATAGCATTTGAATTCCAAAGTCTAAAGCTAATCCTAGCTTATTTTGGTGATCCTGCCAAAATTCTGCAGTGGAAAGAAAGAAACTCATCTGAAGCAGAATTTTTTCTCATATGGACTTTGCTGGGATTGGAGCTAGTTTCAGAAAACTTCAGAGTAACAGAGTTGTAGGTCCATGAACAGAAACATTGCATAAATGTACATCTCAAGTCTTGTCCAGGTGTACAAATCATCGTGCTTTTACCCTTTCTAATGCAGTCCTATCCCATTTACAGATATTAAAATATTTCCAAGATTATTCTCAGGTTTTAATCTAAAAATCTCCTGGGGCAATGCTCCACTTAGAAACAATATCTCTGCAATAATATTGTATTTCGCATTAATTTAGTGTACTTGTAATCAAGTCCCCTCAGGGCAGAAGACAGTCTGACTGGCATAGCAACTAAAAATAATTGCGGTTTCACTTTTCTTATAATGTATTATATTTTGGCCATGTGCAAAAATTAGCAAGAATCCAGGTAAGTGCTAATCAAGGCTTTCAACATCCTGCAGTATAAGAACAACAGAAATTGAATAGTCTTACACAGTGACAGGGCACAGCACAGCGCAGGCAAGGGTGGCCCAGGGTGTCAGGGCAGTGGGGGCCATGGGGTTGTCAGACTGGTGCAATGTCCTCCCTCCACAACCAGCCCCATCCCACAGTCCCCAGATAACAGGTGGTGCAGAGAGCACCTGACCCACAGGGGGTTTAAATGGGGCTGCAACAACAGTGTTTCAGAAACAGTCGTGCTTTTCTAGCATAGCCTCATCTAAGCATCATTTTCATTTTATTGGTGAGAAGGTGAAAGGAGGTAACAGTCAAATGATCTAGCTAATATCAAAGAAAACATTCATTGTTCTTAAAACTAATTCTTAGCTCTCAAGCAAACCTCTCTTTTAGTCATATTGACTTGCTTTCAACTATACTCATCCTCCTATACATCATGCATGTAAAAGAACTGGCATCCATGGACTTACAAGTCTAGAACTAAGCTTTTGCAAAGGTAATAAAAACTAACATTAATGAAACCATTTCTCATAGTTTTTTTCCCTAAGTGCTTGCAAAGATCTGAGTAAATGTGTCAGAAAGCTGAAACAAACTTTAAACCAATTGCAAACAACATTTAAAAAGATTTATTTGTTTTCATTAATGAAGTTAAGAGACATGAAACTAACTGGGAAACAAGAAATTAGCTGAGACTTTAAAGGAATAATTTTTATCTATATTCCTGATTTCTAACATAACTAAGAATTTTTAAAGTAAACTTTTCCTTCTGATATCATTTGACTAGTAAAACAGAAGTTCTCCTGGAGAGGAAAGGGAGAACTAGGTTGTTCGTACGCAGTTAAAACTGGTTTGTGAAAGCCTATATGGTTAATGCTAAGCATTAAAAATAAATTACATCCACTAATAACAACACTTCTGGAAAAATATATTTTCTGTAATACTTTTTAAGGCATTTAATTGTGTTCAGGTTCTGCCTTAAAATTTGATTTTTTTAAATAAGTTTGATAGTAAGACATGCATATGGGAACCAAATCTTTGAAAGACAAGAAATATCAAGAGAATCCTTGATTAAACAACAACAGTGAACAATATTCAAAATTTAACTGGAAAATTGCAAAAATTCTTCAAGTGAGATTGTCTCCATGTATAAAGATCTGAATTAGCACATATTAGCATATTTTACTGTTTCTGCTGTTGAAAGGTTTTTTTGATCTTTTTATTTCTGTTATGAAAACATTATCTAGTTGATAAATAGTGCTTAGGATTTGGATTTCTCTGGGAGAACTGTAAGAAAAGGGAGGATGTTCTGGACACTACAGTTATTGTGAATGATAAAAGAAAGGGCCTTATGAGAATTTTCAATATTTCAATAACAGTTTACTACTTTCTGCATCTTCTGATAAAAGTAAACAGCACAAAGCTTAAAGTTGCCACTAAATTCTTTCCTCCCTTCCTCACTTGTGAGAGTGAGACTAGCGCTTGTAGCATCCACAATACAAGAAAATAATGACCTTTTTTTAAAAAGAACCCTTTATACAGTTTTTCTGATATATTTAACTAAGTCATTAAGAAGAAGAACTTATTAACACCCATGTAACAAGTCAATAGACTGCCCTTGAGAATGAACTTCACAGTTTCCAGAGGGAAGATGCAATTTAAACTTTACTGTTAATAAAGAGATATTTTCCTGGGAAGTCTTCAATTTTCATAAAACCCTTTATTTGGCTTTTGACTCTGCCAATAATTAGGCTTCCCAGAAAATAAAGGGGAAAAAAAAAAAAAAGTAAAAAAGAGGAAAAAAACCCACGTCTTTTGCTTTCAGTGATTTGAACACTTGTTTAGAAGAGCTGGATAGAGGTCACTTCTTTATATGGTTGTAAAATACATGCATTTTATTCATTAAGTTTATCTTGAAGTTCTCTAGGGACATTTCTTGCACATTACACTATTTTTCACTCTCTCCCCTTTCCATTATTTTGTCTTATAACTTTCTTTTGTGGTACAATGTTCTGATAAATACGTTTTTGTTCAAGCCAAACTTCAGCTAATTACTTGTCTAAATAATGTTTACTAAATGGAGAATGGCAAAACAAAATAAATTAAAAAAATAAACAGAATCCTTTGAGAACACTGAACTTTAATGTCTGCAAGATTGTTTGTTTGCCACTTCATTCTTTCATCACACACATATACCTGCTTTGCTACAGGTAGGGACCAGTGTTTGCTATTTTTTGTCCTCCTATTTCTGACGTTTGAAGTTTTACATGCATTTTATTGTTTAATCAAGAATAATTTCAGTCGGAAAGCCATTCTAGTGAGTCAGCTAGTCCAGCTCAGCACAGCAGAGGGATTGATTTGGTGGCTTACGCACATCCCCGGTGCGTGGTGTCTCGTCTAGCACTGAACAATCCACTGTTGACAACTGTAAAACATGCCTTGGCAGGCTGTCCAACTGCCGAACTACATTCGGAGTCAAAGACTCTTTTTCCCTCCTACTACTAAACTTAATTTTTCACATCCTGGAAGGAAACTGTATGTTTACATGCATTCAATAGGATGATAAAATCTAATACTGGGTTAATATCATCAAGTAATTCCTTACATGGCATTTTATAGACATGAAGCCTTTTTTTTTCCCTTGAAAATAATGACTTGTAATAAAGCAATTGAACAATTAAGAAGTATACATGTATTATACCTGTACTTCTAAGAGCTATATTTTTATCATTTAGCCAACAGTTTTGACGAGTGTATTCTCATAATTAAATGGCTCAGCTCTAACTTTCCTTCTTTGGGTCACTTTTAATACGTGGAGGAAACTTTTACCATGTGCAAAAACATTTTGCAAGAAAGATATGCAATTTAGAGCACAAAACATTATTTTTCCATAAATAGCCCAAGCTATCTGTTGTCTGTGTAACAAGCTAAGCGTTAATGGGCTCACCACCACCAGTGAGACATCTGGCAAGCCTCTACTGCCCAGGATGATTTTGATCAAGTGGTTGAGGGTCAGCCTCCACTGTCCCTTGGAAAGGGTTGGCTCTTGATGCTGTGACACACTACTTCCCTGCATTTCTTTTTCTTAGTGTTTTGTAAGTGTTCTTTTTAAATAAGTTTTCCTGTTAGTGTTTTTCCTGTCAAACCATTGACCTGCTAACTGTTGTCTTCTCAATTGTCTGTCTATGTTTTAACTTTCCTTATGTTCTGTGGCTCTGACATAACTATCTTTCAACTACAATTTCTCAGTAAAACTACACCAACGTCACAAAGCTGTGCTGCAACAAACTAAACCCTGTATAACAGACAACTCAGTCCCTGGGCTGAAGGTTATATATTGTCAATCTTTTAAAGCAGATTGTTCCAGCCTAACTCATTCTCTTACATTTATCATATCTAACAAATAGCGTGTCAGCATTTGTCGCGTCATGTATTGTCACTATTCTAATAAATGTTACAGGTTATGTTTAACTTTTTGTCTAGTGATTTCCCCTCTGTGAAACAATCACATGATGCTTTTCTCTTTTGATATGAAACATACCACTGTGAGTCTAACTTTTACTTCACCAGATTATTGTTACGTCCATTGCCTGTAGGTCATACCCCGTAACTGGGAAAACATTGCCTGCTGCCAAAACAGTCTATACTGTCATAAATCCTATTAAGACAGAAAAAAGACTAGGCAAGATCAGGTCTCTTGAGTTCTCAGAACAAATTAAATGTTGAATCTGTACAAGTAGCAGAAATCCAATAAGCAAGTAGATCATTTCAAAGACTCGCTGAAATTAATACATGAGCATGCAAGTTATCCATTAATTGGGGCTGGAAGGAAAGGTAAAGACATTTTTATACCTAGCCCATATAACTCTCACTTGCAGCCAAGTGTTCAGTTGAGTTTCTTATTAACACAGTCTCTAAAAATCAATTAATCAGCATCCAAAGCAAATTTATTGTCTAGAACAACTTCAGTTCAATGTTCTCCCCCTCTTCTGAAACAAAATATCCAGTTGCTTTTACAAACTCTCCATACTTTTAGCAAGCTGTCTTATATCTTTAAAAAATTCTGCTCGGCATTTGAAACATTGTCCCTTTAAACCAAAAATGAAAAACCATCTTGGTCTCTGCAAACAGATGTAGAGTCCTTAGAGTTGTTTAATATCATTGCTACATATCTATCGATATTTGGTACTTTCCTTTAAAAGATCATGTTTCAGTACGTGTAGTTTTGGCAAACTTCTACTCAGACACATATTTTTTCTCTTGCTGGATATTACAGTCACACAAGTGTGTCAGAAAATTTCACAAAAAAGAGTTTAGCAATTTCAAAGATAAAAGGAACATGCTGTTTCTCCTGTCCATCCCTTCTGCAGCAGCTATACCTCCCGCATGTTTCATAAATTTGGCATAACAATTCCCAGGCTGTCAAGACTCCCACTTCAGCATTTGACCTGTGTTTCAACACTCGCTGGTTCTGCGCCGCTGCTGGAGCACCACCGTGCAGGTCTGAGTCTCGTGAGCAGGAGTATCGCACCTTGTCCCCAGGGCAAATCACAGACACAGACAAATTAGGACCAGGAGTTGGTAAGGTCAGAAAGAGGGAGGGAGAGAGAGAAACTGGGAAGTTGGCTGGGACAGGAAACACAGGCTGGACTCCAACATTCATCTTTCCCTTTATTTGTAGCCCTCTGGCCTTTTTATTTACACAAACGGTAACTGCAGATAATTCCAACATTTCTAAATTTGTTTTATTACTACATTATGATAATAGTCACAATCTCACTATTGTGTGGAGTGAAATATTCAGAAGTATTTAGACTCAAAAAGATATCCATAACATGGAAATGTAATGCAAACTAATAGCATACTGTATTCACCTGAGTATATGCAAGTCAAGCAGGAACAAAGTAAAACATTTTAATATTTCTGAAACTGCATTTTCAACTGGAAATTGTTGTTGAACTGCTTTAATATGTCCCTATATAGAGGATTAAAATCTTCTTTTTAGAAACATTTCTCAAGTCTGCTGCCTTTAGTCTATTGTACTTAATATAGCCTCTGGCTTTTTTCACTCAGGTTGCAAAGTCATTCCTCTAGCAGAATTTCCCATTCATATGCTAGAAGGCTTTTTGCCAGCTGGATGTTAACAGAGTACACAAAAAGGAACCAGCCAATTCCTTACAATATTTGCTCAAATCTTTGTTCTCTTTTTCATATTATTTCTCTTCCTTCTGTTCTCTGCCTCCATGGAATTCTAAATCTTCACACAGGTCTCACTGTATTGATAACGTGGAGTTATTACAAAGCATAAAATCCCCTTTCCCTAGCCTCATTCTCCAAAGGAAAAGATTAACTTAAAAACCCCTACACTTAAAAAAACCAAAACAAAACCCAACCCAAAAAAACAACTTACACTAAGAAATGCATACACACTAGATTTTCCGTGGGGTTTTTTTTTTTGTTAGTCTGGATATGTTTTTCCTGAAATTTTGTTTTCAAAGCTTTTAAGTCAATTTCAAATGATTAGCAGTACCCAGAGAATTCAGAAATTACTTCTTCTCTTCTTACTCTCACTTCATGACTCGAGTTGTGAAGAACTGTAGCTTGGGGGGGAAAAACAACAACGTCGAACACTTTAAATGATGAAAATGTACAAAAAGAGCTCACAAAATTGACCTGTGTGTTTTGTTTCATTTTCTGCAAATGCCTATTTTTGTGGCTGTTATCACTATCAAACATTTAGCATTCTGGTAGTGTCTTGCAAGCATTAGGAAAATAAGTAATATTAGCATATTTTACATATTGGGAGTGGTTCAGAAGAAGAGTTAATCATGTACGAGGGCTGCAGCTGGGATCAGCAGTGCAGGCAGGACTAGAAGAGGAGTTACTCACTGCCAGCCTAGCCTCACTGTGCTTCTTGGAGGGATGCGGCATGCCCTCCTGACACGTCTGTCTCCAACCCTGAGCCTACCCCTGGTGCTGTAAATCCAACACCAGGCACATCTATCTACAACTCCAGAATAAGTGCCCTGGACATGCAAAGGGAAGGGTAGATTTACCACACATAACCCATAGAGCCCATTCTTTCCACACCTGTGGTAGAGGCTGGTTTTGAACACACACAGTAAATCTGTCCTCTTGCTCATATAGAACAGGGCTTCATACTTTCAACATCCTCCACTAACACTCATACAAAGTAAGGATTATTTAAGGCTAGAACTTGCAGCCTGCAATGGTAAAAGCACCTACGTCATAGGCAGCGTTTTCAAATGAACTCAACTAGACCCACCTGAAAATTTAGCCCTAGCACCTGCTGCTCATGCACCAGGTTAAAGGCAGAGTTTGAATAGCCAGTAGTGTACTAGATGCCTGATCTGTAGCTGAAAGTGACTAGTGCTTTTAAAGGTAAGAAACTGATGTCTCTTTAGTAGCTTGGGGGGAGAGAGGAAAAGGGTGGTGGTGAATATCTTCCTGAAGAACTGTATAGATGAGGGTTGCTAACTACTTGGTTGAGCACATCAAAGCATAATAATATTTTTATTAAATGTTTTGTGCTTTTTTTTCTTTCTTCAATAGTGTTATGAAAGGCTTTAAGACTTACAACAAATCTCAAAGTTTTTTTTTGTTTTGAGAAAGTTATAGCTGGTAGCATGTAGCTGCTGTAAATAGCTTCTCACGCTTTGTGCTGAACTCAGGATAAGGCAGGAAAAAACAAACTTGTGGGGTATTTTATTTGCTTTTAGAATTGTGAGTGTCAATGTTTTATGATGCAGAAGCTATTCTGCATGACTTATTTAAAGTTATGAGAGCAGTCCTTGTCAGTTTTAGTTTTTCATATTAAGCACTGCTCCTCTCATGTTGTTTTATCTGCCTATCCTTCAGGAAAAGGAAAGAGGGTATAAAAATGAAACACTACTACCCAAAACTTCCAGAGCAATAATGCTGTTCTGTGTTCATTTATTTTTGAGTTCTTGATTATCTTTAAGTGTAAATTCCATTAAAAGTGTGAAATTAGAACTATTTTTTTTCTTACGTAATACTTTAAAGAGCAATCCTGCCTCCTTGTTCTTTCCTTTTTCCAAGGCACTCTTTCAGGCCTCCAGGTGCTAGCTGTTGCAAGATATGAAATCATTAGGGCAGCTCTATTCGTAGAAGAAATTTTTTTGTAATATCTGAATTTAAGATTATGTAGACAATAAATAAATAGACAAGCAGATTGAGAGTGGGAAAAGAAGGGATTGAGAGAAGGTTTAGAAAGATGCATTTGCTAAAGCTAGTCACAAATGGCCATTAGTCTAAACAGTCCCATCTGGCAGAGATTTGTAGGTATTACAGGAGAGGTAGGTTTTAAGGAAGGATTTAATATAAGATTAAGCAATATGATCTCCAGGATATTTTTGGTGACAGATGAGATAGGCAAGGATTTACAGTGGAAGGAAAGTTTTTAAGTACTCTCTACCTTTAAGTCCAAGACTTACACTGTGAGATAACTAATTTGTCTTCTTTAGTAGTTTGGAGGGCTTTACGTGGATAATAGGCTGGAGGGGTTTGTTGGTGGTCTGGAGACTTATATGGGTGCTTTATCTGTATAGTAGTGTCCTGTTTAGGTGAAAAATAAAATGTCTGACCCTAATAGTACAAGTTCAAGGCATGTACTTGTCAGGCAAGCTCTTACCTGTACGTAGGGGATAGGGGAAAGCTATCTTCAACAATTATGCAAAAGCTCATCTCTTCTTGGCTGGTGTATTTATCTGTTAAGTTGTTATTCTATAATAAATGTTATAAAGTACAATATCAAGTATTTTGAAAAAAAGAATGTTTCAACAGTGCTCCGTTAAATGTTGTTTGTTTTTCCTTTTCCACCCAATTCTTCACCATCGTGTTCAGAGTTGTAATAAATTAATCATCTAAAAGGTGGATCTGTAGAAAGATGTTTATGGCGTAGAACATGTCAGAAAACTCTGTCTAAGGTGGTTTTGCTTAAAACCCCATATGTCTGGATACTGGTCCAGTAGACAGCTGTCTTTGTGATCTATGTCAAAATATCTCCTATTCATGCATAGAATTTAGAAGTGGTGTGTTGGGTTTTGTTTTTTTTCTCTCTTTTTCTTTGCCCTCCCCTCTTGCCAAGAACACAGCTCTTATGGTCCTTTGTTAAGACTGTTGTAGAGTTTAGTTTTCTCCAAAGTTTCTTGCAGAACACTGGTTCTGGAAGTAGTTTCTACAGAAATAGATTCTTGGGATTTTTAAAAAAAAAAAAATGAAACAAAAGCATTCTTCAGAACAGACTACAGAATTGAATTGATACCATGACAAAGTCCAGCATGCTAAGGAGATTTTGAAAACTGCTTAAGGGAAAAATCCCTGTAATGAAAACCTGGCTAATCCAAACAATATTCTGCTTTCCCCCTTTATATGTATGAATTGCAATAATTTGTTTGCTTTGGGCAACTTACATGCTGAAGAAGAGGAAGCTGCATAACCGGGCCTGCTGAAGGCCCTAGCAGGAAGGGGTGGGTTGGGGAAAGGCAGGCAAGAGACCTATCTTTAAAAGAAAACTGATCGTCTTAATGGTGGAGCCCTGCCTGCCTGCCACCACAGTGTTCACTGCTCTTTCCTTTAGCCTCCATTTTTACCGGTTTTATATTGCCAGCCCTGTGGTGTCTCTCTTCTGCAGTTCTACTACCTTACCCTTTAAACATTATTCTTGCAAGAAGTTTCTGCAATGGTTGTGTAATTATGACCACAAAATGCAGGTTATATACTAGACAAACAGCAGGTAACATATACCTGAAACCTATCTGAAATAAGGAAGATCACAGCTGGGGAAATGTAATACACAAAATTTTTCCATATAGGAATTGCAAACTGTCCTTTGTTCTACTCTAATCAAAGAAACTGCAGACTATTCACAACAGCTTTTGAAATCCCACATCTTTCCAGTAAGTGTTAAGTGGACTATCGCTGCTTAATCAAGGCAAAGTAGTGAATAAGGCTAAATGTTAGCAACCTTCTTCTGTACATGTTATTGAGCAAAACTTGTACTGACTGTAGCTATGTAACACATGTGTAGGTATATATGTATGTGTACATATACCCATGTGTGGGTGTGTTACAAATATGTCCATTAAACAACATGTTAAACTAAGCTATGTTTTTACTAGTTGGAGAGCCAAGAGTTGGTTATTAATGGGCCTTGACACTCACGGCAACAGTTGGAATAGTTTCACTAACTGGGATCATAGAACAGCCAGACTGGAAGGGATTTCAAAATATCATCTGGATGAACCTTTTGTGTGAAAGGGAGCCTAAATGAGATTATCTAGTACCCTGTCCAGTCACATCTTGAAAAGATCCAGTGATGGAACTCAACCATGTCCCGGGGAGGTTGTTCCAGGGATTGACTCTTCTCACTGTAAAAAAAATAATTTCTTTCCTATATTGAGTTGAAACCTCTCCTGGTGCAAGTTGTACCTGTTGCCCCTTGTTTTCTCCGTATGGCTCCCTGTAGAGAGAGAGCCCCTGTCTTTTTTGTAGCTGCCCTTTAAGTACTGGAATACTGTTGTGAGGTCCTGCCTCATCCTCTTCTCCTCCAGGGAGGACAAGACTTAACTATTTCAGTCTTTACTTATAGGACAGGTTCTCCTAGTCTTTTGATTATCAAAAGAGTGCTTAACTAGAATCAAATTATTGACAATACCCAAGACTAGTACTTTTATAAAGTTTTTTTGTAGATTCCTTAAAAAAAAAAAAAAAAGACAACACGCAAATGCATTTTGACTTGCATGATAGTTACGGTTCAGTAAACTTTGGCACTCTTTCTTGATAGTTTCTTCATATTTGAATGTGCCGTGAACCCCTGAGCTCTTGATGCTACAAAATCATGGCATGTCCCAGTATCACATAGTTCTGTATTAAATTCTGTATTCAAATGTTGTTACGGTTTAGGCCAGACTGGCCACTGAGGTGAGCAACAGACGCTCTCCCCCACCTCTCTCCTTAAGGAGAGGAGGGAGAGAGAGAAAGAGACTTATNGCATGGTTATAAGGTTGTTATGGACCCCACACACTCGTGTGGAGGGTATGTGTTTGGGGTGGTTGTTGTTGTTGAACTGGTGTGCCATGCCTCTCGGAGTAAAGACACGCAAATAGGCTGCACCCCTTGGCAGNATGGATTTCGGATCTGGATTTAGGAACACACAGATTGGGGTCAAAGGCAGACAGAATCCTCCTTTGATGCCAGGCATTGAAGAAAGAGAGAACTGATCCTCTGATGCCTCAGCTTTTTTACTGAGCATGAGGCAGATGGGATGGAATATCCTGTTGGTCAGTTTTGGGTCACCTGTCCTGTCCGCTCCTCCCCACAGGTGTGACCCCTCTATGTTTTTCTGCCTTCAACTCTCCAATGGGACAAATAACAAAGTTGGCTGGCTTTGGTTGTTATAGCACTAAGTATAAGCAAGAGCCTCTCTGCATCCCATTCCTTGGCATCAACTATAAACATGGGTCTGATCACTCTGAGAGTGAACAGTTTCTCCACAACACGCTGTGAATTTCAGCAGTTAGAAGAGGCTTAGCTGCAAAGTAAAATTATTGAACAGAAAATTGGTCCTGTTTTACCTCAAACCAGGACAAATAAGCATGGTTATAAGGTTGTTATGGACCCCACACACTCGTGTGGAGGGTATGTGTTTGGGGTGGTTGTTGTTGTTGAACTGGTGTGCCATGCCTCTCGGAGTAAAGACACGCAAATAGGCTGCACCCCTTGGCAGGGAGAAGGGTCTGTTCCCGCCCTCCTGCTCAAGTTGAGCCTGTTCAGGCAGGGCAGAAAGCTTCAAAAGTCTATAGGGGGCAGCTGGAAAGAGTCAAGGAGATGAGGTCCTTTCAGCTTGGAGAGCCTGACAAACAGCTGGGAAGTGCAGAGATCAGACAGCCAGGCCTCAGGTATAAGGGAAAGAAAAGCTTCCTAGGGCTTGAACGGGATATTGCACTGTTTCTCACCACAGCTGAGCACTGGTGAGTTGGCTGCCATCAAGCTGGAAACAGGAACCTGCCTGCAAGGATAAAATAGACAGAGCAAAGGACCATGTATTTAAACTATGTATTTATTTTCCTTTTTGCATAGTCACCTCAAAGCATCCATTTTCTTAAAACATCTCTCTTGTTCATAGCCTAACAGAACTTGGCTTGAACTTTAAAAGAATTTTGTCATGTTGAGAAGATGCCTATAGGAGATAGTCTAAACAGATTTGTTTCAGGTTTCTTGCAAATTTAGGGGTGCAGCTATGATGGGAAAGGTGGAGGGGAAAAGACACTCCTGCAGCTGTAATACACTTATCCAGTTATCTCATGAATAAATCAATAACTAGCCTACAACAAGCCTTTTTTTTTTTTTTTTTAAAGCATACAGGATTAGATGGTAGGTGTTAATTGTCAAAAGGAAATAAAAGAAGCTCTAGAGAAAGTTATTGCAAAGACAGTCCAAAATCCTGTGACTGTCTTTAAAGATAAATGTTTTAAAAATCTTAATCTGAGGGAGGAGGAATCTCTTTACAAACCTACTGGTTTCTGAGCCTTTAGGATGTATTTGGTGCACATCTTCAAACTCTTCCCTGCAATAAGGAAAGCTCCATTTCCTTTTAAAAGGAAAATTAACATTCCTGTCTTTGGGAGCTTGGGCTTTAATTAAAAGCTCGTGTATCCAGATCACCAAAATCATGGCAGTTGAGGGTAATTCAGAGTGGTGCGTCTGGCTTGTGTTTTGTTGTTGGTTTGGATTTTCTTTTAACAAAAGTAAACCCAACTCCTGAACTAATTAGCAGGCTTACTTGACAATCGTGGAAGGGATCATTCTTATGTTCAGATTCACTGCTAAAGGGTAATGTACAGAAATTCATGCATTAAGGAATATAGTATTAGGTCAAAGTATTTGTATATTGCAAGCCTCAAAGATCATGATAAGATAAATTCCAGGAGAATTTAAAAATACCAAGTTTAGTGGGAGTTCAGGCTTACTTTTAGATTCCTGAACCTTTATACTTGATGTTGTCAACCTTGTTTAAACATAGCGTATGTTTGGAATTTCCTCTTTTGAAAAATGTTTCTGGGTGACTTGTATGACAGCAGAAACTTGTGCTTTAAGAAATATCAAATGAGTAGATTCCATTAGAGATTGGGAAAACACTGGAGATGTACTACAAGATATAATGAGAAAATTTTGAATTTCAATCTTGAAGACCAGATTTGTTTTTTAACAGAGTACTATTGTAATTTTCTAGAATCTCCTATGGTGTGTTACTTCTTTTAAGTATACTGTTCTGAACTTTTTCAAAGTATTGAACTTCCTGCACTAAGAAGATCAATCTTGAACAATAGTTTTTCCCGTGAAAAGAATTAATGGGGTCTAAAGTCTTGTCAGATGGACAAGAGTCTCTCAAGCTCCTGACCATCAACACCCTTAAAGTTTCAAGCATCAATAATGCTCCTGTCACCCTAAACAGCTTTAATTTTTTAGCCTGGTTTCCTTGGGAAAAGAAGTCTGTAATCAATGAATGTCTGTATTTCTGGCTGCAAATCAGTCTTAAGTTACTCTTGACTGAGTTAGCAAATTCCAAAGAAATTTGACAGAAGAACAAAAGCATCAAGTGCTCTTTAAGTTTCCTGACAAGAGGTGGACAAGTGCTAGAAAGAGTACCGGTTTAGCGCTGTCGAGGAGGGCAAAGCTATGACCTGAAGCTTATGCTTTACTAAGTATTGTGGAATACATATGGATGCTAAGCTTTGGCATCTTTTTTTTTTTTTTCCTCCCAGTTTCATCACTTGCAGAACTTTGTTTCACAAATTCTAGTGGTTTTGTTTTTCTTTGGTTTTTGGGGGTTTTGTTGTGGTTTGAGTTTTTTTGGTGGGGTTTTTTTCAGAAGCACTTGTAAACTGTCATTGTGAGATGCTATATTACTGTGAAAGCATGGTCACATCTGCAAAGCAGCCACTCAAAACATTCTGGAATAGAAGTAGTGGACAGGTTTTCCCACTTTGCTTTCTTCTGGTGAATTGTGTATAATAAGATGGAGTGTTACGCTCAGTGGCAGGGGTGATGTGTGATGGTTTATGCAGTCCTACTCTTCCAGTTGCCCCATCTCGGGGTACTTGTGTAGCATATAACGCAGATCCAGCTTCCTTTTAAGGAAATTGAATCATGTTAGAAAAGGTGGAAATCTAGATCTAGCGATGCACGCTTTGGTGCTCTTCCAAACCAAACCTGTTTACCTGTCTTGTAATGCAGACACAGTCAAAATGTGCCTGTAATATTGATAGTTATATAAAATTAGTGTTTACTTTTTGAGGAAAATAATAACCCAAATATCTAAAATATAGATGCCTGTTCCAACTTGTTCTGAGTCTCCCTTATATTTCCTGTACAGTCAGTGAGGGAAGATAAGCTCCAGGCACAGGAGGAACCTAGATAACCTGCTTCAAGTAAATCATTTGCTCTAACTATCCAATTAACTTTGACAGCTAATTTTAGGAGATTTAAGTCTCTTGTTTGTCTGACAATTGTACTGAGGGTTTAGCAGGTATTTTATAAACCTCTGAAAATCTAGTTACAAAAAACAATTTGTGCAAGCCTTTCAAGGGGACTGCTATAATGGAATATATCTGAAATGTGTGGGGCTTGTGGGCTATTCCTCAGAGTTGTGAAGTCATACTTGTACTGCTACCCAGGATTGTGTTTAAACTGCATGGCTGGGGTGGTGTTCTGAAAGGTGATGAGGTGAGAAGCTGGCTTTTTGTTCACTCTGTCTACTGCTCTGCTCGTTATCAGTCTCCAGCTTCTCTGAAAAGAGGTAACACAGGTATATAAAGTTCATTTGCAGTGCTTATCATATATTGGGGAAAGTAGTGTTTGGCCTTCAGGTTTTTTGTTATCAGAAGTAAGCTGCTGTAGTGCATGTTTGTACTGGTAACTGTCTAGTGAAATACTTCAGTTGCAAAGGGGAGGAAAAATGCAGTGATCATTTCTGTGTGGTATAAACCCTTACATTCTAATATGTTCTGAACTCATTTTTCTTTGACAAAACACATTTAAAACTGAAAATAGGTCTGAATTCTACTGTATCTTTTCCTGTCTTTTGATGGGAACACCAGCATGTCTAGCAGGATTAGTAGAAGTAAGTAAACTTCCTTACTCACTGTATGAGCATCATGGTTTTGCCCTCTTCAGAAGCAACTTGCTTCCTATTCTACTCATAGGATCTAAAGCTGGAAGCAGTATCAAGTCAAAGAATGTTTCTGACTTCAAGGATTCCTTGTGCAAGGCACTAGGGCTATATAGAAGCACTGTGCTTCTGAGGGTTTTTTGCTCTGAAATAATCTGTCCTTGGCCCCACATGAGGATTTGATGTGGATCTGAACTGTTCCTGGGATCTTTTCCTGAAGCTCCTTAATGGGAAGTGGGGAGTATATCTATGTACTTTGTCATTATAGTACAGTTTGTTGCTTTTTCACAGAAGCAAAGGCAAAGATAAAGGTGAAGAAAGCTGCAAAATCCCCATGCATGCGGATGGCAGGTGATCTCTTGAAAGCAACATCTCTTTCTGCCCTGCTGCTGATCTGGTCTTTTATATCATGGAAGAAAGAAACAGTAGCTAACAAGTATAGATAGATGTGCAGTCTAAAGTAGCAACCTGCAATGCTTCATCCTCGGTTCTGCGTTCCCACAGCACTCGGCTATTGTCAACAGATGTTTTTCACCAGCATGAAGTTTCTCGTTAGATAGGGAAACTGATAGTTGGCAGAGATGAGGAAGTCTGAGGAGAAATAAATAACAGCCAAGCCTTTATTAAAGAAGGAAAGGGGGAAGAAAGTAGAAATTGCATTAAATGAAAAAGACAAGAGATTGGGAAGGAAAAGTCACCCTTTAGACATGCATGGAATAAAGGGGTTCAAAGGCCTCAAGAGAGGTCCAGCACTGAAGAAAAATCTGTAGTGAGGGTAGTCCAAGCTCTGTACATTTTAATAATCCTTATATGTACAAATGATATCTACGGTCACCTGCATAGTGTCAGCAAGGGTTCTGGACTAAGACCTTAAACACAAGTATCTAAGTTTGGAAAGAAGTTAAGTATTTGCAGCCACAGTGCACCAGTGTTAGCAGCAATACTTGCATCTGGGTTTGGTTTTTGTTTTTGTAGTTTTAATAGTTTTGGGGTTTATATTGACAACATTCTACTTGTTGCCTGCCCAAGCCCTGCATGTCATTGCCTTTTTCCACTATGTCAGAGTCCTAACATAGAACTTTTGATTTCCAGGATAAGGAGTTAAAGGAGCAGGTATAGCCTGCACATTCACCAGCAACCTAGTAAAGTATTTGGTACAGAAGGAAGTGGTGGAAACAGGAAAAGACCTGTAGGAGTAAAACTACATAAAAGGACCTCAAATTTACCTTTAAGCACACTTCACTGGGGTGTGGATTTTCAGAAGAATATAAAATTAGTCTGTACAGCTGGCTTCTGGAGAAGACTGCTTAGCTAAAGAGTTCAATTCTAATGCACAGTAGAGAGGAGGGGAAGAGGACAAAGACCTCAAGCAGAGGGCCAGAAGAAGGATAAGCTGATGAGAGAATATTGCTTTGAAGAAATCGGTTAGCAAAAGGACATTGTCAACCTTTCAGTAAGCTACAATTTTGCTGCATTTCACACACTGCATGCAGATTGTGCTAAAACCCTTACAGAAATAAAGTATGCAGCATGTCCTGTACCCTGCACCCTTACTCTCCTGAGAGAGAAGAGTGACTGGGGGTCATAGTCATTGCTGGCATCAGCAGGTACAGCTTGCCTGGAGTCAGTGGAGCTGAACACCCACTCCTGGCAGCAGAAACTTGTCCTTGTAGATTTTTTTTTTTTTTTTTTTTCCCCTCCATAGCCAAATGACAATGTTTCAAAGTGTTACTATTGAGAATATATATTCAGTAAATAGGATAATACAGAAAGTAACGTTCTGGATATGTTATCCACTTACCTGTATTGACTAGATTATGTTTATCACCTGAGATGGAATAATATACTTAAGGCAAAGAAAACTGTATTTTTTTTTTCCCCTCTCAGAAAATCATTTTCTAAATGCACTGGAAGAAAAGACTTGCTTTCCTTCTGGGTAGAATAAACTCCTTTTTTTGTCTGAATGAACCACTTTCATTTTCCCATTACTGTGATTTCAGCTCTGCAGAAGCATGACTCCTGTGGATGGCAACAGGGATTATCTAGTGATTATTGCATAGAGGTGCATGCATAGAATATTTCAACACTATTATGTCAAGTGCAGATGCTGCAGAAGCACAGCTTCTTGCCTCCGCGCCCCCCCCCCCC
>VYXH01002587.1:46922-66780 GCA_013397275.1 Burhinus bistriatus
TTTCTTTTCTTCCAAGCTATTGTCTCTATTGGGCTTACTAGTGACTGTATCCAATGTAGACTGAGTGGGGGAGGCAACAGGGGGGGATGGTGGTAGAACAGCCACAGAGAACAAAATCCTAAAATAACTAATAGACAAATACCTCAGAAATCTATTGCTGGTTGTCCCAGTCCTTAGAAGACTTTACCCCTAGTGGTAAACGTGGCTGATTCTAGAATATTTTGGGGTGTATTGGATTTGGGATATAGGTCTGTGGATTTTTTTTTTTTCTTAGGGGGTGAGGAGTTGGGTTTTTTAAGTGGTCTCCCTTGTTTCCCCTCCATCCTCCAAAAGCAAAGACCCAGAAACCTGGTCACAGAATGACCTGAAGATCTGGAGCAGGAAGGAGAGAGTTTTTCGCAACAGGTGTGAGAGGGAGGTGTCACCTGGAAAACGGCTGCTCTGAGCTTGCTCACACTGTCTCCCATGATGTTGTTCAGAATAAATATTACTGTGTTTATTTAAAGATGTGTGGCATTGTCTTAACCTTGGTCTTGGAGACACTGCTAGCTAAAGACTTCTTGGCAGTACAGGTAATGCTGACATTATGTCTCAAGGATAGGACAAAACTCAATTTTATAAAAGCAAGAAAATAAGTTCTGGGAAGAGGAAGGAGGGTGGGACAGGGTCCTTGGGCACAGGGTAAAAAGAGGCAGAGAGCTAGGAGGAACTGTGGGACAGGAGCAGCTGGAGTTATGGAAGCCGTAGGTTGAGAATAAAGCAGGAAGGGGTTAGTGTAGATAATTTGTAGATGGGGAAAAAAGGTGGAGAGGGATGAGTGTAGCTAGAAATTGGGAAAGGGTCTTTAGGGAAGAGAAGTGAGCATTTCTAGGTGCATGGCGTTTAGAGGAGCAGGCTGCTGGTTTTCCCCCTAGTTCTAAGCAACTGTCTGCTCATTCTGGCTCCTAGTCTATGACAGTACAGGCAGTGAGATAAACCTACGGTATAAGATCTGTGCAAATGGTCTTAAAGAACTGCAGATGTCTTAAAAAAACTACAAGAAGCTTTGAGCCTAACTGAAGAGTCTGGAACTTAGGATGAACAATGGAGTGGGGAAAACTAAAAACCCAGCTCAAAGGGATCATCAGTGAATGATGTAACCCAGACTAGGTAATACACAAGACTTGTATGCCAAGATGAGTATTTATCTAGCTCTTAAGAATACCAAGAAGGGAAAAAAACCTGAGATATAGTATGGGTGCCTTCAATGAGCTATGAAAGAAAAAAACTCAATCTTTTTCTTGATTTCTCTGCTATCCAGAAACAGGCTTCTTTCTAAGAGAGAACATGGGGTGTAAATAAAAGGGCTGAATAAAATGATGTGTAAGTAGACATAGAACACATTCAAATCATCAAAAAAAATATATTTCAGTAAAATCAAATGTTCTGTTTGAGATGCAGTGAGGGTAAACACTTATTACTCTAGAATTTATTGAAATATCCGAGTTCATCAAATGCTTACTTGTTTTGTCTACAATGATAACTAAAATATTTGGTGTATACAAAAATAAATATACTTTTTTCTTTTTTTATGTTGCACTTTTGACAAAGCACTGATTTTCAGAGATGTAAAATTTATGAACAGTCTTCACATTGTGGCGACTGCTAGTGCAATAGCATGAAACTTCTTTAATCAAATGATTAATACAAAATGTGTTCAGATTATAAAAAATCCACTGTACTGTCTTTTTAATTGTGTTGGGCAAGCCAAGAAAAATTTGAGCAATACACTTTGATTTCAGATCAGGTAAGCTAGTCGAAACAATTAAATTACATCTGCATCACAGTGAGGTCTGGCAGATAGAGATAGGCAGGCAACTTAGAACTGGAGAAAGAGCCTATGCCGTGCTGCCAAATCCCAGATTAAGTCATACCTCCTCTTAGTAATTTAACTTCTGGGAAGGTGGAGGGAAGGAGGGCAGAATTTGTTCTGTCCTATGTGGCTGTACCATTATACAATGGATGTCTGTCTGAGTGAGCCATGCTGCGTTTCTGTTATGGTCGGTGAACAGACCCTCAAGGTGAGGCTCATCTCAGCCTTTTTTTAGCGTTCTCATCTGAAATGATGTGTATCATGCCCATGATGCTCCTGTTTCTCTTCCCTCGTTATATATGCTGTATAATCACATTGCAGATCTCTATCCCTGAGTTAATATATTGTCAGGCAAATGGCTCCTAACCTGTCACAGTCTAACTGACCAACAGAAACCGTGACCTACCTGAGACTTGGTATCATGTCAAAGCTGGAATAAAGGTTGATATTCCTAGACTTAGGTTAGGGTGTTTCTTGTCTGTAAGTTACAGTGGATAAATCCCACAATGAAGTGAACATGAACAAATTCTCCCCTTTTTGCATGCTGTTTGTCTGATGCATGAGTAGCGGTTTCTATGCGCCACTACAAAATGATACTTTTTTTTTCTGCTGTCACATAATAGTCATAGGCTTATAAAGAATGGACTCTTTTTTTTTTTTTTAATAGCAAACAGCAAAAAAACACACAAGAGGGGAGGGGGGGGACAAAAAACAAACAAACAAACCTCAAAACCCACTAAACTTTATAGTGCTTCCTGAACCAACAACAAAGTACAAAAATTACCACAGTAGATACAATCAACTAGATTATGGAAGTTATGCTGATGCAATCGCAAGTGTCCTTAACATGCAACACCATTGATTTGCACATGTACAGTAAACACTTGCATCTGCAAACTAAACTTCCATAAATACCAACACAATGTTTGAATATCTAGAAGAAATATGTTTCAGTTTTTATTGAATTTTTTAACGAATCAGTTTGGGAGGGTTGGGGAAACATCTTCTTAAACTCTAAGGCAAGCCATTCTTGGATGGTGATCTGTATTAGAACTGTCTGAAAAAGTAAATAGTGGGTTCAAGTACCTGTATCAAAGCGGAAAAACTTGTCAAGTGTTCTTCAGGGACTTGATCCCAAGCTATGTAAGTCAGAGTTAAGACACTTCAGTAGGATAGAATTAGTCATTTGCATAACATCATCATTATTGCTTTGGAGGTGGGATAGGGATATAATGTTAATGACATTCACAGCTTGTCATAAATTGAGAAGAGTTGGTAGTGCCAACTGAGAAGATTATGACAAAGAAACTAATAGAAATGCAAGCCAAGTGACTTAAGTGTAAGCTAAAATGTACAAAGGAGGCAGGAGATGAAAAATTTGCTCTAACAGAGATGCAGACTAGTGGTGGACAGTAAAGCCAGCTGAATACTGAAAATACTAATTCTTAAATAAGTATCCACAAGGAAAAGCCGGCACTTGCAGCTGATTAACTATTTGGATGGTTCAAACAACTAATAGATTAGAAACGCATTTGTCTTACGCTGTAGCCACAAAAATGAACTAAGTTTCAATATACAGACTACAGGTATCTATCACAGAAGCGGCCTGTCTTTCTAGGGTTCTGATGTACTAAGGTCTGTAATACCTATCAATTAAAGGAAGAGATTTGGATAGAAGTGATGAAAAATCCTTGTAGAGTTGGGGGAGTTTCTCAAAAGGGATTGAGTAATAGGACCCAATTCAGTCAGAGTCCTTTGAGATCAACAGCTCCTAGCAGTTTACTGGGAAGCGATGCAGTAGTTTCCAGTTTCCCAAAGAGATTGCTGTGGTTCACCGTCCAGCCCATACAAGGGACACTGCTGTAATCGGCAAAGGAAATGTCTTGTCTGATGCAACAGCAAAAGCTGCGGCTCACTGATGTGCAGTAAAGACTATGGCAGCTCCTTCTGATGAGAGCTCATGGCCCAACGTCAACCATCCAAGAAAGTTATATAAATCAGATGTGACAAATGAAGAAAAAGAACAGGGGAGAAAATGGGTATCAGTAGATGATGAATATGGACAACAGGGGGACAACCTGTTTTACTGAAAAAAATACCTGAATGCTGTAATCGGGTAATCCCATGATAAAGCTCATGGAGGAGTGGAAGCAGTGGCTAATCAAGTACAGCAAATATGGGTGGCATCAGGTGTCTATGCAGCTGCTAAAAGAATTATTAATGCTTGCCCTACCTGTCAGAAATTCTCAAATATAAAACCTGTCTGTGAATTGGGAAGCCAGCTATGGGCTTCTTTCCTGTTCCAAAGATTGCAAGCAGATTATGTTGATATGCCTGCAGTATGCAGATATAAACATTTGCTAGTAGACTAACTATCAGGATGGGTGGAGGCTTTCCCAACAAGAAAAGCAAACACTGGAGGAGTAATAAAAGCTCTCATTAAAGACATTTTTCCTAGATATGGAGTACCAGAATCTATTGAGTCAGACAGAGGGTCGCATTTCACAGCACGAATAATTGACCAACTTTTATAAAAGTTTAGGAATAAAAAAAAAATTGCATGCTCCTTATCACCCTCAAGCATCCACACAGGTAGAAAGGATGAATCAAACTGTTAAGGAGACTACCTAAAATTTGCCTATGTACAGAGTTAAAATGGACAGAAGCATTAAATTTAGCCTTATGGGACACTTGAAATGCCCCAAGACAACCCTTAGGACTATTGCCTACCAAAGTGTGTTTTGGGAGGCATTTAGTTATATTGGGGACTTCTATCCTGGCCAAAAGCATCCTTTCTAATGGAGATGAGTGTTTAACACTCTATGTTCTAAATTTACAAGAAAGCTTCAAAATTAAAAGGGATCATGCTCAGTGCTACCAACCCACCCCTCCAGAGATACAGGTATGTTATTTTCAGCCTGGGGATAGAGTTTTAATAAAAGTATCTTCACTTAAATATAAATTGGAACCCAGGTGGGAGAGGCTATATACTGTCTTAAGTTCTTACTGGTTTTACTGCTGTAAAAGTTACAGGAAAGGAAGTTTGGATCCGCTACTGACATGTTAAACGGTTGCTGGAGGATCATTCAGTGGATCAACAATGACCAGTGGAGGAAGAATCTACCACGACCACTGTTTTAGAAATGGAAACCATTTGAATTTCTTTTCTAGAGCTACTTATATGCAAGATTTTCAACTGCCTGAGGAAATGATGGAAATTCTATGAGTAAAATTACTAACCTCTGCTGTGCTAATTACATGGGTGGATTGAGTATCTAAATCTATATAGCCTCATTGTGACTGGAGGGAAAAATCTCTATTTCAACCTATCACAAACCATAGTCCAAATTACTAATAAAACTGACTGTTGGATATGTACTCACTTTCCAATCCTCTCAGCTTCAAGCATTCCTATGTTAGGGATACCTATACCAAATAACATCTTGTGGACTACCTTATGGACAAATACTACTTTCCATCAAGACCACATTGACTCACAACAATGGTAATGGAGGTAGTAATCCCAGAAGCAAAGAAAAAATATGCAACGTGTGTAAAACATCACGCTCACCCCAGTCAACTTAAGCTCCTATACAATAGTACTACCCCTGTGGGCGACCTTAATAATTGTAAACAAATAATGAAAGTAGGAATAGCAGGAATACTTGGGGACTTTTCCAATACACCTTGGCCTGTACCTGAGGGCAAAGGGTGGTTTTGGATATGTGGTAAGAGCTTGCAAAATGCTACTGGGAGATTGATCGGGAACTTGTACATTGGGAACCATTTCTCCTAGTATTTCTGTGTTCTCAAATTTAATTATGGAAGCAGGATCACGGTTACGAACATTTGTTCATAGGACTAAACGCAGTAATCCCCTAGTAGAAAGGCTGACTGCATTCCACTCCTTTGCTAGATAGTTTCTTCCCTGGTTGGGAGTGAGTGAATTAGAAAATGTCTTAGTTAATATTTCAGTGGCAATAGAAATTGTTGGCAATAATACTGCTGATGCAATTATGACATTACAAGAAGAGGTTTCATAATTCTCAAAAATTACGCTGCAAAATAGAATGGCATTAGATACTTTGTTAGTCTTACAAGGGGGAGTGTGTACAATTATTAATACCAGTTGCTGCATGTACGTTGCATGTCCCCACCAGAATGGGAGGATTTTAGCTGATGTCCAGAAGTTGTGGGAACATGTAAAATTAACGTATAAAGTACAATTGGATAATACTTCGACAGGATTCCAAGAAGTATGGTCTTCGCTCACCTCCTGGGTACTAGATTTAGGATCCTGGGCAAAATTAATTCTTTTTGGGTTATTGAGTTTTATAATAATCTTTGTAATACTGTTTGTTTATATTCAGTGTTGTAACATTTGCTGTACTCAACTGCGATCACACCTTAAAGACTACAAATATTCTGCTCCCATATAATAAATAACAGAAATGCTAATAAAAATAAAGGGAGGACAGTTCTTGAAAGGACAATTATATAGTTAAAACTCAGCAATACTAGTTTAACATTAGTAGACAAGGCAAAATGCTGCAGTACATGAAGTGTAACAACTATATTATAACATACCAAAGAGCTAACCACAGAACTGGTTGAAACTAACCTAAGAGGATGTGAAACAGGATATAGCAGCACTATATATTGCATAAAAAGATAACTGCCTAGCAATGAAACAATGACCAAATCAAACCTGTAAGAAGCAAGAAGACCTCAGACCTTAATATTACTATTGGTCCAAACTATTGTGAGGAGGTTGGGAAACTTAGGTTGTAAGGGTATAACTGCCTCGGGATTTCTCTTGAGGTCCCTCTTCAGAGGCACCCAGCTTGAGTTGTAGAGCTATTAATGAAGAGAACTTTATAGAAGAATCTTTCTTTTGGTTTGCTGACTCAGCAGACTCCTGGAGTCAAGCCCTGTTATGGTGGCTGGCACATAAATTTTCCATAACAGTAGGCAAGCCTCATGATGTTTGGTGGGCACGTAGACAGGTCAAGTGTCAAAAGGATAATTCAAGCACAAGTAGTGGAATTAAGAAAGGATAACTTTTAAACTAATTTTTTTTAATATGTACCTAAATGGAGAAAAAAAAAACCAAAACAACCAAGCATAATCCCAAAGTACTTGAATTAAAGAAGCTTCAACTTTCATTTCACTTTCTACTCGTACTCTAGAAAAGCAAAATCTCCACTGAGAAAAACAAGATCAAACCCACATACCTCAAATCCGTGATGCCATTCCATGCTTTAGTTATGTATTCAAACATGTTAGATCCTGATTGCAGATTTAATCAATAGCTAGATAACACGATTATTAGAAAGCTTAATTTCCTTCACTTTCAACATGGGAAATTAGGCTTTCTTGGTTTAGTTTCTATGTTTTAGTAATAAGTGTCTTGCTTGCAGTTCGGTGGTTGGTTTTTTTGTGGGTTTTTTATTTTTGGAACTTCCTAGTTGAACTTTCTTTGCAGGCATAGTGTACATTGTTGGTATTTTAAGGCGATTAACTGAATCAAACTGTCCGGTAGGAGACCATGGCTTAGATGTATGACTTCACAATTCTAAATCTGAAAAAAAAGTAAAGTCATTATTTGTGTCAACACATGGTTATTAAACAAAACAACGTAGTGACACTGCTGTGCTATATATTCAGGAATATTTTTAATCAGAAAAGCATACACATGAGTTCAAGATAGACTGTAGGGGTCTCCTTACATAAGCATTTACGCTCAAAGATTAAAGAATCTGTGAATCTACATGTGTAGAAAACACATCTGTACAATTACATATGAAAGGCAAAACATTAGCATTCAGTCTCTAGTCCACTAGGTAGCCCTATCTGAGTGAGGGTCAGATTTCCCTGGTCACTTGAAGGAAGTAGTCTTGATTTCCTAGGCTGCAATTCCAGTGAGTTATAGTAGCTGCAGGTTTTGTAGCCAGGCTGACTTCTGATCTTGGACCTAAGCTGTTATTCCTGAATAGACTTGTGGTGATGGGAAAAAGCCATAATTTCTGTTAGCATTTTCATTTTAAATCCACCGTGCTACACTTCTCGCATCCACAAGTGACATTCTGTGCATTAGTGAACAACTAAGCAAAAGTTTTGCCATGACACATGCCATGCTTTGTTCCACTTCCACAGAGCTCTGTTGAAACTTCCTTGTCTATGCAACTTTGAAGAATGCCAACTGACAGAAGGAGGTCAGCTGATGTGAAAATACATTGATATTGCATATGGACATAGTCTGAGGTGATAGGGTATTTAGCTTTTTCTATAGCAGCAAGCTGTCTGGGAAGGAAGCACTTACAATCTAGTACACATTCTCTGCATGTGCATGCATCCTCTACATTTGCAAGCGAGAACATGAATTTTCCACAGCCAGAAAAATTATCTTCTGTTTTGTTTTTCACAAAAGTCCTGAAGCAGTACGCACATTCACAGTGTCAGATACTAACCCTAACTAACCAAAGTTTATCTCAAGGATGATGTCTACGGGCTGCTGAAGGCAGAAAGGTGGGGTGCTTAATGCGAGTTGTGGTACCTGCTGCTATTTTTAATGTCAAGGCAAATCCAAGAAGTAAGCTGGGGAATGTGTATTGATCTACTAATGGTGAAGAACTAAATAAACTGACTTAAAGCCAGTGCAATATTGGAAGCATTTCATGCCCTTACACATTGCTTGAATTTTGCAGTTAACAGTCAACAAGCAGAACTTTACAGGCCATTAGTCTATACGTGAATTATTGCCCCTGGGGACTGTAGAAATGAAAAACACTGTTTCATTTTAGAAATGTTGTTTTCTATGCAATTAAAATTTCATAATGATATTTAGGCATATCAGTTTAGGACACGTGCCTAGTAACTGGATCAGCATTAAAGACTTTAATATTGCCTTTGGAATGGTTGGTCTCTGGATTTATAATCCACAAAATGAAAGAATTCAGACAAAGGGTAGGAGCTGCTATTGTCCATAGTAGTAAATGCTTTTATGCAATTGCTAAGTTTATCAAAATACATATACTCAAGAGCCCTGAAGATTGATTAAATCATATGTTGCAAAACTCACATTAACCAGTTAAACTGTAAACCTTTAAAAAATCCTCAGTATGAATTCAACTATTGTGAAATGTTTATCTGCCTGTCATCCAGGGAGGCTAGAATGGCTGCCACTGAATATTTGTTTCACAATCTTTTGAGATTGTATAAAGTACGTTTTATATATTAATGTTGGACAAAGGAGAAAAGCCACACTCAGAGCATACAAACAAGGCAAACCACAAAAGCCAGAGCATTCAAATTTAAATGCGTAATTTAAAAGATGATTTGCTTTTGAATTTGCAGGGTTTTGTCAGCATATATCTGAGCCATAACGCTATTAAAATACAGGTTTTTGTCTACATCAGGTTTCTGATTCAAACAAGATAAAAAGCTGTTTGAATTCATTGTTCCTGTGCGTTTGTAGAGCAAAAAGCTATCCCACACAAGTGTCAAGCTAGATTTTTTTTTTTTTGCCTTTTATTTGATTCATAAGACACAGGGATTGTGGTTCCTTTTACGTTTAAGACAGAGAAAAATTCTTTCATTTGAAAATGACATTGTGAAGATATCTCTTTCTTAGCAGCTACTTAATAGCATGTTTTTACTGTTCTTTCAGAATATAAAGTTCTTTCTAGAAAGAATATTAAAGACAAGTATAGTAGAACTAATTTGTACCATTATCAAAATTATATGATGAAATGTTATTATGTAAGCATATAAACTTTACTCAGAAAAGTCTTCTAAAGAGGTCAATTCTTAACACATCAGTTGAGGCTTATCCAGAAGATATGCTTGTATTTCTGCTTGTTACATATATCAATGCTGGAGAATTATTTGAAGTCATGAAATCTAATTTGAAAATCTCAATGCAGTTGCTTCTTTGAGTCACTGATTTCTCACTACCATTTCAGACTGCCTCACAAACTGGACAAGCTTGGTCTATGTTTCCCTTCTTCAAAACACACTTGTCTACTGTTGCAAAACAATTTTTCCTGTCTCTTTACTTTCATCCTTCAAATTCAGTGCTTAAAGCATTTGCTTGAACCTTCTTTTCAGTCTTCATTCAACTTACCTACTCTTATAACCATTGCAAAGCGTTTTCTAACAGCCTTTTCCCGAAGCATGGGCTACACTATATCCGTACCTTCTCTGCTTGTGCAATTCTTGATGGCAGATTCCTTAAACTTATATTGTTAGCTCTTTCTGATTTTTTTAAAACTTCCCCTTCAACTTCTCTAATAATTTTTTTCTTCTTGTAAATTTTAAGGTTTCAGGTTCACGCTTCTCCCTTAATAATCTTTGTGAGAAATCTCATGTCCACATATGGTATTACTTACTAAATCTCTGTCAGTAAGTTAGTGCTCTATTTCTGACCTCTGTCTCATTGCTTCAGTCCTGTGTCTCTTATATCCTGATGTTAGTCCTGTATAACTGACTGTCAAACTAAACTCATGAAAGGTAAACCAAATGCACTTATCTCTCTGGAGCTATTCAGTTCTTTACTTGTTCAGATTTCCTCATACACTGGGAAATAATGGGTGTTTCAGGGGTGCAGGGTGGGTTGTGCTTTGGTCCTGTGGGGCTTTTTTTGTTTTTTTCAAGCAGTGTCATGGGCTACTTGAGAGCAGTGAAGAGCACGTCCCATCTCTTGTCTAAATACACAGATATATTTCTCTCTCAAGTAATCTACTTATTTTACAATAAAGGGCAAAATTAAGCTGTGTACTCATTTAACTAAAACCTTACAAAAGAAATTAACCCTCCCCCTCCCAACACACATACTTCCACAAAGTGAAAGAGCATTTCTTTCTCCTTCTGCCCTGTTCTTCCCCAGGAAGAGGAGCTTGAACCTTATAAGGGCCTTTTACATTTACGTACTGCTCAATAAGGTTCATTAAACTACAGTTTTATAAAAGTTACATGGACATCTGTTCCAAGAAAGCTCAAGAGCAACCGAGATGGGAGAGAAGACTTAGGCTGGTGTTTGTATCATGTTGCGGAACTATTGACACTTTGAAGTATCATGTTTAAAGTTTAGTGTTGATTCCACCAAATTATTTTCTGAAAACCACGTGTGTAGCAGTAAACAAGGCACTTCTTTAGAACAAGCTGTATCTGTAGATCCTTACTAACTGTATTTCTGATGGACTTCCAGTCAGTACAGGGTGGTGACTTTAAAGTGTTGTATTTAATGGTGCCTTCCAGATTAACAAGAGGTAGTAAAGAATATACATCAGATGACTAAAGTGAGGGGAAAAGGGCTTTTTTTTTTTTTTCCTTCCCCTTTCAGTTCTTGGTTTTGAGGGTTAGGGGTGTAGTTGCTGGATAGAAAGCAGAACATACTGCTTGGTTAAGGAGAAAAAAGGAGTACCTAATAGCCAATGTTTTTTTCCTCAATGGTTTTGTTCTGGAGTAGGCTAAATTCAGTTTAATTTTCTTTGCTTCCTTTGCTTTTCTTTGTGTTACCAGTGCAATCATATTAAAAGTCTCTCAGCTTAAAATCCTTAGGAGAATAATCAATGCCTAACTCCCAAACCTGGATCTTTCCCTAGTAACTTTGTTGATCAGAGGGTGAAACTTCTTTTTTCCCATTGAGTAACAAAAAAATTATTCTTTAAAACCTCAGAAATCATAGAAAAAAATGTTATGAGAAGCCTTATGTTGCTACTAATTGCATTTATTCAAGACTTCCTAACAGAGGGAAGGGCATACATTTGAAGAGTATTGAATGTGACATACTTGTGTAGGTCTTAAGCTGTTGCTATATCCATCCAGTATCTTTTTGGCTAAAAACGGACACCAGAATTAAGGGAGGCAAATGTAATATGTAGTCTGACAAAAGATATGGTGTTCCATATCCCCACGGGTCCCAGCCCCCACAGGTCCCAATCTCCATTCCCCATGGCTGCTGCACCGCTCAGGGATGAGGGGGGCTAGAGAAGCTGGTGATGAAGGAGTGAAGTTGAGCCTGGGAAGCAGAGGGGAAGACGTTTTAGTTTTTTGTCTTTGTTTCTTGCTATCCAACTCTATTTTTAATTGACAATCAATTAAATTAATTTTCCCCAAGCTGAGCCTGTTTTGCCTGTGGTGGTAACTGGTAAGTACTCCCTGTCTTTATCCATGAGCACTTCGGTATTATTTTCTCCCCCTCCTGTCCTGTTGAGGAGGGGGAGTGAGAGAGCGGCTGGGTGGGGGTTCGGCAGCCGGCTGAGGTCAACCGGCTCATAGCGTGAAAACTTTCACAGTGTGAAACCTTTGTTCAGTGAAGTTGAGGGAGATCAACATAAAGGGTACATCAGTAGCCGTGAAAGAGGCATAACTGGGACAGCTGTTCTAATAAATTAAACTTTTCCCTAGGCACTTTCACACTCCTTTTTCTTAAGATGTCAGTCACACCTTCCAGATGCATCTCTTCCAGCTCTCCTTCCCCTGGGATAAAGGACAAACTGTATAGCAGCAATATTATGTTGCTCCCTATGTAGCTGTAAATGTCCTCAACAGCTGGGGGAGGAAGGGGGGCAGCTTGTATAAGCAAACAGAATGACTTCCAAAGCTTTAGTTAGCATTGACAGGCCTGATATTTGAACATCATCAACAAACTAAACTGCCAGAATACGTATAGTGATGGTACTCTATATTCTTTTTAAAATAACTTCAGGAAAACTGTGGGTTGGTTTTGTTTGGGGGCTTGGGGTTTTTTTTTGGGGGGAGGGTCAGTTTATTGGGGAGGGGGTGGCTTGTTTTTGTTTGCCTTTTTTTTAATTTCATCTTAATGCTGAGGATGTGATACCAAAGCCAGACTTTCTTAATTACGGTTGTTGATCAGCCCTCTGGCATGTGCCAGAGGTTTTACTCTGTCAGGTTTTACTCTGTCATTTTTGCTTATTTGGGCCAAGCATTATATTGTCACCAGGACGTGTACTACCACACTTGAGCTCGAGGCAATTCCCTTTAAAGTCTTTTCTTTTTCTTTTCTTTTTTTTTCTCTTTTTTCTTTCCCCTCTGCTTCTCTAATAAGGTTGCAGTTATATCATGATGTTCCAGAAATATGTAGCAGCTATCCCTGTCATTGCACTGGTCTTTATCTGTTAGCTTCCTCGTCTGCTAGCCTGCTGAGCTATCAGGCAAGCTTCTACTATGAAGATTCTGAAATGATACACTTTTGACAATAGAAGAACACTTTATTCCTGTTACATGTAACCTTAAGTATACACATTACTCATACCAATACTGTCATTTATTGACAGAGTTGAACTGTCAGTGATCTAGTTAGCACAGTTAGGTGCTGCAGCTTCAGTTGCTAGACAGAATGACATTCTGCTCATGGAGCTTGTTATTACATTTTGATTTTATACACTGGATTAAAGCCAAAACACAGACTGGTTTACAAGAAAAAAAAATAAAAAACAAACCAGGAACGGTTAAGTGTTTGCAGAATGTTTCACAGAATTTGGAGATAGACCAGAGCTTGTACCAAACTGGGGAGCTGAATTCTGTGGGTGGGGTTTTTTGCTCTTTTAAACTGTCTTACATCTGTAATTGTGAAACTGTTGAATATTAATGAACTTTAACCTAATGGAAATATTAGCTTCAAATTAGACCATTTAAAGGGCTTATGTTAGAATGGAATACAAGACATTCATAAGATTCTTCATTCTGAATTAAGAAGGTAATTCTGTAAACATTTGTAAAAAATATGAAGATGAGTATGAAACCAGTGTGAATGGGAAAGTGCAAATATGTGTTTAACAAGGGTTAAGTATGGCTTGTGCTGGTAATGGAGAACACCATTTCTAGGACACCACTCCCAGGATGCTGTTCTTAGTAGTAAAATGGAGAAATGTTCCCTGTATCAAGATGAGAAAGCGTGCCCTGTGGTAGGACCACACTGCAGGTAATTTGGCAGCAGTTAAGCGGAACTCAAGAAACATGGTGAGGACCTGACAGCTGTTATCTGGGGGGTTTTTTCTGCCATGTTGTATGTGTGAAGCTAGCTAGACCATTCAGATGCATTTATTGGTGCTTGTAAGTGCAGAAAGTGATCTTGATTAAAGAGTTAAAAACAAAAAAAAAACCCTTTCCCCTTTGTAAGACCTTGCATTAAATTTTGTTACACTATTTTCTTGCAATTCCAAACTTTTAGGATCTTGATGTTCTAGAAAGGCATACTTGTTGACTGACTTTAATAAAATTCCTAGATTTCAGAAATTCTAAAAAAAAACCCCTCACACCTGACTTTTAACCTACTTCAGGTGTTTTGGCCCTGTTAGGGTTAAATTACAGCAACAAGTAAGTATTTTCAGTCTGTAAGACTCTAGTCCTACAGTAATCTACCAATGAGGTGATCTGAATGTGTACTACATGAAAAATAGGAGGAATGCCTTCTAAAACTAATCCTGACCTAAAAAACAACATCAGTACACTGCATTCATTTGATATTTATGTGGAGTCTAGGCAATTTGATTTTTTTGTTTATACAGAATAACTGTTCCACCAGTCTGCGTAGTACTGGTTTAAAAAAAAAAAAAAAGTATTATTTGCCACCTTGAAAGTTCAAAAAATTTTAAGTCAGGTCTCTAAAGGTAAATTCCCTTTCTAAAAACAGAGTTCACTTTGTTAATCATCTGGTTTCAGAGTCTTTAAGATATACTTGGGTCATTATTTTTATCACATCTATTAGACCCCTAGTTAGCAATGTTCTTTTTTTGATCTAAAATACAAGCTTTTAAGGGAAACACCAAATGCTGAAAGACAAATTGCACCTTCATGTAGGAGTGTAAAGCATAGATGCTTCTAAGTGCTACAGAAGAGTCACTTTGAACCTCTTGTTGCATTATTGAGGTTTGTGGCTTAGTCCATTAATAGAAGCTGAACACAATGGTAATTACTGTTGAAATTTAGAAAAATCTACATTTAGGTCTCTCTTTCTACCCTATCTTTTCAATAAATTTAGGCAAGTTGGAATAGTGCAGTCGCTGTTTTCCAAAATGCCCCGGAGTTCTGTTGAGTGATGCATATACAAGGTTAGTAAATGTGATGCCCATCCACAAGAAAGGCTGGAAGGAGGATCCAGGGAACTACAGGCCTGACAGTCTGACCTTAGTGCCGGGGAAGGTTATGGAACAAATCATCCTGCGTGCCATTATATGGCACGTGCAGGACAACTGGGTGATCAGGCCCAGTCAGCATGGGTTCATGAGAGGCAGGTCCTGCTTGACAAACCTGATCTCCTTCTATGACAAGGTGACCCACTTAGTGGATGAGGGAAAGGCTGTGGATGTTGTTTACCTGGACTTTAGTAAAGCCTTTGACATTGTTTCCCACAGCATTCTCCTGGAGAAACTGGCTGCTCATGGCTTGGACAGGTGTACTCTTCACTTGGTAAAAAACTGGCTGGAAGGCCAGGCCCAAAGAGTGGTGGTGAATGGAGTTAAATCCAGTTGGCAACTGGTCACAACTGGTGTACCCAAGGGCTNCATTTCTCTCAAGTAACAAGTGATAGAACAAGAGGAAACGACCTCAAGTTGCACCAGGGGCGGGTTAGATTGGATATTAGGAAAAATTTCTTCACCTAAATGGTTATCAGACACTGGAACAGGCTGCCCAGGGAAGTGGTGGAATTGCCATCCCTGAAAGTTTTTAAAAGATGGGTAGATGTGGTGCTTAGGGGCATGGTTTAGTGGTGGGTTTTGGCAGTGTTACGTTAATGGTTGGACTTGATGATCTTAAAGGGCCCTTCCAACCTAGACAATTCTATGATTCTACAAGACTTATCCTGGTTGTTTCATAGGAAGGAACCTGAACACACACAGTCCTCTCACATGTAGACATATTAGAACAAGAAGAAATTCCCATCGTGTTTGTCATAGCCAATCATGAAGGCTAAATTTACTTGCCCTTTTTTCACTGCACTCCAAGAAACTGTACAGGTGCAATGGGCAAAGAATTTACAAGGATTTACATAAGTGCAAAGAGAAACCTGTATAGTCTAATAAACATATCTTCATATCAGATCACCCTCTTTACACATGTCCTATTTCTTCAGTGAAATTGCACATGTAATTTAGGAGCAGACACATCAAGTGGGATGCTGAATTGGTGCTACCTCAGCTTGTTCTTGGTACCACTTGTGCAGCCATCTGTCTTCCAAACACTGCCTTTTCAGCACAGGAGAGTCTCTCACCACAGACAGTATTGCTTTAGCTGTACAGGAATGGGAATAGGCAGATTTTAGTTCTTTAATTAGGGGCAGTGTCTTGGTTGTTCACTACCTTTAGCCATACAGCATACAGCAGTTCACCTAGAGTGGAACACCTAACTCACTTGCTCTTTCTCTTCTCAAAACTGGCTTTGTCCTCCACTATCAATAATATACATAGGATAAAAAATAACCTAAAAAAACCCACAAACAAACAAATAAAAGTACTTCCTGGAAATGTATGAGAGCTTTGTGAAAAATTCTAGATAGCAAAAAGTAAATAAGGTAGAAGAGAGAGAGAAATTAGGGAATTGGACAGGGTAACAATTCATAAATTTTAAGCTCCACTCAAGCCATGCCATTTAATATTCCTTTTACTCTATTTCCATGCAGATAATGCTCATTGTATGCCATCAGGACTTTTAAAGCTGTAAGAAATATTAAGTGATTATGAGAAGCACACCAGACTATTTTTGGCAGGTTGTAATGTCATAATGTCCTTGGACATCACACATTTCTGTTCTTTCCAATTTTACAATGCATTAGGGGCTTTGTGGAAACCATATCTGTTTTGTAAAGCTACAGCATATCTGATAGCAAAACCCTCATATTCTTCCTAAGTCTGTTTTCTGTGCTAGAGTAGGCTTTGTGGTTAGGAGGGGATGTTCTAACAGCATAGTCAACTTTTATAGGAATGTTTCCTGGCATGGAATTCCATCAGCTGTCTCTTTAAACATGGCAAAGTTAAGAAATTGCAGCAATAAATTAGCCATCTGGTAGCTGATGATTCATCTCTGTCCCTTAGAGATAGCAATTTTGTTTTGTTTTTCCTTAAAACCTGGGTTTGCATGTGATCACAAGAGAATAAATTTTCAGAGGATTCATTGACTTCAGGACTACTGTCCTCCTTGACATACTCTCTCTTTTGCTAAAGTACTGGTAGTGACAGATGTTTTTAGGGCCAAACCATTTCCATGTGTGAGTGAAGCCATTGTGGGTTTAGGTGGCCATGGATTTCTAAGGATTCAGTCCTGATCTCCTTGATATTACAGTTATTAAATTATGCTGAAACAGAGCTGCAAAAAAGTTCTCTTATCTGCCTGTACACGCTTTCAAACACCCTGCATACCAATAAAGATGCTAACTCTTCCACTCGTTCTTGACATTTTTAAATGAATAGAGGGAAAAATGAAAACGTTGCTGGAAAGGGTTTCACTTAGTTATACTCTCTTCATTGTCCTGCCTGTTAGTCTTTGAGAAAATTAAATGTGAATGAGGGAGGACTGGGAAAAGATCATTCTTCAATCTCTAGAAGTCTTTATTTTACAGGAAAAACGACCCCTTGTTATTTTAGCACTGTTAGCACACTTGCAAAAAATAAAATAAAAAAAACCCCAAAGTTCTAATTCTGGATTTACTGAGGAACCTGGTATTTGTATACTAAGAGGTGATAACTACTGAAGTTATAATTAGAATGTTTGGGAAGGGGAGAAATGGTATAGTAATTAAGGTTGAGCTGTCCTTTAAATTCATCTCCATAACATTTAAATGCATTCATTAACTCAATACATAATTGGGAGGCATGTCATTAATGCAACAATTCTGAATGTTTATCAAATTACTTCCAATCATCGGTGCATCTTGATGACGTCTGGCAATCCGGTGTATGGACATCAATAAAATACTAATTATGAAATACTAATTGTAATCACTCCATAAGGTCTAAAAAGAAGCATCACTGTTTAAATTAAATTAAGTTAATTTTATTGACTTAATTATTGAAGGATGAGCTGTTCCAAGCTGTAAAATTCTGAACTGACATTTCAGATTACTTCCATACTTATAATTAATGCCAATTCTTCTGAAAGCAAAGACCACAAACAAATAGATGCTGGAGATAATAGGTCATGCAAATTAACACACGCTTGCTCACCAACTGTTGAAAAATAGTTTGTTTAAAAATAAGTTATACAATACTTTTTTTTTTGCTTTTTAGTAGAGAAAAAACCCAGATGATCTACAATCTCAAGCTGTTTTTTAAGTAAACCCTGCTCTATTAGTTGTGTCAGATAAACTACAATTGCCATAGGAAGTATGTGTTAACAGCTAGGCAAAATATGTAGGTAACTCACAACCTAATCTGATATTTTTTTTTCCCCCTCCTTGCCTCTCTGCAATCTCATTTCTGCATGCATGGGCTCACAGCTAACCCTAAGGCAATATACTTGATCATTAATATTTTCATTCATAAAGTCTAGAGCATTAATAATGTAATGAATAGTCTGAGTTGAAGGAAATGTTGCTGTCCAAAGCTTAGAGATATTTGAATAATCCTAGATTGGTTTTCCACTGCATTAGGAGGTATTTAACCCGTGTTTGGCTTCCACTTAAATTAATTAATTATAGGCATACTTATAAACTTTATCAGGATTGGTTCACAGTTAACTGATCCGTTTGTGAAATGATTATGCAAGAAAATACAGTTTTATATTCAGAGCTTTGTTTTGTTTTACACAACAAAGAATAACAAGGCAGTTTGGATGTGACAGGGGGGATGTGCAAGGCACTGCTATGTAGATATGTTGGGGCTCTGGCTAGGTTTTGGTGCCTCACAGAAGAAGTAAGGGCTGTTCGCTGGCTGTAGGCTATTTAAAAGACATATTGTGGGGTTCCTTTACCCTGCCAGAGATACTGCATCTGTGCATATGAGGATAATCTGGCTGTTTTTCAGGTCAGGTCTTCTTTAGCATGTAACTGAAAGCTGAGCTTTATTCTTAAAAAGATACTAACTGGGAGAAATAGGACAGAGCTAAGATATCCTAGGCAAGCTAAAATCTGGGGTTTGGCAGAATGTGTGCTGAGATTAACTAAAACTGTATGTCTTCTGGAGTATTTCAGGGTTAAACCCCTATGAGTACATAACTCGAATCAGATATCTCAAAAAAGTCTCAGACATCTTTAAGTCTATATCAAATGTATTTCAAGTTCTCCAGTTTTTCACCTATAGATATTAATAATTAATCAAAAGGAATGTGGCTAAGTTTCCATTACTCTGAAATAATGAGGTGAAATTATATTATGAGAAAGTTTTCCAGATAAGGTGCAATCCATTATAAAGGTGAAAGCGAAGTCTTTCTTAACTCTTGATATACTTTCATTTTGGGCGGATGACTTTGAACAATGGAAGAGCATAAGTTATTCAGAACCCCCAATAAAATATCAAAAGCTTCAAAATCCTGTATTTTTGAAGTGAAGTTAGTTAATTATGTTTTCTGTAAAAGCACACTCTTACGCAAAACCAGACATGTACAGGTTCAAGCAATCAGCATTAAATGTTTACAGCCTTGTAATGAAATTAGAAGCTGCTTTAGGACAGGATCAAAACACTAGGTCAATGTCTGTTGACCTCATCAGACTCTCAGCAAGGCCTTTACTTACAGAAATCTAATACCTGAAAGGAAACTGCAAAATACACATCCATCAAAAAAGCAGAATTGTTATTCCTGCCTTTTTATTGCTCGTAAGTTATCAGAGTTAATGAAAATCTTGCTTTTCTAGGTTCCAAACAAGTTTCTTGGGGCAATACCCTGTGAGGTTTTGGCCTTTAGATGTCATAAATCCAAACATTTGTGTGAAGATGTAGCAACACTTACTCCACGCAGGTATCTGTTTAACATTGTTCTCACACTCCAACTTCATTTTTAGAGTTATTGATTACTAGTATTAGTAAGTTGTGCTTCTTTCCTTTCCTTCCC
>VYXH01002587.1:67128-115175 GCA_013397275.1 Burhinus bistriatus
AGGCACATCACCCTGATATACTGCATTTCTGTTGGATTATTTGCATTCCAAGACTTAATAATGGTTTAGAGTGGGATGTTTCAGATGCTGGGATCTAGTCTAAGAATTTTATTTTTTTTTTTCCTGTGTCTTTTCATCCTTTTCTCTGTGTTAGCACTGCTTTTAAACTGCCATTGAGCTGTTCCAACAGTATTGATGGAATAGGATTGGAATCATAGTGGTGATAGCTACCCTTTAATTGAACACAGCACAAAATGTTTTTTTGCAAAACACTTCACCTTTGACAAATTTTTCTAGGTTAGCTCAATTACTTTATTAGAAAATTTCTGATCAGATCTACCCAGAAGGCAGTGGACATCTTGGCCAGCCACCATGCCATGCAGAACTCAGTAAGAGAATAAAAAGTATAAGCGTTCATTCTTGCTTTCATGCTGCTACGCTGCTGGTGATCCGCGCATGTACTATCTTTGGCCTTGTTATACCATTGATATGCTTAGGGTACTTAACATGATTTGAGATATCACCACTTGATGAATTCAGTGGCCTCTGTCTTCCTAAAACATCTGCTACCAGGTTGTTTTATTCTTCAGTTATTTTCAGAATAATATTTTCCTTTGTCAACTCAGGCACCTCTATACTTGCCTTCAGCTGAAATCTGAGGAATCTTCTCTGTTGAGATCCTTCTGCTCCCTATAAGAAGTTTCCAATCTTGTCACACTCTGATAATCAGGTTTGCTTTTTTAAATGTTCCCGTGCATTGTTGCAGAAGGCATTCCTCCCGGGTTGGTATCACCTAGGCTGTAGTTAGTCTCTACTCCATCATCCAGGTCATCGGTGAGGAATGCTGGCCAGTTTCAAGGTCCCCATGGATGCCTTCTATCAGACGGACTACAAGATGTGTGCAAATAACTTACACAAATGCTTGTATAAGTTTACTTTACCAAATATAAATTTCAGTTTGACTGTGGGTGCCCAAATCACCACAACAGAGTGAAAAAAGTGACTTTTTCTAATGACTTTCCTAGAAAATGACTTTTTCATAAAGTGACTTTTTCCACCTTAAAATTCTTCAGTCACCACTGGTCATTGCGCATCAGCAGCTCTCATTAACATCAACCATGTGCTCTGAGTCCAAAAGTGGAAAAAAACCCAGAACAAAAAAATGCAGTACAGAAGTTTATCTAGACTGGTTTTCCAGTATCCTCTTCCTCATCCCTCTCCATGCTTTGTTAATTAAAACTAATTGATGATATCAAAGTTGGTTTCCTTTTATGGGGGACCTTATAGGTGCTAGGTGATCAGTGTCACCTAACTCTGGACAAAACAGCTATTCAGACTAAAGCTTAGAGAGTAGGCATCTATCATTTTAACGCCTCCTGGCTGCTCTGGTAAGAGTAATCGAAGTAGCTGGGCCGTTGATCTCTAGGGGGAAGCCTGGCTCCTATGTGACAGGGAAAAATGACACGGCACGTGTAAATAATTACATGAATCAAATGGGAGTGGGGAAGACAGGAGTAATCACGTAGGAAGCAACACTGCATGAAAGGATCTTGGGGCTATCACGAACTGCAGGCTGCATATGCTGGGGTGGAAGGTGGAGGCGGAGTTGGTAGCAAGAAGGCATGTGGCTGTACGGACACAGATACCTAGGGAAATATTTATGCTGCTCTGTTTATGGTGTACCAGTGGGATTGGCAGGGGAGCAGGTGGGAGGGGTGGAGGGGTGTGGTTTTGATACTGTATTTGAAGAAATTTGGGGATAGACCAAGTCTTAGGGAGTCTAACAAAAGCACTAGAATGAAAAGAGTGTCTTCAGGTATTTATTGATAACTTTACAAGTTCATAGTTCTTGGATTATATTCAGGACACCTTTGGGAACTTGTATGGCAATTCTCTAGCTTTGTAGCTCTATGAAACCTCTCTTCAGCATACCGCAAGTCTGTGTTGATTACTATGGATTTACCACTGTCACAGATTCAGTTAACGCTAATATAACATGGACTAGAGAAAAAGTGTAAGTGGAAGGTTTTCAGAAAGTAACAGCTGGTTTTGCTAATGAAAAATTGGAACTTGGTTTTCAGTAGTTTCTGAATACAAGGGCTACTGAGATTTGTCCTGTTCTTTTGTCTGATAGTTTTTCTTGGTTTCTTTGGTTCATGAAATCTTTCACTGAACATTTGCATAGAAGAAAGGCCTATTTTGCTACAGTCAGAGTAGCTCTAAAATCACAACAGTGTATATATGGAAGACTGAGAGGGAAATGGAAATATCTAATGGCCATGAAAACGCTGAGTTATGTCTACCTGGTGTTGTAAGAGCTTACTGTATTTTGTATGGCATGGCATATTATACTGTGCATTAGCTGCAGAGATCCTGTTACGTTCAACTTTTCCTCTTAAAACACTACACAATTTCAAATACTTTTTCTTTAATTCTCCTACGACAACATGTGAAAAATCTCTAATGAAACTTTATTTGCCTCTTAGGAAAATTACTGTTTTAGAAGACAGTGGGAGGTACTAATGATATTAGATGCACAAACTGTCAGTCAGAACAAGAAAAGGCAAAGCAAGCCAAACTGTGGATTGACGCACTATAAACAAACAAAGCTGTTCAAATTTTATAGCAGCGAGGCACACATACAAGATTACGTCTTGAACAACAGAAGATGAAAACTTACACCTACAGTAATTATTCTGTGCCTAGTGGAAATGTCATGCCTGAGGAACACGGTGGGAGTTTCAGAACTCATCGCTTTCCATCCTGGGTTATGAAAAAGGCTTCTGGGCAAAAGCCTGTGGAGGGAGCTGTTGCTTTCAGAAAGCCAAGTTCACTGTGGGGTGAAGGATATAGCTGGGTTCTGACAATACTGGTAGTTGTGATTGCTGCAGAAGTGTAAGACCAACAAAAGATGTTCAAAAAAGCAGGTTTTAATGGTGTCACAAAAAAAGGTAAAATGGTAAAAATTAACAGGGAACTTATACTACAAACACTTTGGCAGACATAACTGTACAGGTTCAGGATGTCAGTTTGGAACTATTACTACAGTATATGCATTAACTCTAAGCTGAGAATGATGATACAAAATGTGTAAAACACTCACCTAAAAGGTAAGGACACTCAGTCCCCGAGGAAGTTACTCTGAGCTGATGTCTCAACCCAAAGGGAGGGCTTCTGATGACAGACTCGTTGCTCCGAGGAGAACCACTCAAAAGGGGGTCTCTGGCAGGGACCCCATTTTGTAGGCAGGTCGGATCTGAACTGTGGTCATCTGTTTGTTGTGGTCTGAGGCGGGCTCATTGGCTGAGGTGGTCTCTAGGGCTCGGGTACCTGGGGTATGTGGCTGGGGGTTGTCTGCATGTATGACCAGCAGCTCATGAGCCTCCTGCCAAATAAGCCACTATGCCCCTGTACCATGCCTTTAGATCCACGGGTGCGTGGGGGGGCTTCTGCCACAGTGATGTTTGTGAAAATATTTCTGTAGCACAATCTCCAGCAAAATGATTGTATTGGTCCTGCTTTTGCATACTCCCTGTCCTTCTTCCTTATCACCTGTCTGTCCCTTGCCTCACAGCAAAGCTCCTTCTTTCTTCTTCTTATGCATAGGCTGGGAGGTTGACCACTGAGGCTCTCAATACTATTCCAACTAGCCCAGGAGTTTTTGGCCATGGCTATTAGCAGGATTCAACTTTATATTCTTAGGAAAGTTGATAAAATTTAAAAAGTTGTTATTGCACCTATTTCAGTTTCCATGGGAACACTGATAAAATGTTTCACTTCTTCCATAATCTCTTCTCATTATCTTCCAGAAGATAAGTCTTCTGCTCCCTAATTTTCTGGATATCTAAGCACTTATTTCAAGTAATGTCTTCCCCTCCCGCCCCCTTCCTTTATTAGAGAAAATTTGGGAGCTGTTTGTGTGCACCACTCAGTCTCACCACAACTGACTTTGTATGCCACTGGTTAGAAAAAAAGGTGGACAGAAATCATGGTTTGTGGGTAGAAGTTGTGTAATAAGGAAAAGTGGGACAGAATTAGGGAATGGGTTGGTATTCCTTCTGCACTGGACTGGGAATTCCTTCCATCAGAGATGTGATATCAGCAACTGAAAGAAGGGGGATGTTCACACATGCAAGGGACAGAGAAGTAGCACATCTTGTCGTGGTACATCTGTTCAGCCCCAGAATGCTACGGGATCACCAAGATCCCAAGGTTAATAAGGGAATATGAGATGTCACTGTTCCATTGCATTTAGACAAAAATGGATCAGTTCTGTGTCTGAAGTTTTGTTTTATATGGCCACACAAGGTGTACCACAAAAGTTCTGCAGTGACAGTCATGTATCTTAGGAATTACTCTTGTTAATAAATTGTTATAAGTCAGGCAAGTATCTGAAAACCTTGATGTATTGATGTTTTACTGTCTGAGAACAGCAGCGAACCAAAGAATAAGAATAGAAGAGAATGAGAATAAGAATTTCTGAGTGAACTAAAGTAACTTTTATATTGCTTTATTTTTATTCTATTATATAGCAAGCAATTTTTACATGGAAGCCTTTTCCTAGTTGTAACTTATCTCTCCACCAACAAGCTAAACCCAGGTTTGACACTGGAGAAATATGGCTAGAGAAAGTTGACAACATATGGAGAAACTCCAAATGGGTGTATTGGGTTTACTTGGCAAGGTTTGGGCAGGGACTGCAGGAGTGACTTCTGTGAGAAGAGAGCTGAAGCTTCCCCCATGTCTGCTGGAGCCATTTTCAGCTGGCTCCAAGATGGACCTGCTGCTGGCCAAAGCTGAGCCAATCAGTGACAGTCATAGCACCTCTGACAATATATTTAAGGGGAAAAACTGCTGTGAAACAGCAGCAATGAGAGGAGTGAGAAAATGAGAGAGAAGCAACCCTGCAGACAACAAGATCAGTGAAGAAGGAGGGGGATAATGTATTCCAGATGCCAGAGCAGAGATGCCCCTGCAGCCCATGGAGAAGACCATGGTGAAGTAGGTATTTCCCTACTGGAAATATCCTCCCATAGTGGAGCATTTCTTGAAGAATTACAGCCCGTGGGAATGACCTATGCTGGAGAAGTTTGTGGTGGACTGTATCCCATGGGAAGGACCCCATGCTGGAGCAGTGGAAGAGCATGAGGAGGAAGGAGTGACAGAGATGAAGTGTTATGAACTGACTGTAGGTCCCATTCCCCATCCCCTTGCGCTGCTTGGGACGGAGGAGGTAGAAGAGTCAGGAGAGACAGCTAAGGTTGGGAAGAAGGAAGGTGGGTTGAGGAGAATGTGGTTTTAGTTTTGGGTTTTTTTTTCCCATTACCCTACTCTTTAATTAATTGGCAATAAATTAAATTAATTTTCCTGAAGTCAAGTCTGTTTTGCCCATGCCAGTAATTAGTAAGTGATGTCCCTGTCCTTATCTTGACCTTCAAGCTTTTCCATTTTATTTTCTTCCTCTGCCTTGCTGAGGAAGGGGAGTGATAGAGCGGCTTGGTGGGCACCTGGTGACCAGCCAAGGTCAACTCACCACAATGGGGCAGAAACTGGTATATTGGGAGTGGACATTGGCCTGCTGAACAGTACAGAACTGTCAAAAGCTCAGGATGCTCTATTCTGCATTATGACTAATGTCCCTCAGCATGATTGTCATTTTCAGCATATAGGCAAGATGTTCAGATTTTGAGGCCTGAGTCTCCAGATACCAGCCCTGTCATATATATAGCTTACAAATGCCTTTATTTTATCTCTAATTACATATCAATAAAGCAAATTCATTTCCAGCTGACTTTCCCATTACAAAGGGCTATGGTCATCTTGGCGATCTGTTAACAGTCTCCCAGCTGCCACCCTAGGCAATGGTGAATGAAAGATCTGCCTGAGACATTGGGCCATGCTAGCACCCAATCTAAGTGTTATCTTGCAGAAAGTAAAGTTCCCTGATGGCCTCTGGAAACAGTATGCTATATCCAGCTCCTCCCAGTAGTGCAGCTATCTGGAGTGCTGTGAGAGGTCTTGTTCTTTTTCTCTTATTTTACTAAGTCTGTCTGAGATTCTTGCCTTTGCTACATTGAGTACGGTAGAGAATTGTACTTTTTTTCCAGATTTGCTGTCATGGGCTTTTCTACTGTAGTGGCTATTGTTTATGCAAGTGTGTACTTTTCTCTTCCCAGTGCATATTCTGTTATTAAGACATGTGTCTCTTGAAAGGTGCAAAGGCAAATGGGCCACAATCAGCTTTGTCCAGTCAGCTCCAGAGCAGAAGAGTTACAATATAAAATGCTGTAATAATACAGACAATTCAGGAAAGTAGCTGGATGTCTGCCAGCCTAGTCCAAAAGCTATGCATGAACCTTACTCATACTGAAATAACAGAAAGAACTTAATTAATTTTAAAAGCTCGTTTGAGAATTTGCACGAACTGTCCAGTTAACTCAAAGTAGAGATTGTGCTATACAATCACAGAGTATTATAATTTGGGAAAAAAAACCAAACCACCAAGAGTTGATGGAAAAATTAGATCTCTATCTAGACAAGATCTTAAACATCTGTAACCTTCCAAACCTTGTCTTGACTTTGTAAGGGAAATATTGATAAATTAAATATAGAGTAGGACATGTATTTTCTTTATTAATGATAATATTCAACTCTGAATATTTAAAAGCACAGACTCTTCTGCTATTCTTATCCTCATTTATTTGTCTTTTTGTCGTTAATCTTTAACAGTTGTTTTTATAATCTCTTAGATCATTTGTACGAATAATCTTTTATGGTATAATATTACAGCTGCATGCAGCCAAATACACCGCATAACTCAGACATATATGTGTATATGTTTGTATTTTGTGTGCTTTCCTATACTCAAATCTATAACTACCCTATTGTCTGCTATTCTCTCTCCTTTAATCTTTTTCCCCTTCTTTTTCTTTGTTTATGGCTCCATCTACATGTCCAGAACTTCACAATGTTCACAAGTCCAGACAATTCACCCCTTGTCCCATTCTTCAAACCATTAGCATTGGTAAATACGGTGTTACCTCCTTAAGAGTCTTATCTGGCAGGAATTCTTAGAGCATATTTAGGCAATATTCACATCATCTAGTTTCAGAAGGCCAGCTTAGGTGCTTTGGATCTGGGAACATCTACTTCTTTCTATTGACTACTTAAAAAAAAAAAGTAATAATAATAAAACAAGCCCCACTTTTCACTCTAACGTGTATATATGGTGTGTTTAATTGCAGAAAGTGATTGTCATAAATAGAACCGTGATTTCCACTAGGTGGTATATGCCCTTGTCTCACTCCATAAAATCCTACAGGTTAGATCATTCACATAAAACCTGGAATCAATTCACACGGTTTCTTTCCTTTTTGAGAGCTTAAATCCAGTCCTTTCAGAGAAGTAGTTGGATGCATGCTAGGCTTCATATCATTCTGGAGTGAGGTCTACCTCAGTCGCATCTATCGCAGTTGTTACATCTGGGAGGGTAAGTAGTCACCGAGCCAGAAAGAGTGCACAAAGGATTCAATGAAACTCCCTGCGCAGATTTTAAGTGTTGCTTAATCCATGGTTTGTGGTACCTATTTCTGTTGCTCACAGCCACAAGAAAACAATAAATTAAAACTGCTAGATGAACTGAGTGATGTGTGATACTGCCTGCAGCGTAGGAGTTATTCATTATTTCTGGACTGGCAAAGACAGGGGTACACTTTTTTGACCTTAGTCCCTCTGAAAGGTATCATTATGGTAACAGGGGTCACATAAGTACCTTAACTTCACTTGCCTTTCAACTTTTTGTTATCTAAGGAAGTATAAGATGTGGTTTACAATCTCTGGTAGCAAGTACATAGAAGTGTAACTCTAATTTTTTTAATATCACTGAATTTCTATATTCATAAGTCTCAGATTATATCCACTATATCACCCATTTTGACTAACGGCACTGCTAGACTGTTAAATCAGAACTCCGATTAAACCCTGTATCTCAAGCGTTTCATAGCTCTTTGTGATAAAAAAAAAGCTTTCTGGGTTTGGAAGGGGAGGGTTACTAGTCAGAAGAAAGGGCTGGATTTTTAGTTTCTTTCATAGTGTCTGTACTGGACAACAACAAATTAATCTGTGAAGTTACAATTTGAAGTTAAGTGTTATTTGATTTTTTTTTTTTTAAATCTTCAGGCATACCATTAAAAACATGCAAGCTGAGGAAAAAATAACTTCTACTACTAAGTGCTACCCTCAACTTTTGGATAAAAATTAAAGGCAAGCTTTTGTTCATTTCTGCTTTCTGCAAAAATAGTTTTCATTTTGCCATCCTAACCCAGCTGCTGATAAAATATCTACATATGCTGTTGCCTGTTGAGATTCTTGTGAATCGTGGTTTAAAACAGACAGGAATTATATTGAACACGAGAGAACTCTGTGTTTCAGCAGTGCAATGTCACAAGATGTTAAGCCACTCCCAGCCTGATGCACACAATTTTTGTCAGTATATATGCACAGAAAAACCCATGGGAGAGCTACCCTTGGCCTTTCATGAATGAAAAACAGGCTCTCCTCAACTGTTTCCTCCTCTCCAAAGCATGCAGGGGGATGTGGGGCTCACACAGCAGTTGTTGTCAGAGCTTTGACCCCAGCACCTTCCACGGGCTGCGTGAGTCACTCTTTCAGAGCCATTGTGCTAACGTGTGGAGTGGGAACGCCACTGCTTTGACCAAAACCATGGCTCCTTGACTCCCAAAAGTGGTGCTCCGCATGCCCAGGGTGAAGGTGATAGTAATGTGGCCAATCTTTTATTGATGTTCTTCCCCAGAGCCCAGAAAAGTCAGTGATCTCCCTATACTGAAGACGTGCAAGGTCCCAAATGATGCAAATTCCCTTTGTCTTTTGTGAGGTAAGGCATAATGTGTGCAGAGAGCTGAACTCTTTTGTTCTATCATATGCAATAAAATCAGGGGGGTTTAATAGATAGCATATTAAGTATGTAATGATTATTTAACCCTAACATCATTCACTTCTAGTAGTTAAAAAATTACATTATTTTTATGTATACTTTTTTATTGGTTGAATGATAAAGTGACAATGAAATATTTCTATTTCATCTGAGGAGCAAGATACTCGTGCTTCAAACAATTTACAGGACACGCAACACTAGAATCTACTACGACTTTACGTGAACAGCAAGACTGATCTTTCTGGGTAAATGTGTTACTTTGCCTTCGAGTGTACATATTACTCTTATTATGGGCTATTTGATGCTGGAATGTTTCTAGAAGTTACTTCTGTGTAGAAACAGGGTGTAATATGGGGTCAAAGATTTGTAAGTCTAGCAGAAGATGAGAAGATAAACTATCAAGATTTTAAACAGCAAACAGGTATCTGCAATGTAGACATATTGTTTCTAAACTAATACAGAAAATATTTTGCAAAGGTATTGAAGCTTAGCTGTCAAAGACTAGGTGCAACTACATATACAGAAAAGATTTTCTTATGCTGTGTAACTTAACCTAAAGTCTAGAAGTTGCATACAGATCAGTCTTCCAAATTGAAACCAATTTCTTCTTGGTATCTTTCCAAGGGTCCTATAGACATTGGCAGTCATTAGGATGCCTTGCTCCCATGAGTTTTAGTTGTCTTTCCTGAGGGTTTGACACATAGCTGAATGCGTCCTCCCAAGTCAATTGACAGAGATTTATCTCTCTTATGACCAGAATGTCGGTTCATGTGAAATACGTGCATTTGCTATATGGTTGATTAAGTGGTAGGCACTACCTGAGATTGTTGGGCCTGACCCCCACAGCTGCACCATGGGGAAGAAGCGAGGGACTGCAGTGGGAGACTCCCTGCTCTGGGGGATGGAGGTCACTGTCTGTGGACCCAACCTGCTGTCCAGGAAGGTCTGCTGCTTGCCAGGGGTTCAGAGAGGACATCATGGAGATACTGCTGAGGCTTACCTGGTCCTCAGACAGTTGCTCCCACTGCTCTCCCATGTCAGCAGCAGCAGTATGGCCAGGAGAGACCCAGAGTATACCGAACATGGCTATACGGCTCTGGGGGAGAGGGCGCAGGGCACAGGTGCCAGGTAGCATCTCCTCAATTCTGCCAGTGAGGCAGAGGGGCTTGAGGAGGAGTGGACAGTCACTGTGTGTCAACAATTGGTTGCATAGCTTGTGTCAGCAATAGGGTTCTGGATTTATGACCATGGGACTTTCTGAGGATGGAGGACTGCTTCAAAGAGGTAGGATCCACCTGGCCAAGTGGGGCAAAAACATCTTTACCAACACGGTGGCCAGACCCGTGAGGAGAGTTTTAAATTAGGAGTAATGCAGGGAGGCAGAAGATGATCAATGATCAAATGAGGACGTGGTGAACTGGGTTGACAAGCCAAGTACGTGGGGTGTAAATAGAAGGGACCTCATGATGAGCAAATCAGGGCTGAAAGGGACCCACTTCAAGCATATGCACATAAATAAGTGCTGAGGGGACAGCATGAAGGGGAAAGCTCTCGTGCCTTCTCTGGGAAATCAACACAGCTGGAAGCCTCTCTGAAGTGCCTGTATGCTCACAGATGGAGCATGGGGGAAAAAAAAAAGAGGAATCAGAGATGCATGTGCAGCTGCAGGGCTACCATCTCATTGGCATGGCAGCAATGTGGTGGGATAGCTCACACAAATGGAGTGCTGCCACGGATGGATACAGGCTCTTTAAGAAGGATGGGCCAGGGAGGTGAGGAGGGGAAGTTGCCTTTTATGTGAGAGAGCAGCAGGGATGCACTGAGCTCTGCCTTGAGAAGGGCGATGAGCCAGCTGAGAGCTGATGGGTCAGGCTTAGAGGGCAGACCAATGTGGGTGAGTCTGTGGTGGGTGTCTGCTACAGACTGCCTGATCAGCTGAGACCTTCTTCAGACAGCTGGAAGAAACTTCACATTCACTGACCCTGGTCCTCATGGGTGTTTTGAAAGCCATGAAGATGATTAAGGGACTACAGCATTTCCCATATGAGGAAAGGCTGAGAGAGCTCAGACTGTTTAGCCTGGAGGAGAAAAGGCTCAGGATGGATCTCATTAATGTATATAAATACCTGAAGGAAGGGTGCAAAGAGGACAGAGCCAGGCTCTTTTCAGTGGTGCCCAGTGGCAGGACGGGAAGAAATGGGCACAAAACAAAACACAGGAGGCTCCATGTGAACATCAGGAAACTCTTTTTTACTGTGAGGGTGACTGAGCACTGGAACAGGTTTCCCAGGGAGGTTGTAGATTCACCATATTCAAAAGCTATCTGGACACTGTTCTAGGCAACTGGCTCCAGGTGGCCCTGCTTGAGCAGGGGAGCTGGACCAAATGACCTCTGGAAGTCCCTTCCAACCTCAACCATTCTGTGAGTCTACGTGTCTTAATTGGTACAGTCAAGGAGATTCATTGTATATAAGGCACCAATGTTATGGTCATGCAATTGAGTCAATATGTAAATAAAAATACTTTGCCTTTTATTTTGAAATTAAAAAATACCTTTTCTTTAATCTCAGGTTTTGGAGCTGAAAGATGCATTTTTATATCTTAGCCTTCCCTCATGGATTTAAAAAAAAAGTAAGAATCATTCTAACAGAACTGCTTGCAGTCTGACAAAGGGCAGATTTGGTAAAGCATTCTTCGTAGATCATTTAAGAAAATGTGAAATTTTAAACAAGTATGGTAGGTATATGCTTTGAATGTTCACAGACAAGTGCCAGAAATGAATCCTTGTGGAAATTGTAGGCATATAAAAATGCATAATTTTGCATTCAAGAGCATGCCAGGAGGTATGCTTGTATGGAAATTTATCCCATTTGTACTGACAGGGGACCTGGATATAGAAATACATTCAGAAAAATAGAGGGAGTTTGGTCTTTTTTTAAATAATGGCTTAAAAAAGAAAAGTTAGAGATAGAAAGATACAAGGCTTGCAGGTGCTTTAAATTAAAGGGGTATTTCTGATAAGATTAAGGTATTGTTCTGAAAATTTGACATAGTTGAGAGATTTAATTTCCGCCTCCCCCCCCTTTGGTACGTGATATTCTTAAAGTACTCCTATAATGTATCGTATATTATGTGAAATTTTCTTTATGTAATTATCCATGGACACTGTACAATTATGAAATTTAAGGAATATGTTTCATCATTTCAGCTTGGAAGAACAACAGATGGCATTTCTGTTGAATTACCCTAGAGAACTCTTTTTTTCTTTTTTTAACAAGCTTGAGTTTATACTTGAATTTATACAAATTCCATGATTCAATTTATATTAGAGAGGAAGAGAGATATAAGTATGCAAGGCATAAACGTGCTAATAGCACTGACCCGCAAGTACCATGTTGCTTTAATAGCCTGAAACACTGTTATTTCAATTGAGATGCCTTGTATCAAAAGTAAAGCGTAGTGGTAAGGTGTGGACTTCGGGGGGCAATTAAGTGAAAAAGCACTTTTTGTCAGGGAGTTGGAAATAAAATTGAAAATGCAACCGAGGAAATTGAAAATATGTTTTGGAGGCCACATTGCAAGTGCTCTTAGGGGATGTATGGAAGCAGTGTCTCTCTGTTAGGCTGTCCCCTCCTCTGGCACCATAGCAGGGACTAATGTCAGTACAGGCACCTGAATGAGAGGCTTCATTTCCATATTAGTTTTCTGTTTCTACATCCCTGAGGACCTTGTGATGATTATTTTTAAAAGCCACGATGGCGTGGCTTAGATCAAAGAGTGGCAGATGCTTCAAGACATGCTGACTCTTTCCATTATAAGGTTTATCCTCATGGTGCAAAACTCTCTGGGAGAAGAATAACAAAGAGAATCCAATTCTCAAATCTCACTCTGTGTCTCAGCTATATTTCCTAGGGAAACTATCATATGTTTTAGTAGTAGCTAAGTTAATAATTCTGATATCATGGAAAATGAAAGAAATTGATTAATATCACAAGTAGTGGAGAAGCCACTTTTAGAAAAAAAAAAATTTCTTTATTGCCTCAGAAGCTATACAGAGAAGTACGAGTATATCTGAAAATTATCTTCAGATTATAATAGCTATTAATTTTGTTTTTTCCTGGTGCCTTCTTTCACCTTTTTCCCATTACCTGCTTTTCCTTTCTTTTGGTCTCCTTTTTCCTATTTCTTTATGTAAAATAGATAACACATACCAAAATTGAATAGATACTGTTAAGTAACTCTGAAATGAGAAAAAAATCTGTATTTAAAAATAAATTAAGCACAGTAGAATCTCTGAGATTATTTTCCTTTTAATGTGGGAAATAAATATTGGTACTAATGGGTTAAACATGAGTAAGATTAGTGTCCTACTTTAATCAGTATTTTGTCACTGGTGATACGGCATTTCTCCATTTATTTGTGAAATAAATATGTTAATGTGATATATCAAGAGTCTTGAATTTTGAATTAATGTAATTCCCTGCATATACAAGATATTAATGCATAGATATATGTTGGTTTACTTTGTTTTAATTTTCTTTGAAACCTGAAAACACCATAAAATTCTAAGGCATACTTGTTGGTACGTCCTTGTAACAACTGCCAATGACTCTGTCCTGCTCTGTTTAATTTCTTTTGTCTTGATTAACGTTTTCTTAGTCTACAGAGGATTGCCAAGTATCACCTATGTAGGAATGAACTTAGAAGAGAATACTTAGTTACTAAAAATATAATGTTTTGTTCTGAATATTCTTTGAAATATTTTTTAGCATTTTAATATGTGCACCATCCACCTCTTAGTAAACATCAGAAATTTTCATGAAAATTGCTTCTGCTTGCTTAATTTTTAATGAAATATAACCCAGTATGCAAATACTAAATAATCGAGGATCCCGGTCTGCTGAAAAAAAATGGTGAGTTGAGCAGGATGTACTATAATGTATGAAATTAGACTTCATCCTGTTTTGTGTTCATCTTATACAAGCAGCACGGTAAATGTGTAGTTCGTGCCTTCTATTTGTGTCTCATGCATAAACAGCAGTGTGGCGCCCACTCACAAATCCAGTTACTCATGAAAAATATTTCTTCTTCTTTCAGAGTGGTTGGGAGTTTTCTGCCATCTGCAAGTTGTTTCTTCCCTGTAACACCAGGGGGGGAGGGGCAGGGAGGCGAGGGGGCAGGGGGAAAACATCCAAAAAATCAAAACCAAACAAATTCTGTAAAGAGGAAAACAAACATCTCTGTGTAGCTAGCTCTGCCTTCTGTGTAGTCAGTCAATACATTACGATGGAATTGGACGACACCATTAATTTCTCTAGTGTAGTCATGTGCTTAAAAGAAAAGCAGAAGGCAGGTATCCAAACTGAAAGGAAAAATAGTAGCATGTGTTGAATGGCAGAAACCAGTTTGGGATCTGAATTCAAGTTTTACATAGGTCTGGGAGAGCAGAACGGTTAATGATTAGTTCCTCCTCTTAGCATTTTTCATTTGCTAATTTAAATCTCCGTTGGTCAGGTGTTAATTTAGTTGGCTTTTTTCTTTTGTTTGGGCTTGGGGTTTTTTAGAGTATTTCCTGCTGGTTGTTCAAATTCGCTCCAAGAAATGAGGTAACTGGAAACTAAATTGGCAATATTTATGACTGCTATGAGTATGTGTGTATCTAGGCTAAAAAACTTGCTTGGCTTGCTCTTAAAAATTGGCAAGTACAAAACTGGTATTTACTAGCTTGTTTAGCCTATTGCCATTTTATTAACGCTGCCTTTTTTTTTTTCCTGCTTATGGATGAAAATAAGATATATCTTGGAGAACAAAGGGCTAGCTCTCATGTCTATCAAATCAAATATACTGAACTGATCAGAAGAATATACTAGTTGAAGTGTCTAAGAATGTACCTTTTTCAAGACCCAGCCAAAATTGTGAATGTACTTCTACTTACCTGATAGTGTACGCAAACACAGACGTGGGCACTGGGATTTGAAAGGTGGGTTTTGGCAGTGGACATCTGAATATTTTAATGTGAAATAGAAGCTCCAACACAGCTTGTGGGAGGAGGTCCTGATTTCCTCAGTAAGGCTGTCACCAATTCAAAATTCATTTCATGATGGGTGGGTGTGGAAAGAGAGGGGAAACCATTCTTCTTCCTATTACTGACTATAAACCTGTTTCATTCATTTCATAGCTCCATCAGTTTCCCTCAGAATAACCTTTGTGACCAGAATCAAGTCTGCAATAAAACATGACCCTGTGCACAGTCTCTCTTGGCTATAGTTAATTCTCATCTCATATATTTCAATGTTCTTATGAATTTATACTGAAAACAGTTGCTCTTTGCATTGAAACAAAACTCTGATGCTTGTATGTTACTTTTGTATGTTACATGCAAGGGAAAACATGTCTAAAAATTGCGTAAGAATATCGTAAAGGTTTTTGAAGTACTGTAAACACAATTACCAAGAAGAATCACAGAGTAACCTGTTTAGGTGACTGCGTATATAAAATGAAGAGCTAAAATTAAAAGGAAGAAAATCGTAACTAGATTATGCTTTAGAAGTAAAACTTACCAGAGGAAAGGAAGGGAAAGTTGTGTTAAAGCTGCCCAGCGCCAGGCGGTTTACTGCCTGTGCAGTTTTCCACATGCAGTCTTGCCACAGCAGCACACAGCATGCTGAAGGCTACCTTGCTCTCCTTCTCAGATAGCATACCATGTTTTGAAATATTTTCAGAAGTTATTACGCATTGTCTCACGATGATGATGACGTGAAAATAATTTAAATCCAGACCCCAGCACAGCTGTATTGCTGTCAGTGCTTAAATTCCTACAGGGTTTTTCTCAGAATATCTAAACTTGGTACAAAAGCAGAGCTGGAATCTTTGGAAGCCAAAATACAGTATTTTGAACAACAATGCCTATCCAAATAAGGTAAATGTAAAAATACTGTCTGCCAGTCTCTTTGTTTATCTGCCCAGCATAAATAGTTTTTGGTCCCATTGGAAAACATATCCAAGCCTAGACGCCTCAGTTTTGTAGAAAATACAGTTCTTTTTGTATACTTTCTCTAAAGTTAATTTATCACTTGTTATTATAGCTTAATTTATCCAGAACTTAAATTTTCCAACCATTCACTTAGTTCTGTTAAATCTTACACTTACGTAAATGTGTATTCTGGTTAATGGGATAGAGCTTTTCACTCTTTGGGCCTTTCTGAACCAGTAGTTGCTGGCATTTGGGTTGTACCTGGTATCCAAACCTGCATTTTGTTATGTACTGAGACCTACATTTTCTATCTGGAGCCTGTGCAGTTTAAATCCTTGGAGGTTTTCGAGACCTGGCTGGCCAAAGCCCTGAGCAGCCTGGTCTAATTCCAGAGCTGACACAGCTTTGGGCAGGAGGTTGGACCAGGGTCCTCCTGAGGGTCCTTCCAGCCTGCATCTCATTATATAAGACAGCCTGAGAAGATGTAGTCCCCTAAGAAACAAGCTGTGAACAAACGTTATTGAAGATACAAACTTGGAGAATGAAAATAGGAAGCATAAACATAAAAACTAGATTCTGACATGCCAAGAGAAGTGTGCTAAACAGTTCTGCATTTCTGAGGGTACATAAAATGAAGTTGGGGGTAGGGAGGAAGGAGAATCTACTTATATTTTTATTATTTTTTTAAAGCCTGTAGTAGAAGGACTTCTCTTGAATTGGGGTACACTGGAATTTAGCTGTCAAAGTCCAAAATGTGGCCCTGAAATAGCCTCTTCAGCTTCTACTTAGCTCTAGAAAGGACTTCATTAGGTTTACTAAGCCATGTAACACGGTGGCTGTGTCTGTCAGTTGCTTCCCTTAATGTCTGTGAAATCAACGGAAAAAGAAGTATGACAAATATTGAATATCCATAAATTTCATTTAAACAGAAAAAGCAAGTGTAGAAGAAAAGGCTTGTAAGTGGATGTTTTCTGCTGCCACACAACATGGGAGCATCCTTTCATGGTGGCTGGAATTCATGCACACCAAGTGCTCTCAGAAACGCTCTTCATTCAGGATAAGCTCTAATCATACCTTGGACAGTTCTTAAAATCAATTGACTGCAAGACATAAATCAATAGAAATTATGATCCTTCTATTCTAGCACCCACTTAGAAGCTTATTTCATTGTTCCAGTAAGATTGACAACATCAGCTGTATTTGAACATTTTAAAACATTGCAAAAGTAGATTCTGGTATACGAGATCTTGTTGCATCAGGACAGAAGGCAAAAAAAACCCTGCATGCAGAACTACAATGGCAATTCTAACGCAAATAATTTATGATTTTAAGTGTCTGTCTTGCAGTTGTTATCATTTTTATTGTTCAGCTTTATAAACACGTCTTTTTCCACAAATATTATGCAGTATGTATCCTCCCTACAAAAGGTTACTGTGGTATATAAACTTTAAAGAAGGGTTTTATTTACTTTTCAAGGTGAATTGCCTATAGAAGAAACTTTTCCCTAATTAGTCTGTGCGTTTTAAATAGAAGATGAACAGATCAGATCATCACAATTTTGCTTGGTATTTGTAAATAACAACTGATGCCCTTTGCAGAGCGTTTCTCCAGGAGTGGTAGCTGTCTTTCCAGGCAATATTATTTCCAAAGATTCATGGTTAGAGAACAAATCAATAGCTAAAAGCAAAGTAGAGGTTATTCAGTGAGAAGATGTAGCCTGAAAAGCTGAAAAATTACATAAGTAGGTCTTTCCATCACCTTTGTTTAGAAGTTTGGAGGAAAACAGTTGAGGTTGGATGTGGTAGTGTACAAAATGACTCTTGTCAACAGTAGCGCTAGCGAGTATATAGGAATGTATTGCCGAAAGCGGGTTTTGAGATGGGAGTATATTGCCTGATGTTCTGAGATTAAAGAGTTATTTTTATTCCTTACCAACTTACTGCTGCCATTATTACACTGATATATATTTCTGGATACCACATATTTGGCTTGAGCCTGCTGTTCCAAAATCCTTATCTCCTCTTGAATTCAACTGAATTGTCAAGATCCTGCCTATCTGGAAATTATGGCTGTAAATACTTCTGTAGAGCAAATGTAGATGCTGAGAGTTCATGTGTGATAAGAATATCACTTTAACTGCACCATCTAACAGTCCTCAGAACTGCCCTAATATTTTTCTCCCATTTCAGAATTCACAAAAGGGAAAGATATTTATTTTTCTCTCTTTATCTAGGTATCAGTCCAGAATATCTCAGTCTTGTTGATTTTTGGAAGAGCCAAAATTAATTAAATTCTGGATTATAACAAACATTGGTCATCCCCCGTAAAAATGGGAAGACAAAAGACAACAATAATGTCAAATTTACTATATGGCATGCTAATGAGAAGGTTAGCATAAATGTCAATAAGCTGTGTTTTTACATCACTTTGACAGTAAGAGTAAATGCTAAAAGCATTAACCATAGAAAGATATGCCATCACTCTAATTTCTGTAAGTTACATAACTGCGACTTAAGTAAAAAATACTCACGTAAAAAATAAAGTGACAAATTGAAATAATGGAGCAATTTCCTTGGACTCTAAAGCAAACAAGTGTAATTTTTTTTCCCAATCCTCTTGTTTCTTCACCAGAATTGCAATTACTTTTAACACAAGAGAAAGTATTTTCTGCAAAACTCTTAAGCAGCAGATTTCTGAAAGTGGAAATAAAATAAGAGAAAGGAATTATTTATTATTTTGCCTAGTGCTGTGAGATATTTTTCTGTATCTGTTTGCTTTATGTGCCACTCAAATATGTTCTCAAGCAAACATATTTGACACCCTGATAGTGACAAAAGAAACTTTCTTTTTGCTTTTTTCATTCTTCTAGTTGCAATAAAAATCTGCACTATAAATGACCTTTGAAATAAAACATCCACAGCAATGCTCCATAGCTCTCATAAAATGAACTCTCTAATTAGTTGGATTTTTTTTTTTACTGGAGGAATGTGTAAAAGGGCACAGTGAGTAGAATGGTACCGCTGCTGCTCATACCCGTGAGTATCCAATGTTTAATTCAGTAGCCTAAGTTCTCAAAACCATAGAAAGCAAAAAGCAGAATGTGGCACTCTGTACATGCAGCTCAGCCTTATCTGGATTTCTTAGGAAATAGCCAGCTGAAAAGTACCTTCTACAGCTCTTTTATAAGGTTTTAGGCCTTTGCATGACTCTACTAAATAAATCTAGTGACAGGGAAAAAAGTCAGTCTCCTGCTCCTGCCATTAAGAGATACGGTAAAGGTTTGTTTAAAGCTGCTTTCATTCAGATACATCTTCCGGACCAGTATAGTCTGCAATATTTGTAATTAGGCAAAATATAAAATATAAAATCCTGTTGTATACCCCAAGGAAGAACTGAAGTGCCTGATGTGTGTGGTCTAGGCAGCCTTTCGTCCTTACTAACAGACTGCTTATCTGTAGCCCTGGGGCTACAGACTGCAATTCTGTAGCTGTTCTTGCTGCTTTTGGCATTGCTACCATAAGAAAATTATGGTTGCGGGTCCCAAGAATGAGAACTGGAATTCTCATTCTGCCTTTTTGCCAGCAGAGCTTTTGGGGAATTGCAGACTGTGCACGGGAGTAGTACAAAACGTGTAATGCACAGATCTTGCTAGTCGCTCCGAGGAAGCCGGGAACAGACGTACAGACTGAATTAGCACCCGATTCTCTTCAGTGTCATTTTAGAAGTTATGTTAATTCTGAAAGTTTGCATTATTATTGCTTCCATTATATCTATTCTGTTCATAAATACAGAGCTTTCTGGCAAGGTTTTCATTCTTTAACCTTTAGTAAATATGGAAGGAACAAAATAATATATATGGTGATATGCAAAGATACATGTAAATGTTGTATTTGACATAGACTACTAAGACACGTTAGCAGCATTGGATTCCTAATAGAATTTGGTTAGATTGCCAGTTTCATCGGTTAGGGCTTTTTTTGGGGTTGATTCTGTGTTTGGTTTTTTGTGTTTTTGTTTTGTTTTGCCATAAGCTAATAAAAGAAGTTTTATGCTTTGAAGTATTTTTTCTAACATGATATCTTGTGTAACAGGGTAGTGTAAACAGTAAATTGTTTGGGTGGTAAAGTACTTCTCACTTTACCTTACAAGGGAAAATATACTGAGTGCAGCCACCTCTATTCTGGAACGAGAGTTCTCGGTAACAGACATCTCATGACAACTTGCTACCACCAATGGTTCTGGGGGCGTAGGTGTGTCATGTGGATCTAAATGCTCTGATGCACCGTGACCTGTGCAGCTACTGGGCACTATAAATTTTTCTTTCTCTTTAAATTACACCTGTATTTCTTTATTTCAAAACTTCTTTTTATGCAAGCCAGGGCTTGTTTTCAAGTAAATATGCAAGAAAGGTGGAAGAACAAACATGCACAGACAGTTTTGATATGGACATTCCTAAACTTCTCAGAAATGGCTTTACAAAGCTGATTTTTTTTTTTTTTTAAGTGAGAGATACTATTTCTTAACATTCTAGATATAATTCACATAGTAGTGTTATCTTTAACTATGGGGTTTTTTGAGGGGAATGAGTGTGCATTAAGAGGAAAACACACTTCTCGCTGCTTTTACATTGCTTTTAAAACTGGTCTAATTGATGTAACTGGAACCTTTTTATCATTACCTAGGAGACTATTTTTCATAGAAGAAAAGAAGCTGAACTTTTCTTATAGATTCCTCTAAATGTCACTGTAGTGACAGTTCAAAATAAAAGGTGCTCTAAGTAGTGTATTTGTGCTGTAAGTAGTGTATTATAGGACTAATTTTTAGTTTTCTTCTCAAGAGTTTACTTATCCTGTGCAATCTAGACATTTCATACATTTGTCCAGTCCCACAGTGGAAAACATTTGGGACAGAAATTCAAACATGAATATTCCATGTCTTAGCTGAGGGGTTTTGATCACTATAGACTCAATCTCTGCTTTTGAAGGATAACTCCCAAGAGAGATTGAGGTTCATAAGAGAATAGCAAATTAGCTAGTAGTTTCTCCTCCTTTTTTTTTCCCCTCTCTCTTTTTGATCAGAAATTCCATCCTAGTCAAGGGACATTTTCCAAGTCAAAATTTTTAATGAAACTAATATGTTTTCAATGGAAAAAAAAGACAAGACAACATTGTAAAAATGTTTCTGGAGAGTTATGCTTTTAATAGAACTCTTATTTTTAAATCCAGGAATGATTAGATTGTTAAAAGCAGTGAAATTCTCCAAATCATTTCAAATGTACTAAAAATACATCTAGCATTCTCTATACACAAGAACATACATTGAAATCTGAGTCTAATGAAGTCAGTGGAAATAGTTTCTTACATATTTTTCCATACAGCCAAGATTTCATCCTCTTATACTTATAATCTTGTTTATGGCCAAAGAGGAAGCACACCTGTATGAAAGTAAAGCCAAGGACTTATTGTTAGTATAACTGAAAACTTAAGTTTACTCATTATTAGTGCAGATGTAATTGTTACAGAAAGAGAAAGAAAAATAATGCAGTTAAAATTATTAAATGCATGTGTTAGTTTCTATCCCATCTCCTGGAGCTATGCTCACCCTCCCACTGCTTCTCTGGGTCCTGAGGTCAGGGTTTCATGCTGGTGCTGAGAGGGTGTGTTTGTTATGGGGGTCCTCAGTATTGGGAGTCCTTTACTGGCAGGAGTACGACACTGATGTTGATTGTTGCTTCTTCCTTGGTCTAGGATCCACTTTGGGTTATTTTTTATAGATTTGGTAACACACTTTTACACCTTTCTGCTTCTTCACTGTCATAACAGGACTGTGTTTCCCTACACTGTGTCTTTGTGTGAGTCGTAAATATCTTGTTCTGCAGAGAGTAACTGCTTGCTGCTGCTATCTATAAAAACCTGCAGTTGTATCACACAAAGATAAACAAAGTAGGACAAACTAGCCACGCATATGTGGTCAGTTAGGGAAACTGTTGTCAGAGGTAAACCGAGTAAAATGAAGCTGCAGGCAGGTCAAGAAAAGTTCACCCAGAGCAGGACTGACAAACCTCAGTGCTGAGGCCTTGCAAACTCAGTACAGTGTTTATGTCCCATTACTAGCAATGCCAATGCCGTGCTACAGGACTATAATCCTTAGTGAAAAGGATAACGTGCCATAATTGTTTTGAGATTAAACTATCCTGACAGTCTGCTGTAATGTCTTTTCTGTGGTACTAGGAGAAATGACTGGTCAGCCAGGGATGAGCTCGGGACACCTAACAGCCAATACAGCGCACAGATCCTTGGGACACTCTGTGTTGTGAGGACTGATTTTTAGGAAAATGCAAAGACCACGTAAGTTAGACAAAAATGGATAAAAGACATGGAGTAGAAGCCAATAATGCTGTCCTCGCCTCTGACCTCCCTAGGGAGTTCAACAGTTGCCTTCTAATTACTAGTGGATTGGACAATATTTTCAAAAACCACAAAGTGACTACGGACCCTGAGGCTTGCAGACTCTTCCAGAAGAACTTGAATCTTGCAGTGCTGGAGAACAAAAGTGGCTGAAACATTCAGAAGTTTGATTAATTAACACTTACACTCTTGATCCTTTTCCAGGTGAAAGACCACTAAGTAGCTGCTTGTCTTATAATTGAAATGAAGTAACAGTTGCCATCCCTTGCGGGGGAAGAATGCCAAAGGCAAAAGCAATTAAATCCCTGTTAGGTTATACCTGTTGGCGAAGCTGATCATTCACAGGTAGCTTGCTACATGCAGCTTGAATAACAAGGTGTATAACACTTACAAGCCTGGGCAATTAAACTGACACGGCAGTAGCTCCATTCAGATATTCTGTCTGAAGATGAGAAGTTTCATTAAATCACTGTTACACATAGTGTTACAACCATGGGAAAAACATGTGAATTGCTGAAACTATTGTATGGAATAATATGTAGGCATCTGTCTGTAAAAACCTTTACATTCAGCGTTTCAGAGAAAATTTAGGTTTCTTTGATATATATAACCATTTTTTTTTTGTCAGACAGAAAATCCCTTTAGATTTGATATGTAACTCCATGACTTCTCTGTCAGTGAGTTGAAATTTTGTCTGCTCATATCTTGCAGTATGGTATTTGTAATGGTGAATGCAACCTATTAATTTTTTATCATCAGTTTTTTTTGTGCATGAATTTGTCTACTTTTACACATTGGTATGTTGCACACTTACCCTGAACGACTGAGAATTTTAGAAAAAAAAAAACTTTGCTAATCAGAAAGAGCCCAAATCTAGAGGTGTGCAAAAAGATACATGCCATAAGCTGAAGTTCTTGTCAGCAGTATGCTGTCTTTGGTTCCATACTGGCTTTGTGAACAGAGAAGAGCTTGATGTACCGTGAATCCTCATAGAAGGTTAAATGAAGGTTCAAATCCTCATAGAAGGTTTGGTCTCTGTTTTTCCCGTCTTGGTCACTTCTGATTACATTCTTACAGTCAAAGAAAAAACTTGCTGTAGTTTCGTTGCTTGATTTTTCGAGCTATGTGATTATTTTTTTGTTTAGTTTTCTTTCTTCATTTTCTTCAGATCTCAAAATATTGGAAAAATTGACTAGCAGTGTATAACACTATTCAAAATAAATTTCACAGCGATAATATGCACATTTATGAAATTATTAAGTACTGTGCACAAAGAGCAATCAATATTAAATTATCATAATATTTGCTTTATTTATAGTACCTGATACTTTCTTGTAACCCCTAGGAAGGAACCCCAGTGTTTCCTTGACTTCTATACAGCTCCTGGTGTCAATAGATATTCTTACCTGTCAGGGAAAATGATGGTCACAATTTTGTAGGGATATTATCTCTTGACACCAACAGTGTCCTTTTTCTAACATGCACAAGTAAAGTGAAGCTGTGTGGTATGAGGGAAAAGGAGGTCTTGCAGAATTAATGTGGCAATTTTTTTATCACAACTTGGTACTTCCTAAAGTGCTTTCACATTACTTGGTACTTTCACATTTTATAGATCCTTATTATAATATTTTTCAACCCAAATATAATCCTAAATAATCTCTGCTTCAAAACTTCTTCTACTTTTTACTTAAGAAAAACTATTTTTCTGAATTTCCTTCAACAGTGGCTGCTCAGCCTCTATGAGATATGCGGTGTTGCTCAAGCCTACCTCTAGAAAGACAGAACATCAGTAGCCTGAAGTACCTTCTGACTGAGTTTTCTAGAACAACAGCTTCTAGAAAACTCTTTTATCCAAAGGCTACAAGAAAAATAAATCAATGAAAATATAACAGAGTAGTTATAATAGATTGGACAGTAGGATGGATGGAAGAAAACGTCTCCAGTGTAGTATAGAGTGGATGGACAGTGTGAGGGAGCCCGCAAGCTCTGATTTTACCCTGTCCCCATTTATTCCCTTTGAGAATTTAGAGAGCCATTGATATCTTGCCTATCAGTAGGAAGTTTTAAATCTATTAACAGTTGTAGTTTTCTTTTTTTTTTTCCTTCTTACCCTTGAGCAGAGAGAAAGTGATTTTTGTTTATATTTATTTAATTATATGCAGGAAAACCATGTCAAGAAAACTATGTCAACGTGTGTTTTCTACAGTGTATCCTGAGGGCAGCAAGACTGCTGGTTGTTCTGGGCTCCAGTGCTAATGAGTTATCTCGGCACAGATGTGACACTGACTAGGTTTTGCTAGGAATGTTGTATCCTAAAAGTCCACTGTCTGCAGTAAAAATTCAGTACTGGATGTGGAAAAATATAACATTGTTTTACTTGACAATAATAAGTTGATAAACTTCTAAAATCAATATTCAGATTGACATAGTGTCTCTTGCCAAACCAAAATCATAATTGAAAATTTACAGCTGACCTATTTTTCATGTTAAGACCCGTGTTAGAATGGCCTGAAGCATTTTCTTTCCAGATTCAGATTACTATCAACTAATTTTGCATTCAGCAACATGTAATATGAAGGAAGTGATGATTCATTGTCAGAATCCAATGAAATAGAATAACTCTACCTCCTTGAAATATTCAGCTAGTATTTTCTTAGCCTGCATAATGCATTATTAAACTCTTACTAAGTCAGCTGATGGGAATTCAGATTCCGATGAGTGTATGACTAGCAGCCACCTGAAATGGTACTTCTCAGACAGAATCTAGTGATATTCAGGGTCAGTTCTTGTCCAGCATTTTACTTGCCCTTTTATCAGTTCAGATTTCTGAATAGAAAATAGGCAGGTATTTCTGGCTTCTCTACATTTCAGGGGGAGGGAAAAAAAGTGCAGACGCTTTACTGGGGTTGAGTTTAAAAAAAAATAAAATAGAAAAAGTGTCTATAGAACAGATAAGCAGCAAGATCTAGAGAAGGTCTTTTGGCTAAATAAAAGCCAAGTGTGTTGTACTTCGTCATGTTTCCCTTTTTCCTGTCTGTTCACCTCTTTCTACTGGAAAAATATCACCCCTCAAAAAAAAGGAGAAAAAAAAAAAATCCCTTGGACCTTTCTGTGGTATTTATGGAGGGTCTAACCAGAAAGAAAATTTAGTGGCTTTGAGATCCCTAAGTCCTTAACCTTTTCAAGGTTGAGAAGAAAGCAGTAATGAATGAGCTTTAATTGTAGCCTACAACTTACTGTAGCTATCTTTATCCAAAAAGTTATGGTGGCAGCTATCTAATGCTGTTATGTTTAAGATCCTGTCAACACTGGCATTGTAAATCCCATTTGACTGCTCTTTGGAACTTGGCCATAAAAAATGTGCTTCAAATTGAACCTTGCTGTGCCTGGCTTTAGACAAACAGCTTTTCCCTTTTCTTCATACATATTTTAAATTAAATGGATTTTCAGCAAAAATGAATAAAAGAAAGCTATACTTAAGAAAACAGGAGTTCTCACGGTAGTTCATTTATTTTGTCTTTATTGCTCAGCCACTAAAGAAGAAATAGATAAGATAAAAGCATTAATTTTACTTCTTTCATATCCTGTTTCTCACTCATGGGTTTATTTATCACTACCATCATTCAGACATGCGGTATCTCTCCTTCTCTTTCCTACCTCTTGTCTATTTCATCTGTATTTTTAGTTTGTTTCATTTTTTCCACACTTTCTCAACTCTTTCTAGGGTCTTCCAAATGGCTTCCTGGTTATATTTGGCTACAGTTATACTGCTGTCGTAATGGAAAGCCTATGACAGATCTTTAACTGCTGCAACCACCCCTTCCGTTCTTACCTATGTTTCTTTATTCCTTCAGTATTTCTTGCTTAATCTGACATTTACATTCCCACCTTTCTACTTTTCATTATCATTGCTAAGCCTGCTGATCAAAACATGAATGAAAAATGTTGGTGTTTTCAAATATCTACCTATCTATCTGTCTATTTATCTATCTTTCTATCTATTTTTTCTTGTGAGATATAGATTAGAAGTGGTTGAAACAAAACTTTTCCTGGTTTTTTTTTCTTTCTTGGAGTGTTTCTTCCCATTTGTGATACACCATCTTTTTCTGTACAGGTCTAGTACTGCACTGGAAGAAATGAAAACATCTCAGATTATAGGCGTTAATAACTTATTTTCCTCATTTCTCCCAATAAAAGACCCAGCTCTCAAAGGGGTTCCAGCATACTTTTAAGACCCTTTCCTAAAGACATCATTATAGTCTGATCAAACACATGTCACAGTAAGCAACAGATAAAAGGGGAAAATATATAAAATATTTTACCAGAAAATAGAGAAATAAAATTGTAAAATTAAAATGGCAACATAAAATTTGTTTGTAGGTGAGGTGAAATTTTTGGTTAGGTAATGACACAGTGAAAATACTGTAACACAAACAAATTGCTTTTGTGTAAGAATCCTTATATTTGACACAGGAATTATAAGAAAAGGGGCATGAAGTCTGAGACTTGCTTTAGTCAAATTAGGACTGACTACAGAATCACAGAATGGTAGAGGTTGGAAGGGACCTCCAGAGATCATGTAGTCCAACCCCCCTGCCAAAGCAGGTTCACCTAGAGCAGGTTGGACAGGACTGCATCCAGGCGGGTTTTGCATATCTCCAGAGAAGGAGACTCCACAACCTCTCTGGGCAGCCTGTTCCAGTGCTCTGTCACCCTCAAAGTAAAGATGTTTTTCCTCATGTTGAGATGGAATTTTCTGTGTTCCAGTTTGTGCCATTGCCCCTTGTCCTGTTGTGGGGCACCACTGAAAAGAGTCTGGCCCCATCCTCTTGACACGCACCCTTTAGATATCTATAAGCACTGATGAGATCCCCTCTCAGTATTCTCGTCTCCAGGCTAAACAGACCCAAGTTTCTCAGCCTTTCTGCATAACAGAGACGCTCCAGTCCCTTGATCATCTTCATAGCCCTCCACTGGACTCTCTCCAGTAGTCCTTTGTCTTTCTTGAACTGAGGAGACCAGAACTGGACACAGTACTCCACATGTGGCCTCACAATAGCAGAGTAGAGGGGGAGGATGACCTCCCTCGACCTGCAGGCCATGCTTTTTTTAATGAACCCCAGGATACCCTCTCGGCCACAAGGGCACGTGGCTGGCTCATGGTCTACTTGTTGTCCACCAGGACTTCTAGATTCCTCTCTGCAGAGCTGCTTTCCAGCAGATCAGCCCCTAACCTGTACTGGTGCATGGGGTTATTCTTCCCCAGGTGCAGGACCCTGCACTTGCCCTTGGTGAACTTCATCAGGTTCCTCTCTGCCCAACCCTCTAGCCTGTCCAGCTGTCATTGTATGGCAGCATAGCCTTCCGGTGTGTTAGTCACTCCTCCCAGTTTTGTGTCATCAGCAAATTTGCTGAGGGTACGCTCTGTCCCCTCATCCAGGTCATTGATGAATATGTTGAATAAGACTGGACCGAGTTCTGACCCCTGGGGAACACCCCTAGTTACAGGCCTCCAGCTGGAGTCTGTGCCACTGATCACAACCCTCTGAGCTCTGCCATTCAGCCAGTTCTCGATGCACCTCACTGTCCACTCATCTAACCCATACTTCCTAAGCTTACATATGAGGATGTTATGGGAGGCAGTGTCAAAAGCCTTGCTGAAGTCGAGGTAGACAACATCCACTGCTCTCCCCTCATCCACCCAGCCAGCCATGTCATCATAGAAGGCTATATTTCCCCTTGGTGAATCCATGTTGAGCACTCCTGACAACTCTCTTTTCCTTCACATGCTTAGAGATGCCATCCAGGATAAACTGTTCCATCACCTTTCCAGAGATGGAGGTGAAGCTGACTGGCCTGTAGTTTCCCGGGTCTCCCTTCTGTCCTTTTGAAGACTGGCATGACATTAGCTTTCCTCCAGTCCTCAGGCACCTCTCCTCTTCTTCATGACCTTCCAAAGATGATGGAGAGCTGCTTCACTGTAACATCTGCCAACTCCCTCAGCACTCATGAGTGCATCCCATCAGGATGGATTTGTGGGAGTCAAGTTCGCCTAAATGAGCTCTAAACTGATCCCCCTTGATCAAGGGAGACTCTTCCTTTCTCCAGGCTCTCTCTCTTACCTCCAGGGTCTGGGATTCCTGGGGTTCGGCCCTAGCAGTACAGACTGAAGCAAAGAAGGCATTCAGTAACTCCACCTTCTCTGCATCCTCTGTCACCAGGGGACCCACTTCATTCACCAGGCCCACATTTTCTCTGGTCTTCCTAGGGGAGTCACAGGGATTAGTTACAGCACGCACTAGCACTGAGGCTTTTCACATCTTGTGTGCATTGTAGAGAGAAAACAAGTAACTACAGAAATATGCCCACAGCAGCAATGCTTGAGTATTACAGTATTAGCACTGTGATATCACAGAAGTCTTTGGGACCCATCAGTGAATTTTATTGACTATAAATGAATTGCATGCAGATCTGGGAAGAGAGAGGAAGAGCAGAGAATTTAAAAAAAAAAAAAAAGAATCTAAAGCTCTGTAATCTTGAAAATATATCAATACTCAAGAAGACGAAGGGAAAAAAATACTGAAAAAATACTAAATTCAGTTGAGCCCTCTTCACTAACTACATGCATTTGAACAACTTCATAGTGTATAATATGGTTGTCAATAAAAATGTTCTGAAGAAATCCTAATCACTAAAATATTTTGTTTATTCTTCAAATCCAAGTGTGTAACAGTACACTTTTGCTCACTGTATTAATATTCAGGGTTTTCTGAGAACGTATTTCATGGGAATCCAATCCTACCAATGATTTTCATAGTGGCCAGTTGTTATTTTTATCACCTGTGTTTATAAAACATAGAAAGCTGAAGATATTTGGTGAGTCACAGTTTACATCTGTCATCCACAATGTGTTATCTTTGTTGCTTTGCCATGTAAATACATTGGATGAATAACTGTTAGAGATTAATATTTAATCTGAAAAGTTTTTCACTGTCTTACAATTATATCTGCAAACATAGTAATTCTGACTGCTGACAGGACTAGTTACTAACTTGATTTTTCAGAAAGTAAATTTTATTTAAAATATTTCCTTAGGTGAGCTTTATTTCAGTGGTCATAAGCTTGGTATCTATGGTACACCTAATGCATTTTGCTAACCAAAAGCTCCAGCTGTAGTGTCAATTACTAGTAACAGCACAGTAGAACATCACCACAAATTAATAGTATCTGTCAACATGATAAGTATCAAGCTGGGTTTTTCAAACAGGTCAGATTTTCACTCATTAAAGTATGTGCAGAGAATAAGCTTTCTGAAAATAAAAGGAAGAGGCCAATCTCAATAATGTAGTTATCAGTACATCATAAACAAAAATGGCAGAACAGGATTCTGCCTCCAGCAGATACATAATAGTATGATTAAAATCATGCACTGTCTGCCTCTATAGATTTTTTTTCCCTTTTTTAAAAAATAACTATTGCTTAGAACTGTCACAATGCTTTTGTGTTTATTAAAGGTTAGTTGTGCACCAGTTCACTTTCTTACGGCTATTGGATGGACTTGCAAAGGTCAAATTTGGTTCTTTTCCAGTTTTGTCTGAAAACAGGGGAAAGCTACTTATTGGCAACCAACTGCCTTATCTATTGTTCGGCCTTATCAGAGAAGTGATTTTTCTCAGCTGTAATGATGTAAAGAGATACGCAACTAGGATGGCCAGATATTTTCCTCTCAACATGTGCACTTGGTCCTGCTCTGGCAAACGCTCAATGGAAGGGGCTACAAGGAGAATGCTTAGGTCTGCACCTACTGTCTGTGTACACAACAGTTTTCGTTTTATTTTCTCTGTTCTATTGAATCTAATATTCAAGATTCAGATGGTGAAAATAAAGAGCAACATTTTGTCTCTGTAACTTTAATCCATGCCTTCCACTATGGTGAGTAACTGCTTTGCCGTGTGTCCTGGTTTGAGGTAAAACAGAACCAATTTTCTGTTCAGTAATTTTACTTTATAGCTAGGCCTCTTCTAACTGCTGAAATTAANTAGAAGTGTCTCTCTCTCTCTCTCTCCCTCCTCTCCTTGAGGAAAGAGTTGGGGGAGAGCATCTGTTGTTCACCTCCATGGCCAATCCAGACCAATCCACGACACCCTGTGACACCAGGCTTAAACAGACTAACAGGCACAAAAATGAAGTCATTGTGCTTGAGAACCAAGCTAAGAACTCTTAAGTCATCCTTGTCTTCTATACTTGAAGAAACAACTGAGTTTTGCTTTTTTAAGTTAGGGCTAGGATAAAGCCCTAAAGTTTTTATATGATGTTCTGCTGAACGTTGTTTCTGAGTAATAAAATATATTAAATTTTCCTGCAATATTTTAGTATTACTATACTACTTTAGATAAATACATACTACAAAGAAAATAATTCTGATTTTTCCAAGAACCTGGTAATAATTAGAAAAGATCAAATATGGCTCCTTTAGGCTGATTGCTAACGTGGGTGAAGATAGCTTCTGTCTCCATGTGGTGATAGAAATCAAAAAACTAAAGCACTTCGAGAAAGAAGCAGATTTCTTCAGACTTCTGCACTTGTCCTACAGGGACAAACCAGAATAGAAGAGAAAAGGATGTAATATTCTTATCACGAGGCTGCATTGTGCATGTCTTTGAAATGTGGAGGAGCTTTCTGCTAATTTGAAGTGAGAATGTTGCCAAAATGGGTCCTGATAAATTAATTAAGTACAATACTTGCCAGCTTTGATGCCCAGACAGACACCTCCAGGTTTTATGTAAAGGAAGAATCATAGGGAAATTGCCAAGGTCTCAAAACATTTTTCTTCTTAACCTAATAAGCAATTGTCATCTCATGTCATATGTTTTTTAACTACGGCTTGCCATTTCATAGAAGAAATTATTAGTGATATCATGCATCATTAACTATGTGGCTGAAGTTTAGGCCCCAGACATAGTGAGCCAAATTAATTTTTATTGTAGAACTACTGACTCCAGCGTGTTACTTCTTGAGCCAGCAGAGGTTGAAATCACAGAGAAAGTATTGATTTTAGATCCCCTAAGAACGGTGCATCTCATGTAATTCAACTGTTATCACCTGCTGATTCATCAGAAATGTTTTTTTCGGGGATTTCAGCCTTTCATGGCAGAAGACACTTTTTGATGTAGTGGTAATAACAAGTCTAGGTATTTATAATACACCCAGCACCATATTACCTTAATGCTTGAATTAAATCACTAGCTAAAATGTTCTCTTTCTTTTCTTATTTTGTAATCCAAAGCAAACGAAGATTATTTGGGTGCTCTATCTGTGAAAGCAATCAAGCTAAATATTACGCTAATACTGGGCAAAACACTTTTGTGGTTTTTTTTAAAAAAAATGCTCATTTTTCTATTTTGAAATTTGAGGATCTCCTGCCAGATGACAATGAATCTTCAAAATACTTTGGATTTGTCATTGTTCAAATTTTTCTGCTGTTCTTTGAAACTTTTACTTTAAATTGCAAACTTAAAACTGACTTGTTAGGTCATTGTTGGTTGAATCACAGTATTTATCATTGAGTTAAGTCAGGTAATAAAATAATTAGAGAATTCATAATTCCTGACTTCTCAGTAAAACATCTTCAGTCTATTGAGACTGTATGTGCAAACCAGCTCCTGTGAATCATTCATTTGACTTATGTTTATAGTGTAGAGAACCAGGGGAACTGGGTTGAATCATTTATGTGTGACCATCATTTCATTCTTCCTTTTCGCTGGACCCATTATTACTCACTTCCATAAATTAGCTTAGGATACAGTTCCCAAGTGACTTCTTCTCTTTGAACAAAATGCCTTTAAACTCCTTGATACTCATTGATGAAATAACTAACTCTATGCTATAATGTCCTTGATTTTAATGATACATTAATTGTACTTTCTCATTAATGATACCTCTATTATACCTCTCCATACTTTTTCCTTATTAGCTTGTTATCCCCTTAAGTCACCGCTAATGTTAAGATAAGATCCCATGGCTTATATTAGAAAAATACCTCTAAAGCCAATTTCAGGAGTCCCAGACAAGCCAGAAGGCTCTCACTTAATAAGTTTAGCATTTTGTAAGAAATTTGCATTTATTAATTTAATAATTAAATATAAAGATTAAAATCTAAGCAAATACAAACTGCAGCTTAAATGAAATTTTACTTAATTGAAATAAAACATTTCAGTATTATTGAAATAATAATATAAATGAATCAGTTTGTCTTTTGATAAGTGTTAACCTTACCATGGAACTTTCTGATAAGCTACACTTTGATTGCATCATTGGCAATATATATATTAAATTTCTATTCAATTATTAAGTTAATATTCAAGTATGAAACTAAAGACTATGAAATATTTCATTCAAATGTTATTAGAAGGGAACAGAATTAGATGTATGTATAATTAAATTCTAGCTTCTTCCTATTTATTAAGCTGTTTGAAAGATTATTAACTCCATGGTTGTTTTTTCCTATAATTTTATTTATGTTTTCCTATACAGAGATTAAAGTATTTTAAAAGCTCACACACTCTGACTTTCAGTGAATTGCTCTGTTAACAAAACTGCAGGCATCCATGTTGCTGTTACTAAGTTGCAAAAACAAAGAACAATCAGTGTTTTGTTAAAAATGCATGCAATGTTACTCTCATCAGTATTAATGTTGTATGTGTCATCTAATAGCAACCACAACATCTTTTTTTTTTCCAAGACTCAAGCAAAGGTTCAGTCCTTACACAGAAAAGCCTACAATCAAAAGCAAATTTGAACAACCCCAAGCAATGGGGTGAGAACAGCTTGAGATGTAGAAGTGAAGTGAGACGACATTGTCTCCCAGCTCCCCGGCCTATATATAAGTCTTATACACATCTGTTTTCCAAACTGAAGTAGGAGTTATCACTCATAACCTCCTGAGTCATGGGTGTTTAAAAAAAAACCCAAACAGTTCATGGAATTAGAGGGAGACGAATGCAGGGCAAGTTGGGGTTTTGATCAATTTGTAAACATCGTGAACGCAAGGACAAAGAAGAAAGAAACAAGAACAACTTGCAAAGTGTAATGAACTGGTGCTTTGTTAATTAGCTCCTAGAAAGAACTTTTGGTTGACTGATGTGTGTATTTTGCACAGTGGTGATGACATATTGAAACTGTACTTCGGGGGCCTTATAATTTGATAGCCTTTATGGCACTTGCATGTTTTTGGGTGATATGAGGATACGGAGCTATAATGGGACTTTGGGGAGTGGGGCATGCAGTACCTTTGCTTCTCTGTATTTGCCATCAAGGGTTAGTCACTTCCTCACAGACCTTAGAGCTTCTAGGGTCACACATCTTGCACATCTTATGGGCCTCTTCCATGTGCCCCATATTCCTTCACTTTCCCAGAGGAACCCAGACTAACCACCAACAGAATAATGAAGCAGAGACTCCATAAATGTAATTGAGATTTTAATCAGCCAGAGAAAAGCCTGAGCAGAGGTGACAACTTTGTTCTTAATGTAGTTGAAAGGGTTAGGTTGTGGAAGCTCCAGTACTCATGCCCTATTGATTTTGCAGTTGTTAATGAGATATATGCATCTTTCTTTGCTGAAAGCATACCTACCAGTATTTAATTGGATTCTTTGCTTGCTTCCTATAAAGCTTTCTAGTAGATTCTCACCTCTTGAGGACCTTTAAGAGCTGAGATTTTAAGCTGGAAATGAAGACTTTCAAATATGAAAGTCTATGGAGTATATTTAAAACGTAAATGCAAATGTGTTTTGCTACTTTCTATAAAATTCCCATGTCTGATTTTGTGCCATTCTGCTGGTGCACGTACTGGACTAAATGGATGTTCTCAATGAACTCTTCTGAAAAGTGATCATTTTGAGTCCTGTTCACCTGGAGTTATCACTGAGCTTGTTAGCAATTTAATACGGTAAGGAGAGGGAAGAAGACAATGAGATGTAGAGAAACAACAAAACAAATCTAAAAGTCTCAAAAGCTCTTTCACTGCGAAAAGCTCTCCAACATAATTTTTTAAAGCTACTTGGGAAATGTCTACAAATCATCACAGCTTAAAAGCTGAAGTTGTCACCTATTTAATCAAATCCAGCTAATCTTAATAGCAGACTTCTGAAGAAGAACATCTAAGGACAGACTAGATTCAAAACTATCATAGCATAAATACCACGTTTTCAAACCTAATCTATTCTCCTTACAGAGTTTCTCATGTCATGTGAATATTCAAGTGCCAGTTAATAATGGTCTATGGTGATTCTTGCATCTGTCTGTTTGTATGACGTAGTTGTGTTGTTAGATGTCTACAGCAGCTGTAAAAAAAAAAAAATGCAAAAGGACAATTCTAAAACCACAAAACAAATCTGCAAGCATAAAATATTTACATAGTGGACCCAGTAAAATATTTCTGAAAGGATATCTATACGTATCTTTGGAACTTGTTTCCTTTTCTTAAGGTAGAAGCAATTAAAAATGCGTAGTAATAACACTCAAAATCCAGGTTCAGCCTAGGTAGATCTGTGTAGCCCAGGTATAGATTCCAGGCATATATTATCCTTAGCATTAGTTAATATGAAAAGAGATTAAAGAATAATTTCTTTATATATTTTTTAGTTCTGCTTTTTGGTGCTTTTCCTTGTCTGTCCCCCCACCCACTCACAGCCCATGGTTTATCTGGTCCCTCACTGGAAAGAGAAAAGACTGGTGGTCAGTGGGAACCAACATCCTCCTGACCCATTCCTCCTTCCCACAGCCACAGCTTAGGTAAACGGGGCCAAGCTAGAAAAACAGCCCTGCCATCATTGGAAACTGACTGAGTTTTCATAACAAAGACATTGCTTTTTCTTTCTCACGTGCTGATTTTCTTTCAGGCTTGCTGATTTGCTTTTATGCATCCCTCATCAAGATATTAAATGTCGTAATAGATTTTCTTTTACTGTGAAGCTGTATTGTTAACTTTGGAGAGGAAGAGAATCCTTCTTTTCTAATTGATGCTGTAAAATATAGTAAACTGGATGATGAATTAAACTATCTGTGTGAGAGAAAGATCTTTATGAAATATGCATTAGGCTTTGTTTAAACCATATAGATTTTATTTGTTTTTTATTAACTTGCTACATTTGACAGTGCTTCTGCATTTCCCCTCCCCTTCTCCCCCTGGGAGTGTCTTCTAATAAGGCATTTCATAAAATCTATTATTTCTTTTTTTTGTCTTAAGTAGCTCTAGATGCAAGGCAAACACTTTGTTATTGTAGAAGTAGTGTGTTTACATCCCCTGGGTGGGAACTGCTTGCTATGGAACATTTTAAATTCATTTGTATCTATATCAAAGATCACCTTATTTTTAAAACTTTGGGTCTAACTTGTAAAACTTACTACTGAGCATCATATTTGCTGTTTTCTGGGCCCCCCTCTGGAGTTTTTTAGGTACATACTTTCAGTTACGCACACAAATTTAATAAAAGGGGTATTGGGAGACAGGGGTGTCCCTTGTCACACATGCACCTATGACAATAGCTATTATTGTTATTCACTATTTTTTTGTCCTGTAGTGCATTGGTGTACTTGTGGTCTTTGACTCTATTGAGCTAACTGCTGTTAGACCTGTCTGCGCATTTGTCTGTTTGTTACTGCCTGAGCAGTCAAGTTACTGGTTGATTTTACTGTCCCTATCTGTCGTGCAGATGGGATATGCTCCCTCCGCTTTACAGACAGAATTTTTTATGCAGGTCACGGAGGCATGTGGTTGACTCAGGAACTAAAATCTTTTTCAGGCATTTCCATGTCTGCACTGATGGCAGAACCATCTCCATTTAGACATATGAACAATGTGTGGCATGATATAGAGTAAGAATATATGGTAGCTATATGAACCATAGGAGGCTTCTTTCTATTCAAGTCATACAAGTTACTGCTTGGAAGAAGCCAGCCTACTGCCTGTCAAATGGGTATCAAGTTTAGGAAGGCTCACTCGGCTTTCAAAGTGTTATTGCCTGTTAGACTGTGATTGTCTTTATCACTGTCCTAGTCCTTCTGGCTTTTTCCATCAGAGCATTCTCCCTTAGCAGCTATAGTCCACCTGACCTCTTCAGTTGTGCCTGAATAAAGAGAACCCAAAAGCCCCAATGATGGCCATTGAACCTACCGTAACTGTTTACTGATGTTTCAGAATTTTTCTCTTATGTGATAGTATACAGAACTGATCATGTGTTCATCTACTCTGTTAAAAACCAATTAAATAGTTATATGTCTAGGCTAGTTTGATTGAATTCCTCAATATCTGGGTACTTCCATGTGTTCTTTACCAAATATTTTCATCAGCAGGCCTGTAATGAAAATAAGAATGTGGCAAATAAACAAATAAACCCAACACAATTTAATGAGAAAACAAGGAAATCAAATCTCTGGGTCATGAAATAGATACAGTAATAAATATTTAATTGCACCAGTTTCAGTAACATATTTCCGCAACCAACATGGTATCTGGGCATAGTGTTTTTCATAGAAGATTTGTGTTAGGTCAGACTTCGCAGCTATTGGAATAAATAATTAAAAGTGCATAGCTCATTGCATATATTTAGCATACCATTTACTTACAGCTCAGCAGCATTAGTCGCAACAGAGATCAAAAAATCCAAGCGCATAAGAAATGTCTTTCTGTGTTTTGCAGTGGTTCTCTAGATGGGACACAACTCAGCTGATCTAAACAAAATTAGAAGCATTTGCCTCTGAAGCTAGTTGCCCTTGGCGTATTTATGTCCATGGAATGAACACGCACTTCTGGGACACAACAGATACTGTATCATGCTGTAAGAGTGACTCCTTCCTTCTGCTGATCATAAAGGCAGCCTTAAGGTGATTAGTTCAGATATAGATGTCTGCTTGGTTCTTTGATCCTAACATCTGTGTGCTTCAAGCTGATAGACGGCTCATTGCCTTTAAGCAGAGTGGCTTCTTAAAGATGGCAACTTGGTCCTTATTTGCTCCTGTGAAAAACTAATTGTGTATCATATCTGTCAAAGCATTGCTTATCGTGTAGGATCAGCATACTCTCTTAAAAATAGATTGGCAAACTGATTAGATTTTTTTACTTAGTTCCGTATTCTTCATATTTATTTACTTATATTTTAATTCAAATCATCTGCAAACCCGAATTTAATTTAAGAAAGATAATAAATGTTGTGAATATTTAGGTGGGGATTGGAAACATAGCAAGGGAATGAGTGAGAAATGTGAACATGTGCATATATAAATACTGATGCATTCCCTTCTGTCACAGCACTGTATGGGTGACACAGGACATCTTCTTGCACGTTACCTGAACACAGAAGATGCAGTCACTTCAGGCAGTTGCAGCCAAAGTTGTTGCAGATGCTGCAGTCAGCCCCTATGCTAGGTACACACAGGAAGAGTCTAACTCTTAACTCTTGCAACCCGCTTCAGTCCTGTAATGACACAGTAGTACCCAGCTGTAATATCGTTGCACCTCTCCTTCAAAATTGTCTGTAAGTGTCCTTCAGCCCTTCTTTTACTTTTCACTGCCTACCCTCTCTCCTGTGTTTTTGAACAGATTTACAGGAGATATAAAGCCACCTTCCTGCTGTTGTGTTTCTAATTTTTATTTACTGACAGTGACTTTTTTCACCTGTCTCTATACTGCATCTCTCTCGCTCTTTATTTTCAAACATCTCCCCTTATGGTCTCTTTTTCATTTTTGCCTCTTCAGGGAAGACTGGGCACTTAAGTATATCAATCTGATGAGCAAGGGTGTAAGCCTGGAGAAACCAGGAATATTGGAAACTAGTCAAAGTTCTGTGGCAGTAAGTATGTAATTTCTTACCTTTCAAGCCAAGAAAATGTGCAAAGACAATAGGTGCTAGACTATAATATACACTGATAATGAGTTTCCAAAATTAAACCATGAGAACAAAGACAACTCTAAGTTTTAGTTCTAGGGTCTGGGTTTTTTTTCATTTCTAAGTTTCATTTTCCTTCCTTGTAGGACAGAGTGAGAAGAGAGAAAAGGAAGGAAAAAGAGGAAAAGATTAAAAAAGAGCAAGTGGGGGTTGGAGTGGGGTTTTTTCCACACAGGAAATGATCCCAGTTAGTGGGATCTTTTCTCCTAAATGCACATAGCTCTCTGATGATAATGAGATAGTTAGCAATGCTTATCCATTATGTCTCAATAACTCAGGTAGAAACCAAACAAGCCAAAATACATTTTCAGTATTCCCTGAATTGATTTACACTTGCAGCTTGTTTGGTTTTGGTTTTGGTTTTTTTTACATCTAAAAATAGCAAGAGTTATGCATTTAATTCCCTAAATGCACTCTTTAGAGTGTACCTGAGGAAATGCAAGTTTTACCTAATATATTAGCTAGAAAGCTGTCATTGCAATGATGAATTTCTTTTAGTTTATTTTCACTTCAGACTATAGTTGTTTTGTGCGTCTGCGTCCAAAGTGCACAGGCACAGCAGCACCTTACATACTAGTTATATTGAACATGGTAATATCCTGACACACAGTAGTCAACAAAAAGATAAGTCATTAACCTTGCAGTGATACTTAGAAAAAGGTAATACTTCTTTGTCTAACATTTGATTATATAAACACATTTCTGACTCTTTTTTTAGAGGGTTGTTAGTGCTGAATAATTTGTTTGTATAGAGAGTGATTTGCACCCTTAGACTTGTTCTCAGCCACATATTTCAGTGTAAAATCCACCACCAGAACAACCTTGAAAGGTTTATAATCGTACCTATTTGAAAGCATATGAACTGAGCTACAGAAAGGTTGTGACATGCCCAAGATTATGCAAGTCAGTCTGAAGAGCAAGAACAGAACTCAACTGCTAACACAGTCAGCCCTGTCTCTCATTTTCTTCCCTGCTGTGTTCCAGCTGTCCTAATATTTGAGATAAATTGGCGCCTGGAAGAAACCCAGGGAGCTCAAACTGAATGTGAATAAGATGTGGTGGATACAGAGAGGGAAAATAGATTAAGGAGTAAGCTGAAATTATGGCTTTATTTTCAACTGAGGAGAGTAATCTTTTGAATCTTGAGATAATGTCTTAATTTTTCATTGATTCTTTAGAAAGCAAAACAAAGCATCTAGAGAAATACTTTTGTGAGCTCTTAGTCGAGTGATGGAGCTTTGTCTTCTGTTTTTCTGATAAGACACTCGTAAAGTTCATGGCTGGAACAGCACCAAAAAGTGTCCTGAAGATTAGCAGGAAAGGCAAAATTTCTCTGCCTCATGTTACGTTCCCTCTTCTCAGAGGACAGAGCTGTTTAGTCACGCCTGCACTAAGCCTTGGGAAAATGGATGCTCCACTGCAGTTTCACAGGAGAGCTGTTGTCATCATCTTCTTCAGGAAGAGCCATGGATCCAGCAAATCAGTCCTGCTGCAGGGAGGTGCCCTTAACAAAGATGTTAAACAGCACTGGTCCCAATACCAAGCCCCAAGGAATGCCACTCATCACTGGTCATCACTTGGACGTCAAGCTGTTGCCTGCAACTCTTTGAGTGCTACCATCCAGCCAATTCCTTATCCAACGAGTGGTCCACCCATCAATTCCACGTCTCCAATTTAGAGACCAGGGTGTCGTGCAGGTCAGTGTCAAATGCCTTACACAAGTCCAGGTAGATGACATCTGTTTCTCTCCCCTTATGCACCAATGCTGTAACCTCATCATAGAAGGCCACCAAATTTGTCAGGCACAATTTGCGTTTAGTGAAGACATGTTGGCTGTCACCAATCACCTCCTTATTTTCCATGTGCCTTAACATGGTTTCCAGAAGGATCTGCTCCATGATCTTGCCAGGCACACTGAGACTGACCAGCCTGTCATTCCCCAGGTCATCTTTTTTTTACCCTTTTTAAAAATGGGGGTTGTGCTTCCCCTTTTCCTGTCAGCAGGAACTTCACTGGACTGCCACAACTTCTTAAATATGATGGATAGTGGCTTAGCAACTTCATCCACCAGTTCCCTCAGGACCTGCAGATGGATCTCATCAGGTCCCATAGACTTGTGCACCTTCAGGTTCCTTAGATGGTCTTGAACCTGATCTTCTCCTACAGTGGGCGTTTCTTCATTCTCCCAGTCCCTGCCTTTGCCTTCTGTGACTTGGGTGGTGTGGCTAGAGCCCTTGTTGGTGAAGACCAAGGCAAAACAGTCATTGAATACTTCAGCCTTGTCCACCTCCCAGGTGACCAGGTCTCCCATTTCCTTTCAGAGAGGACCCATATTTTCCCTAGTCTTCCTTTTATCACGGACATACCTGTAGAAGTTTTTCTTGTTGTCCTTGATGTCCCTGGCTAGATTTAACTCTATCTGTGCTTTAGCTTTCATAACTTGATCCCTGGCTGCTCAGACAATGTCTCTGTATTCCTCCCAGGCTACCTGTCCTTGCTTCCGCCCTCTGTAGGCTTCCTTTTTGTGTTTGAGCATTTTCTAAATAGAAGTAGTAGCTACCGTAAGTCTCACTAGCAAGGGACTCTGCCTCATTTACTTGATGAGGACTATAAGAAGCCTTGTGTTCCTTGGAGTGTTATTAATTAAAGTAAGGGTGTGTATATGCATACATACTACCAGCAGTATAACATAGACCTGAGACTTGACACTGCTTGGATATCCCGAGAGCTCTCCTTTGAGTAAGCTTGTCCAAAGAAAACTGCCAAGCTGTCCAAAAAAAGCTTTATCTATCACTACCAATGTTAACAGAAATTTTGCAGTGAGCTTCAGCTGGACCAACACCTGACTTCCAGTCAAATAAAGATGTGAGGCAGGTGTGCTCTGTAATGCACCCAGCACTCTTGCTTCAAGAGGGTGCATCACAAGTCCATCTTTGCTGGAGTCTGAAGTTTCCTTCCAACTGAAAAAGAAAGGGGGAGGAAAATGAGGATAGAGTGAGGCCCTCTGACAGGATGCAGTAAGGACACACCTCAATGTGTGCCTGGACTCAGCAACTGGTAAGTGTCCCATGTCCTGCAGTTTAGGAATAACAATAATGAAGAATCTAAGGGAGAAAATTCACAGAGATATCTATAGTTTGAATTTATCAAGCAGAGTATTTATGGTTTCAGCTGTGGACATGAATTTTGAATACTACAGGTAGGTTTTCATTCCTACTCTGTATCCACGAGGCCTTCTTGTGTGTTATGATTTTCTATTGAAAAAATAAGATTAAATTAGTAGTAATTTCTAGTGGAGAGTAAGAAACAGTCCTAATTCTGAGGCCTGAAATCAGACCTCATTTGATAATATTGTAATTTAGATAATTCGCTAAACTTCTGAATGCTTAAACTGGTACGAAGGGAGGAATGATGATGATGAACTAGCAGTAATTTAGTTTTCTCTGAAGGTAATGGGTGTTAATGAAAATGAAGTAGTATGAAATGCCATTGTAGGGTTAAAACAGCATTAAGAAATATTACATAGAATAAGTAGAGACCTAATAGTATGACTGCAACAGCCAGGACAGTACTATAAATAAAGCAAGCCAACAAGTCAAAATGTTGACAATATATCAGAGCTCTGTAAATTGTTCTACTCAATAAATAGATTGATTTGCTAAATAAAATACTATTATTACATCATCCCCGCTTTATCTTTGGTTTCTGTTCATCCCACCTAGAAATTAATTGCTACCTTGGGTTAAGATTTGTAGCATCACTGACAAGTGTGAATAGTCACTGCAAAGACTGAGGAGATCTAGTAACATACCATTTAAGAAATGTTTTCCTTTTTTGGTGCAAATAATCTTGCACAACCATTCTTTGTGCAGGGCCATGGGTTTTTCATTCAACTTTGATACCTATAAAATAATTGGTGTAAAGCTTCTGTCATGTTTAAAAATAGTTATGGATGAGGAAAGCAACCATCTGTAGGCTTCAGATAAAAAGTAGCAATATGCAGGTAATGACAATGCTAAGCAGCCGCACTATCCTGTCAAATACAGTCACACAATTGCAGTTATACTTGGAGTTGTATTGTGATATGCACTCATTGCATAGTCATTATTACATGAGCTTAACTTCTACACAAGGTCTGTACTGGTGCACTCACTTTGAACGCTACTGAAAACAAACTAGAATGTAATAAACTGTGGACAATAGAATTAGAGCTTCAGAGAGGAGAATTCATTGTCATTTCTGTTGGTTCATTTAACTGACAAGCAGGAGGAAGCAAACAGATTGAAGGCTAGGGAGAAGCTATAACCACATGAGTGAATGTAGCTGCAGTTGGAAATTCAGGAGGAAGCCGTGCTGTGAGGGTTTATACGGGTCTCTGAGAAAGGATCAGACAGCCAAAACAGAACTTGCAGAACAGTTTATTATGATCCATTAACATTACCTTGTTCTCACGAATATCATCACAGCTAACATATTACTTTAGAACAAATTTAAAAGTAGACTTTAAGTTGCTGATAAATGCAAGTAAGGTGAATGTCCTGGTTTGAGGTAAAACAGAACTAATTTTACTTTTTAGCTAGGCCTCTTCTAACTGCTGAAATTAACGGCATGTCGTGCAGAAAACTGTTCGCTGTCAGAGTGATCAGACCCATGTTTATAGCTGATCCCAAGGAATGGGATGCAGAGAGGCTCTTGCTTATACTTATTGCTCTAACAGCCAAGGCCAGCTGACTTTGGTATTTGCCCCGTTGGAGGGTCGGAAGCAGAAAAGTGTAAAGGGGTCACACCTGCGGGGAGGAGTGGACAGGACAGGTGACCCAAAACTGACCAACAGGGTATTCCATCCCATCTGCCTCATGCTCAGCATAAAAGCTGAGGGACCCAAGGGTCAGCCCTCTTTCTTTAATGGCCGGCATCTGAGGACAACTCTGTTCGTCTGCCTTTGATCCTGATCCTGAATCCAGATCCGGAATCCAGTTCCTGTCCATCGCTGAGTCCAGTCTGGGACTCCCCCAATGCCTGCTGGTGACGTGATGGTCATCCTGAGAGCATGATATAGTTTTGTATATATTTCTTTATTTTCTTTTTATTATTTTATTATTAATATTACATTAAAATAGTTTAGTTTCTCCTAAACTCATAAGTCTTTTTCTCTCTTTCTTCCTCCTCTCCTTGAAGACAGAGTTGGGGAGAGCATCTGTTGTTCATCTTAGTGGCCAGTCTGGCCCAAACCATGACAGTGAAATAGGATTGTTCAGGAATTGGTACAAAAATACAAAAATTATAATCTAGTGTTCTTGGTTGATAGAGATCTAGTTAAATCAAGCAAAGTCCATCAAAATTCAAAATGCATATACTAAGGGAAAAAGAACTTTCTCCATAATGGTCTAACAGGGTATTCGTACAACTGCATATAATAAAAAAAAAATCTTATTTTTTTAAAAACATGTAATTTATTTTGTTCTTAAAACTTCAGTTTTACAACTCCTTTTTTTTTTTTTTTGCTTTTTCAAGAAGCTTGAAGAAAAGGAAATACTTTTAAGTAACAGTTTTACTCTTAGAATACATGAATACTTAGTTTTATTGCTAAGGAGTAAGTTATGACATTTAAAATTATCTTAACACCGATAAAGTTTCACAAGATCTAAACACCTGCATTTATTTTTCTAACAGACGATATTTTTGCAGTTGCTCCAGTGGTACACTGTTAGTTTTCAGTAAAAAAATGTGGCATAATAAAGCCTTCTACATTATGTCATAATTTTTGTTTTAATTGTTAGCAATAAATTGGTTAGCATTACACGAGAGAGTGAAAGACTTTCCGTGTATGTACACGCATTCTCTCTTCCTCTTTAATTCTCTTCCTCTCTCTTCTCTAGATAAAATCTTTGCCACCATACAGCTGAATTTTCAGAACTGGGAAATCAAACATGTTTGATACTTGAGAGCTGTATGCAATGTAATTAAAGCCATTAATAACTGACATCTTTTGGAAAGGCATGCAGGTGGAAATGACATTTTGGTCATGGGAGAACTTCTAAATTAATTTCATGATTGTGCAAACAGTAGTACACATCTCCTACCAAGATCTGTTTGTTTCTTTCTCATTTTTCCCCTTCTTAGGGTTTGTGGGGTAAGGAGGTAATTGTTGAGGGTTTTGTTTTCAATTTGTCAACAGAAAAAAAACTTCTAGCATTTTTGTTTCCCATTCCAAGGCAGAAGAAGTAATGGAATTTTTTTAAGCAACGTGACTGAATTTCATTTTGCAGTTTACCAAAAAACCATCATTGAGATTATGGTCTTCACCAAAACAAATTCTTTTACTGTTATTTTGTAACGCTCCCAGTGAAACTGTAAACAACAAATAAGTCCTATGTCTTATGTAGATTTAATTGGTGAATCAAACCAAGATGTACAGCTTATCACATTAAGCTATATTTTGGATCAACATTCCTTTGCGGAATTGGACATTTGTATATTTGACATTTTTACAGCTGAGTTTTCACACAAGTCTACACATTGTTTGGCATCTGTGTGGGAGGTGAGGTTTCACAAGGGACCTGGGATATACTTATTGAAATGAACTGTGTAAAGCATTGAAATGACAGGTTTTGTTTGAGGGTGGTGAGGCAATTTTAACAATGGAGTTAACAAAGGAAATATATGTGGTTTGCTAGCTTAGAACCTTATTAATAATAACAAATAATATATTATTTTACTGCTTTGTGCTTGTATAAAAACAAAGAGATGTGCCTAGTCTTTCAGACAGACTGGGCTTGAGACGTCAAGAAAACCTTCTCGATAGCAATGAAATATAGGAAATTGATATTAGATGTTAAAGCTTTGGGGAAATAACACTTTTAAAAATATTCACAGAAAGTTTTATCAAGTTTTGAAGTGTACATAGCTAAAGGACAAGGCAAAAACTGAGAGCAAGCCTTGTGTTCTATGAGTAAGCATGCAATTTATACAGTTCAATCCTGCTTTGCAATAAGGTTCAAAGTATCTTGAGTTAAGTTTCTAGTGGAAGGTACCATGACCTGATGTGAACAATAATTTGGAAGAACTAGTCGTGATGATCATTTAGTGTGATCGTTTAGTAAACAGACTTTCTATTCACAAATCATCTACAAACAGTGTCATGATTTCAGAACTAGCAGCCTAAGGGGAGGGTGGCTGAGAGGGCGGAGGTGATGAGCTGTCATTTGGGTATTCAGTGTTTGCTACTGGCACATCATTACGTACTGTCAGTCACCTAAACCTCATGTCATTGTTCTGTTTACTAATTTATTGAGAAAACAAGTTTAGCAACTAAAGCATGATGAACCCCCCTATTGCCATAGGGACAGTGTGTTTCATGTGGTAGTATGGATATTTTTACTTAACAGTAGACTTTTTTTATTAAAACATTTATGCAACCAGTAACTCATTCACTCTAACGCTTTCAAATAGCAAGAAATAAAGGTCATAAATAAATCAAACTGCCATATGGTTATCAAAGAAGTTTTATTTTTCAGTGTTCTGCTCTACTTAAGGGTTACTAATCCACATTTTGTAATTGATTTGTCCTGTGTTACTGACAAATTGTTTATGACTCAAATTTCACAAGTGCTGTGCAAATTAAACTACAGTTCCTATTGACCTGAGAAGCTGTGTACACTCAACTTCACTGAGCCTCCCCCATACCCTAGCTGTATCTGTAAAATGAAGGTAATAGTTCCTAACTTTCCTAGAGGCTGCCATAATGAATAAGCTATTAATATTATATGCAGATATGTGAATGTGTAAATCTGCCTAGGCATGAGATTTTGCCAAAGGAAGGAAAAAAAAATAATCTTCAATCTAATATCTCTTTAAATGTACCTTCTTGGTTCAGTAGGTAAGACACTATACAAAGTGCTTCAGAGATACGGCAGAGTAATTGAGGTACAGAAGTTAAGTACTTAGGTTTTGATATATTGAAAGTGTTCCAAATGGTGATATTAATGGTTTTGCATGTCTCTTTTACTCTCTGTGCACACTGTAAAAAGCTGAAGAACATCACTGTTTTCCTGTGACTGAGAATGGGATAAAGCTGAGCCAAATACAGCTTCTATACAAAACATTTTTGTGGTCTTTACTGTATCTCTGGCTTCTAGTCCGTGCTGTGCTTGCAGAAGGGATGCTTAGACTATTGGACATGCAGATGAATCATGTATAGAGATAAAAGCTCTGAACACACCACTGAACTTTCATGAACCTGTTTTATTTGCTTAAATTTTAATTTATGTTTGGATTTTCTTAGGAAACTGATCTGTAGTATTTTGTGTTTTCAACTACACTTGGCATTTTTCTCCATTTGTCTAATTCATTGCTCAAATCATTCTTCAAGCACTGGGCAGAACTAGCATTGCTTATAGTAACATCCATCCCTTCAAGATGAATGGATTACAATTCAATAGTATGTATTCTTTCAGTGATGTAGCATGATGATATTAAGCAAGCATTGCACTTTCTGCTTCTGCTCTTTTCTCCGCCCCCCGCCCCGCCTCCGCNACTGTTTTGCCTCCAGCAAGGAACGTAAGTGTTGCAAAACTGACTCCTCCTCTGATGGGGAGAGCATGCACAAGTACACAGAGTTGTATTTCTCCTAGAGCTGCCAGGCTGAATATTTTGCAGTCAGAGCTGTAAACCTTACAGCCTTTTTCTTTGTTTATCTTTCTACTTTTGGGTCTTCCCCCTACCCCCCCCCCCCCCCCTTTTTTTTTTTCTTCTTAATTGTAATGGATATTAAGTCACAGCAGAAAGTTAAGTCAACCACCTTGAATGGTGCTGGAGATCTCTGTGAAGAGCTTGTGGTGTTTTGGTAGACCTAAATCAAGGAATGAAGAAACACGTGTATCTAACTCACTATCTTAATTTCATACTAGGTATAGACTGTCATATGGAATTTTTTCATATGAACAGGCATGTTGAGTTGTTGATAGATCCTTGAATAAAGCAGACTGTAAAATTTTGGCTGTTTACAGGCAACCCCACTGCTTTCTGTAGGGAAGAATAAACTTGTAACGGAGCTAGGTAACTACATAACTTCTGAATTTCAGTTCTCAATTTTGTAAGTCAGTGAAATAATACTTCTTGAAGCTTTTGTGTGAAAAACTTACTTCATATCTTTGTTTACTTTAATGAAGGCGATACATGAGTAAGTCTAAGTCTGTATGTTTCCTTGATCTGATTTTGATAAGACAAGTTCTGTCATGAGCTGGAGAACAAGGAGCTCCCAAAGGAGTCCATTCCCCTGTTCTCTTAGCTGCTTTTGTGGTTTATTCCCTCCTGAGAACCACAGGATATGACTGTAGACGTAGCTGCTGCTGCACTCTCTTAGGGCAGTGATCACATCATCTGAGAATGGACTCTGTGACGATGTCTTCCTAACATTTTCCTAGTGAAAATCAATCAACTGTTTTCTAACATTCACACTGTAAACTTTATTACGGGTAGAATGATGGATGACTTCTCGTTACATAGACAATTAAATATTTTACCCTGAGGCAAATCTTCATGTTGACATTCTTAATACAATTCAAGGTGTTTTCGTGACCTTTAAAGCTCTGGATAGACCACAACCTTGTTACTGCAGTTGAGATAAGCTGGAAGAAAACTCATGTCTGTGTCTCAGTTTGAGCGTGCCATTCAGAGGACTGCCTCTAGAATCTGCCTTCTTTGGCAGTTTATCAGAACTCAAGTCTAGTGACCTTCAGCTTAAAAAAAAAAAAAAAAAAAAAAAAAAC
>VYXH01002587.1:115200-151610 GCA_013397275.1 Burhinus bistriatus
TAAACATTAAAAAGAAAGCAAGCCATATCTACTTTTTCTTCTTATCTTTTTAGCTCAACTCTTGTCTGCCACAACAAAGGCCATAGCTGATACTAACATAAATACAAAGGGCCTCCTCTCTTTGGATTATTTCTTTTGCATGTCTTTTCAAAACTGAACTCGTTTCACAGAGTAAGATACCACAAAATATTTTAGTTTCTCTACACAAGATAATGTTAATTAACTTGTTTTCTCAGTAGCTTTGTATTTTTCTTCCACTGGCTGAATATGTTTATTCTCATGTTTTCCCAGCAGGAGAGTAGCACATATATTTTCATATACTGTATTATTAGTGCCATTCAGAATGTCTGTCTTAAATTGCAGTAGAAAAAACATTGTTCTTGCCTTCCCAGGGAATTAGGTTAGTGAATACTGCATGCCAGTAATTAATGAATGACCAAGTTACTTCATTGCTTCTGGGAATTTTGACAATTTCATTTGTATTTTTTACTCCACGTTTATCATATTTATTGCTAGAGCTTCAGCAGTCAAAAAAGTTTAAATATCAGAGAGAAGAAACATAAGACCATCACAACAAAGCTCATAGTAAAAATTTGTCACATAGGCACTTTTGAAAACATGCATCAAGAGCAGATAATACCATGTAAGTCTTAGGACCCAAAGGAGCTCTTATCCAAACTGTTAAACTGTCAACTGCTTTGTGGCCCTCAGTTTGTATGCATTAAATGTTTTAAGGCTATTGGAAAAGGTCAGAATCCTTAAAAAACCCCCAACAAACCAAACAGCAGATTTATCTCCTTTTTAGAAAAGTAGATGAATGATAAAGGAGGGGTTTTCTCTCCTTGGGGCTTTGGAAAAACTCTAAGGATACAGCACATTTATAGTAATAAGATCCTGAAGTTTTTTTTTATGCAATCAAATCACCTCTTGCCTTTGACAATGGTCCCTCAAAAGCTACTTCAGCTTCCTCTGAGTCAGTGGAAAACCTTCTAGTGATTTCAAGAGAATTGGATGAGCTTTTAAATGCAGTTATCCAGCTGCACAATTAACAGCCAGAAAAGCACATTCTATAAATTATTTTGCTATTTAGGGATACATTTAGCATGTCCTAGCAATATCAATTAACTGGGAGAAGAATGACTCATCCAAGCCTTCTCCAAATCCATTAAGTCAATATCTGACTCACTTTTTGTGGTGTGAAAAATGGCCTGTTCACTAAATTCACTCTAGATTTTTATCAGATCATCTAAACTGTATTAAACTGAACTGCAATTGAGGCGAAAAATTGTGGCCAGAAAGTGCTGAGTTACAGTAGAAAAACAACAGGAGTTAATCTGCCATACTGTTAGATTTTGCCATTTGGCTGAAGACACCTTGGCCCTAAGCAGTGTGGGAGCTTTAGGAGGATCCTTAAGGGCCAGGTCGTGCAGCACTGCCTGCGTGGCACCGCTGTTGGAGATGCAGGATGCTTGTCCTCATAGCCAGGCCACTCAGCCCCTCTCCGACAGCCAGAGTGGGTTCCTTGCAGTGACGGATTCATGGGCTGTTTCCAAATTCCTAACAGCAACGTCCCTGGGCTCCCTTTGAGGAAGATTTTTTTGTAGCCCACAAGAGCTGGGAGACATCCGGATGTCTTTTTCTTGCTGTTTAGATGGATGAAGAATAGGTTGTTATCCTACGTCAGGGGGCTTCTGGGGATGAGTTTAAGAAAGCAAGTGGTGAGGGAGAATGAACTCCTGGCAGCATGGCTTTTGGAGAGGAGATAATAGTGGAGGACACAGTGGAGGCAAGTTTTTGACGTGTGGCTTAGGAAACAACTTTTAACATTGGTCCAAGCAAACCAGTTGCTTAAAACCTGAAATGCTTTCAGTACAGTCCTTATCCTCCCAGTTTCATGTTATGCTCAGAGAATGTGACCATGGTTGAATATTTTTTTACATTTTCAAATTATTGAGTGCACAAACAACATAACATTGATGTCAAAACATGCAGAGGCACTGTTTTGTTGGTCAGCTGAAAGGTGATAATTAAAGAAGTAGGTTTACATATCATAATTCACTGAAATTAATCTATAAGGCAGCACTTTAATAAATTAAATGTAAAGACAAAGTGAAGTTCAGACTGTACAGTTATTCCAATAGAGTTTTCTTGGGAACCTATTACATTATTTCCCCCACAGTACACTGTAATAATTCCTATGGTATCCCAGCTTAGTTAGCTTTCCCCCTGAAACTATAAAGGTGCCTAAAATCATTCACTAAGGACTATGATAATGTTCAGATAGGAGTCTTAACCATTTAACCAAAGTTTAACCAAGTTTTTACTTTATCACAAACTCTTTGTAATTCTAACCTATTTCAAAAAACAACATTTCTTCTTCAGCTCAAGTACAGATTTCATATTAGATGGGAAAATATGATCATATGTGCACTCACTTTTTCATTTGTAGTTCTTTCTTCCCCAAAACTTTCCTATGCTTTTATTATCTTCCTTTCACTCTGTAGAAACCTTATCTTTTGTGATCACTTAGGTCTAATATTCTGTTTCAGCCACCACCTTTTCACATATTTCTTAGAGAACTCTTTCTTTCCTGTATGCGCTAGAAAAAAATACATTTTATTCTCTACATTTGTGATCGTATGTGATCTTACTGAAGAAGGCTTTTATTTTTCTGATTTGATAGAGTAAGTCCACAGTTTTTGGCAAAGGCTACTTGGCCCTGTTTTCAGAGGTTGCTCTTGCTGGGCAATGATACGTCTGTTTTCCTGGCTCCCTGGACTACTTACATCACTAATTATATCACTTATATTTCCCTTAGATCAGTAAGGGAAATGAGAGTGAGACTTAGAAATACAACCATCTGAATAGTCAGAAAAAGCCACAGGCTGCTTTTTGGTTTGTTCTGTTTTGATTTACTTTTGGAAATAAATAGTATCTTAAGAAAGGGACGTGTCTGGATCACAGGAAATAGAGGGTCTAAGAACTCCAAAGGCACTCTTCCTGCTACTGCACCCCCTTCCTTCCTAGATACTAAACAGAAGTTTATCCTGCCTCTTCAAGAAAATCTTTGATGATATAGAGATTTTACACTCTTTCTGGGCAAAAATTCAGTGCTTTATTACCTAATCTCTACAAAGAGTTTTCTGATGTCTAGTGTCTTTTTTGCTGTAATTTCTTTATTATGGACATGAAGAACTGACTATTCACTTCCTTGTGGAAGCAACCTCTGCACATCTGAAAACAGATATAATGTTTTCTCTTTTTTCTTTTTTTTTTTTTTTTTTTTCCTCCTGTTTGCGGAACAACCCCACTTCATCCTGTATTTGTTAATAATATCCTTACTGGTTTCCTCTGAATTCATTCCAATGGGTCCACTTTTTCTTGGCCTTTGGAGTCCAAAAGCCTTAAAACATTTTTACCTACTCCAATTCTTTTTCATGCTCTGAGATTCTACCAATGCATTAATAAAAGTTTACATATCTGATAGCCTATTCTCTTTTTTACTGTCCCTAGTTTACCTTTTCTCAAGCAGCCTGAGATTGCTGATGATCAATTGCAACTACAAATCCTTAGCTTCTTTGCTAGAAAGCTAATAGCTGACATGTTGTACCCAAGTACCATATTCTTTCAGCTGAACGCTGAAACTTTTTTTTATACTTCCTTTATTTTTTATTTTCTTTACAGACCAATTCTTCAGTTTGCCAAAATCATCTTGAATTCTAATCCCAATCCCAAAAATCTTGCGATACCTGTGATAGCGTGTGCTCTGAGGTCCATCAAAAGAGCTGGTATCTTGAGATCATTCGACCTTGGTAGGGAAAGCAGCATCCTTTCAAAATGCCACTGAATGCCCTGAAATTGAGGTCATCATTTGTATAATATAAAGATGAGGAAATTCATTCTTTGCCTTTGAGCAGAGCAATTTGCAGCCTGTCTGTCTAGCAGCAGCAACATTATTCTCAGGCTGATCATTAGCTGATCTATAACAATGTGTGGTTCTGTATGCAGTTCATTTCCCTACGAAGCAGGACAGGTATGTGAGAAGCATTATTTTTTTTGTGTGTGTGTTAATATATTTATACACGTGTACCTACGTGTATGTGTGTTAATACACAGATTGGTCTGCAGCTCATTAAAACTCCATAGAAGCCTGCATCATAGCATTTTCCTGGGAGCTAGAATGAAGGTGGCACATGTCTCGGTCTGGCTACCACTTTATTGTTTGGCAAGCAGAGAAATATGAGTGTAAGCCATAAACTGGTCTGTTAACATTTCCATGAAAATAACCTCCAACTGTTTCAAAACAGATTCTGTTTGTAAACAGAACTTGCTACTGTTTGGATGCAGATTACTTCTAGTCCATCCTCTCTCTCCCCTTTTTCTGTGTTGTATTTCATTGGTAAAGAACTGTGAGCATTGAAACTCACAGCCTACTTAAGCAACATTTAAACGTCAGCCTTTCTGTGTGTGCTATATTTTTTCTTATATAATACAAACTATGAACACAGAAAATTCAGTACTGTACCAGATATCTTGGCTTTTAAGTTTATGATAAAGTCAGCGAGTAATGCATCAAAACAAAACTAAATAATACTATTTAACTTCCCTTAACATACACATTCTACATTCACTAAAAAGACCACACTAACTCCTGAACTATGAATATGTCACACTGTAATCATTCCAATATCTTACTTGCCCTGCCAGGATTAAAGTACTGGCACAATCCCATTCTGAATCAGTTTCAGAATTAAAAGAAAACTTTCAGCCTTAAAATGAGAAAACTCTCTTAATTTGATCTTATATAATCAAAAACCTAAATCTAAAATGCTTCCACTTGAGAAAATATAGGGTAAAAAACCCCAATCCTTTTTCTTTAATCACCCTTGGTTCCAAAGTGGTGCTTTCAAGGTTTCTGGACACTAATACAATACTTTTTTTTTTTTTTGGCAGGGGGGTGGGAGAGTAATATATTGTAATTATGAAAGATAAGGACATAAAAACTGCTTGGACAAATGTCTCCAGAAAAGATGATGTAATCCACCTGGAAGAGAAATCTGGTGCTGTGCTTAGAGAATGAAACTTTTAGGTGTCTTGAAAGAAAGTAGAATTGGATTTCTGTGATTAATGTTTGTTCTGCCCCCTTGTGGTTATGGAGTCCAGTAGGGAATAGGTATGACTGACTACTTTTTAGATATTTGTGACTATTTAAAAAATAAGCCTTTTGCATTGTTCAAGTGACGCACTTATCCCAGAATCTGTATAGACCAAGGGCACAAGGGAAAAAGTTCTGAATAGATATGAGTCTTCACATAGCGACAGATAGATGAGTGTTTATAATTCAAAGTAGTTTTCCAAAAGGATATGTTTTCAGGTTGTGAAAGGAAGCACAGAAAGTTTAAATATCAGCAATAATTTATTCAGAAAGTAATACTAATGGAAACAAGGCAGAAATAAAGAATCATTTCAACTTTAAGCACAGCTTTTCCACTGTGGTTTTACTGCTATAACTCAGTAGCAGGGATGCTTTTCTTTCCCACAAGAAAAAAACAATTATCTTTGCAGTTTAATTCACCCAAAGCCAAAATTCATAATGTAATTCTATTATGTTTGAATTCTATTATGTTTGCAAGAGTGCACCTCTATATGCCAAGTTTTCATTTATATAGAAAAATTCTGGAAATATTTCACATAATTTTGGAAAGGTCCTAGAGTTAGTTTGTCACAGATTAATTCTTAGACAGCAGGTCAGATTTTTAAATCAAGAGACAATGTAGTAGACAAAGTTAGTGACTCTCCTGTCAATTATGACTTATTGTCATTTAAAGAATAAGAATTAGCTGGTCTTAAAGAGAAATTTTCTTAGCCTTTTCTAGTTTCTGCTTCACAGAGAACATAACATTACTACTTAATTTACCTTCAAAATTTCACTAGACAATATATTAAAATACTTTACTTTTATAAGGTAATAATTGTTCAATTCAAGTTTATAGAACCAATCATTAAATGGTATTCTTTAAATTTTTATTTGAAGTAATAAAGAAAATATTTTTATTAGTCTTCAGTATTTCCAAAACTCTGCCCCATTGCCCCTGAAAATCCACATTTGGTTCAATACAGCTTCAAAATAACTAAGTTCTTTTTTTCCACCCCTCCCCTTCCTCCTCCCCTTCCCCTCCCCCTCTGGAGTTCTAAGTTCTATGATTCTATGTAAAAGGAATTTCAAGACATACAGAAAGTTAAGCCAAGCCCCTGTCATCCATATGCGCACATCCACAGGGCATATAATATTAAAGCACGTATAACTGAATTTTTTGTATGACACACACATGCCTGTACATTTTTTAATCCAAATCAAGTCCTGATCAGTACAACCATAAAGGGCACTGTCGCAACTGAACTATACAAAAAGCATTGGATGGATAGGTATCGCACCATAGTCTGTAGCCTGACTAAGCTCAAACACCCACATGGACTCTGTGCAAGGCATTATGTTTTTAGCTTGATTGCCAAGACAAATGTGTCCTTTGGGATCAAACTCTTTCCTCTGGTGTCCCCTTCAAGCCAAGTTATGAACCTATTGGCTTAATACAGTCACAGCTGTCCAGAGGAAAAAGTTTCAAAGATAATTAAATGTATAAAAAAAAAAAAAACAACAGCCTAAAACGTAAAAATAGGAGATATTTCTGTTGGTGTTGTAAGAAAAGTTACAACATGATCTAGCACATCATCAGAGTGGATAGTCAAAGTCTTGTTCAGTATGGATTAAGAAGTAAGATGCTGAGCTTTTACCGCAGGACATTCCTGTGACCTTGTATACAGAATTGACCTCTTCAAGGTCCTCATTCTGGAAATGATTGTCCATGGTGACTGAATCTGTGAAAAAACTGATTTTCACAAAGTACCACCTTAATGGCCCTTGGAGACAGCTTATGACATTGTGAGGCACCAAGGCTTTGGCGAGACTTGGAAATGTGTCTCTGTATCTTCTACTAATGTTTTTTAATACACTGTTTACTGTTAGTGAACTTTCATAAAGATAGGTAGCAGGTTAGCAGAGTAAACACAACTTGAAGAGTCACAAGTTCACTGTTAATAGCTTTTATTAGCCCAAATGCTAACAAGATAATTTGCATAACATCAAAGGAAGTCTGCTACTAATGGAAATAGCGCTCATATTGGCACCAAAGTACTCTGTGGGAGATCATGAACTACATGCAGAAACAGCAGAAAATGTTAGGCTGTCCCAGTTAAATAGTTAATTGTTTAGGAAAGATGAATCTGTTGGAAATGGGACCTCAACAGTTCTTTATCTCGGGGAGAATGGAATTTCATATCCATCACCTGCACCTCAGATAATTCACGCCTGTTAAAATAGTGTTCCTTGGAATACCTCTGCAGATAAATCACATTGTTGGGTGACTTGCAAAGAATCTGGAGTAGGGAGATCAGGGACATTTGGAAAGAAACAGGGTCTAGAGAAATTCGTGTAACACAAATGCATTTATAATAAGAACTGCTGAACTAGGGGTGGGGAGGAGTAATTTATGGGATATACATGTTACAATATGGTACCTTTTCATTTTTCCAACAGAAAGTGACTTGAGGTTACGAGGTTTCATAGCCACTGCAACTATTGGGCTGCTGTGAGGCTTATGAAGCAGCTGTACAACTTTCTTCTTTTCTAACTGCTCCTCTGCCACCATAGAGCGTAATGGTGCCAGGCTTTTTACAGGGCACGTAGTTATTTGTACAGTTTTGTATTCATCTAATCTAATGCATTTCTAATGAACTCTTCATGGTAAAATTGGTGCTTTCTTGAATATGAAAAGAGTAAATCCTTGGAATTCCTGCCTGCTTTTCAGACTAAACTGGGACCATGTGCCATTAAACATTTGTATTCATGAATATTTAAGCATATTTGTTCTTGTATTGATTTTGTACAATGCCTTTGGGTGTTCCCTAGCAGGACTCCCTATGTAAACTTAAGCAAGTTGAGTGACTTATGGGGGGGCAAGGCTTAAGAAATCCATAAATATATATTTACATAAGTAAAGGATATAGCCAGTGTGTTAACATTTCATTTCCTTGCTGTGCTTCCATTCTGTGTCAAAATCTTAATGTTAAACAAGTACTACAGTTCTTTTTTTCATGTTCTTGAACAGTCTGATCTACTCATAAAGATATCTGATGTTCTACACTGCATAAAATACATATTCTTCTTACTATTTTAAATCCTCTCTTCCTAGGCTGTCAGTAGTTTTTGCTTTTTTTTTTTTCCTTGAATAATTCATCTGCTATTTTTATTGTACATTAACCTTGTAAGACGTTTTAACAGATGTCTGTACAATAGCAAGTACTGTAGACTCCCAGCTTGCTTGGTTAGAATGTGGGATTGGGGAGCAGCTTCTTCCACTCTAGTATTGAGATAAAGTTATGTAGCTAGCTCTCTGTTCTGATTCCCTTTTCTTTTGGAACAGATAACTTATATTCACCTCTTCATTGTTATATAGGATAACCTGATTACATTCCTATTCTTGAAAAGTTCTGGTGAAACATACAATATTATTTATAGGTGTGTGATCACAAGATATTCCAGGGCCTGTATGCTATGTGCGTATTGTAAGTGAACTAATTTACTAGCATTTTGTTTCCTTTGGTTAACACAGAGCCTTCACTGATGTGCTGGGTGGATTCAGCAAAACATTTTAACAGATGGTAAAATGGAGGGTTGCCCTCTGGTGTCACTGTACGTGATGAGTGCTTAGCTGCGTCTCAGCATCACATAACAGATGCTCTAGAAACAGCTGGCAAGAAAGAATCAGCGGAACAAAGAAACATTGCAATGCTATATGGAACTTTCTTGATTAGTAGGGGCCATTGGCATGTAGGGGCCATTGGCATGCAGTATCCAGATGATAATATGTATTTGAGCACATCACTCTGAAGTCTCTGTCCTCTGCAGCATAAACTCAAAGGGGTCTTAAAAGAAGACAGCTCCACCAGCTCCATTGCTTGATAACAGAAGTGATGGAAATTATTTTTAGAAGATTGAACTGTGAGTGGTGTCACCAGGTGCCATATACAATCTCTCCCCAAGTAGCATACCAGAAAATCTCTGAATTCAACTTTCTCTGCAAAGGTCTTCTGTGCTGTCTTACATATTGGAAAGATAACAACTTACTACTTCTTCTTGGGGTGAAAGGTAACAGTCTCCACTACTGAAGGAAAATATGGAATATTTTAGAAAACATGGAATTTTTACAGCTTGCCTACACTGATATTACTGAGGTGTTTATCTTCTACATGTTCAAAAGAGAGACCAAGAGAATCAGAATGAGATTCACATTCTAAACACTGAGGAAATCTGTTCAACTCCTTTTGCAAAAATAATCTGTTGAGAAATATCACATGATCTTTTCTACAAGGAGCAGAAAATGATTCAGTGCAAGTTACATGAGTTTGAACAGGAATAAGCAAAGACTATCTTCATTTACAAATACTTTCAGACCTTTCTTATCCTTGAAATCTAGCTGTTTCCAAACTAAATTTTTAACAAGCAGAATTTGATATTACAGTACCTTCCATTGAAGAGTGTCACTTTCAGTGAATTTCCTGGGCCTAGTGCTGTATTTATGTCTAATGGTTGATGATGCAACTGTAGAGAAGTCAAATTTTCTTAGCCAGCCATGAGAACCGTATCCCTTGTTTGAAATCAGTATTTTCTGAGCTATATTTGGAATGAGCTATCTTTGGAATACCACTTCATGCTATCCACATTACGCTGCCACTAGAAGGTTAAGCAAGAGTCACAATTTATGACTTACTCCAATCAACTCTCTTCAGACTCAGCTATGACCTTTGAACATCCACTTCAAATCTTATTGAATTGCGATGATTCCAAAATCTAGCTGGAGGTCTGTGACAAGTGGTGTTCCCCAGGGGTCAGTACTGGGTCCAGTCCTGTTCAACATATTCATCAACGACCTGGGTGAAGGGATAGAGCGTACCATCAGGAAGTTTGCTGATGGCACAACACTGGGAGGGGTGGCTGACACACCGGAAGGCTGTGCTGCCATTCAGTGTGACCTGGACAGGCTGGGGAGTTGGGCAGAGAGAAACATCATGAAGTTCAACAAGGGCAAGTGTAAGGTACTGCACCTAGGGAGGAATAATCCCATGCACCAGTACAGGTTAGGGGCTGACCTGCTGGAGAGCAGCTCTGTGGAAAGGGACCTGGGAGTCCTGGTGGACAACAGGATGACCATGAGCCAGCAATGTGCCCTTGTGGCCAAGAAGGCCAATGGCATCCTAGGGTGCATCAAGAGGATTGTGGCAAGCAGGTCACGGGAGGTTATCCTCCCCCTCTACTCTGCCCTGGTGAGGCCCGACCTGGAGTACTGTGTCCAGTGTTGGGCTCCCTGGTTCAAGAAGGACAGGGAACTGCTGGAGAGGGTACAGCAGAGGGCTACAAAGATGATTAGGAGGCTGGAACATCTTTCTTCTGAGGAAAGGCTGAGGGACTTGGGTCTTTCTAGTTTGAAGAAGAGAAGACTCAGAGGGGATCTCATCAATGCTTATAAATACTTAAAGGCAGGGTGCCAGGAGGATGGGACCAGTCTTTTTGCAGTGGTGCCCAGTGATAGGACAAGAAGTAATGGGCACAAACGTGAACATAGGAAGTTCCACCTGAACATGAGGAGGAACTTCTTTCCTTTGAGGGTGGCAGAGCACTGGAATAGGCTGCCCAGAGAGGTGGTGGAGTCTCCGACTCTGGAGACATTCCAAACCCACCTGGACGCCATCCTGTGCAACCTGCTGTAGATGAACCTGCTCTGGCAGTGGGGTTGGACTAGATGATCTCCAGAGGTCCCTTCCAAACTCTGTGATTCTGTGTATGAGGCTGCTTAGTGCACAGCAAGTAAAGCATCTGATGACTATTTTAATCCTATCTGCAGCTAAGATAAAAATGGTCCTTATCTCCTTAGATGCATATCATCTCTACCACTTACTTAATAAGATTTCATTACAGAATTTGCATAATTCCTCTCCTATTTCTTTTCTTTTCTTCTTTTTTTTTCCTCATGATAGTGCGTTGTCCTTACTTAGATCATAAAGATATTATCATCTACAATAGAGCAACTATATTTTTATTTTGAACTTTCAATGTTTTAACTGTAAATAAAACTCTCAAGAAAAGCTGTGAAGAGGTTTTTTTAGGGACTATATGCAGCACTAAATCTAATGGGTATAGGTTGTCATCAGCTGATATTAGTGAATGACTTAACTCAATAAATACAAACTGACTCAGTGCATTAATATTTGCAAAGTCAGGGCCTTACATTTGAAAGGGTCTTGCAGATGCAGGATTGTGAAACTACTCATTGGTTTCCTGAGAGCTTGAAATATGTTCACCTTTTATAATGTATTTTAAACTCCATTAAAAATAAAGTGCTCTGAGCAACAGTCTAGGAAGTACTCCTGCTTTGGCAGGGACACTAGCAAAATAATCTAATAGGCTTTCTTCATCAGTAATTTCTGTGATTCAGTTCACTGTGATAATGTGGCTAATTATATAATTTAAACTAATCAAACCTGTAAACGTTCCCTTCTCAAAGAGCTTATGTGCTTATGTACTCTGACAAATTCAACAGGCTACTGACAACAGAAAATGAACGAACTACTTTAAGTAAAATCTATACTTATATGTTTTGTTCAACGATTTCATCAGTATTCTCAAAATCAATCAGAAATTTACATTAAAATTTCAGGTTTTTAAAAGAAGGACACTTTTTTTCTGTTTCTGAAGTTTGGGAGGGTTTTGCTTGCAGGAGAGGTATTGATGCCATAAAGAAAAAACAAAAACAAAAACAAAAAACCAAAACCAAACCAAAACGTTTTTAGGTTAGATATTGGCACAGTATCTCAAAATCTAACACAGTATTTCATAATCTACAGAATTGAGTAGATTATTTCCCTTAGCATATATCAAATATGTCAGCATACAAAGACTAAATGGTTTAATAATTACAACTGGATAGCAAGCAAAGTTCCATCCTTCAGAATGAACTATAAATGAACCACTTCTGATATGCGTTTAGATGGACTTCACCACCCAGAAAACTCCTATCTTTAGCCCCTTAGAAAGAAATATCTGCTTATATCTGCTCATAGCTTTCTCATTGTTGAAAGAAACAGATAATAAATGGGGTGCTTTAAGAAGTCCATAGCATTTTCTTTACAATCTACGCTACCTTCAAGACAGCTCTAATTTAGGCTAAAATGTGGTGAGAATTGAAATCCAGATGGTTTGTAGGAAGGCCAGTTTCCCAAGCTTTACTCTATTTTGGATATTAGTTTATCACTAATATTTTTGTTTGGTTATTTTTTGTTTGGCTTCTATTTATATTGATTAAGGGTGATTTTATCTTTTTAGTACTATCTGAAAGGAAACTTTTTCTGTAAATATTATTTTAAATATTTCTAAATTCTTTAAATTTAAGTAATCTATGAGATCTATGCTCAGAAGTTAATTATTTTATTTCAAAAGATAATTTTAAGCAAATTTATGTTCACTCTAAATTTGTGTTACTCTAACATACTTCTTGATAATGACTATCACACATCTAATGATTTGAAAGTTTCAAAGGCTTTCACAGAATATTTTAAAAGTTAATTTACAGTGATCGCCAGCACTGAACATTTTAAATAATCACAGAATGGTTGAGGCAGGAAGGCATCACGTAGTTCAACCCCATGCTCAAAGCAGGGTCAGCCAGAGCAGGTTGCTTACGATCATGTCCAGTCAGGTTGTGCATATCTAAGGACGGAGAGTCAAGAAGTATTCTGGGCAACCTGCTACAGTGTTGGGCCACCCTCACAATAAAAGGTTGTTCTTAATTTTAAATGGAATTTCCTGTGTTTTAACTTGTGCCTATTGCCTTTTGTTCTGTCACTGGACACCACTGAGAACAATCTGGTGGTACATGCACTAGACTTGGGTCCTCCTGAGCCTTCTCTGCTCCAGGATGAGCTGTTCCAGCTTTCCTAGCCTCTCCTTGTATGAACGATGCTCCAAGCTCTTAATCAGCTCTGTGTCACTTCACTGGACTCAGTCCGGCAGATCTGTCTCTCTTTTACTGGAGAGCCCAGAACTGGAAGGAGCACTCCAGATGTGTCTCACCAGGGCTGGGTAGAAGGGAAAAGACCTTCCTGAACTTTCTGGCAACGCTCTGCCTAATGTAGTCTGGGAGGCTGTTGGCTTTCTTTGCTGCACAGGAGTATTGCTGGATTATGGTCCACTTGATGCCAACCAGGACACCCTGGGTCTTCTCTGCAAAGCTGCTTCCCAGCCAGTGGGCTATCAGCCTGTACTGGTTGTTCCTCCCCAAGTGCAGGACTTTGCTCTTCCCTTTGCTGAATACCAAAACGTTCCTGTCAGACCATTTCTCCAGCCTGCCGAGGTGCCTCTGAATGGTAGCATAACCCTCTGTTGTATCAGCCACTCCTCCCAGTTTTATATGACCTGAAAACTTGCTGAGGATGCACTGTCCCATCATATGGGTTAATGAAGATGTTAAACAGGATTGGCCTCAGTGTTAACTCTCGGGGTACATCACTACGGCCCGTCCTCCAGTTTGACTTTGTGCTGCTCATCACAGCCAATTTTCAATCCACCTTGCTGTCCACTTCTCTAGCCCATACTTCATCAGCTTGTCTATGAGGATATTATGGAAGACAGTGTCAAAAGCCTTACTCAGGTGAAGATAAATAACATTCAATTCTCTCCCCTCACACACCAAACCAGTCATCTGATCATAGAAACCTATCAGGTTTGTCATGCATGATTTTCCCTTCATAAATCCATGCTGACTGCTCCAGTCACCTTCTTCTCCTTTGTATGTTTGGAAATGGTTACCAGGATTATTTACTCCATCACCTTTCTGGGGATTGAGGTGAGGTTGACTAGCCTGCAGTTCCCTGGTCCTACCCTTCTTAAAGACAGAGGTGATATTTGCTTTCTTCCAGTCTTCAACAACTTCCCCAGATTACCACAGCCTTCAACAGGTAATTGCGAGTGGCCTCACAATGTCATTGGCTAGTTTCTTCAGCACTTATGATTGCATTCCATAGGTCTGAGAGACTTGGGTGTGTTCAGTCAGTTTAAGCGTTCCCTAAATTGATCCTCCTCCACAGGCAGCAAGTTTTCCTTGCTCCAGACTTTCCCATGTGTCTCAGGGCCTGGGATTCATGAAGAAATTTTTGAGTACCTCAGCCTTCTCCATGTCCTTTGTCACAAGGAGTCTTCCCTATTCAGCAGTGGGCCCACATTGTCCCTAGTCTTCCTTTTCCTGCCTGTTTCTCTTTATTTCTTGACTACCTGTGTCAGGAAGTTCAAGGCATCAGTGTACTCCAGAAACCCATTCAAGGTATCAATACACTCCAGAAACCACCTGGACTGCTCACGCTCTGCTGTGTTGCCCATCCAGCAGATAACACAGTAGTTCAAAGTCCCCATAAGGACTAGGGTCTGTGAATGTGAAGTTTCTTCCAGCTGTCTGAAGAAGGCTTCAGCTGCTTCTACCTGATCAGGCAGTCTGTAGCAGACACCCACCACAGACTCACCCACATTGGTCTACCCTCTAAGCCTGACCCATCAGCTCTCAGCTGGCTCATCACCCTTCCCAAGGCAGAGCTCAGTGAATCCCTGCTGCTCTCTCACATAAAAGGCACCTCCCTGGCCCATCCTTCTTAAAGAGCCTGTATCCATCCGTGGCAGCACTCCATTTGTGTGGGCTATCCCACCACATTGCTGCCATGCCAATGAGATGGCAGCCCTGCAGCTGCACATGCACCTCTGATTCCTCCTTTTTTTTTTTTTCCCCATGCTCCATCTGTGAGCATACAGGCACTTCAGAGAGGCTTCCAGCTGTGTTGATTTCCCAGAGAAGGCACGAGAGCTTTCCCCTTCATGCTGTCCCCTCAGCACTTATTTATGTGTGTATGCCTGAAGTGGGTCCCTTTCAGCCCTGATTTGTTTTTTTCAAAGTCTCTTTTCCACATCATCTTGTTCCTCTCACTTGTCAGACTGGTCTGTCACTTCTTCGCTTGAACGTGGGTGCTAATCTCCCACCTTCAGAATTTCTGTCTTAAAGATCTGAGCAGGTTGGTGAGCCTGTTGGTAAAGATGCTTTTGCCTAACTTGGTCATCTCTCTCTCAGTCCTCCATCCCCACAGAGGGCTCCATGGTCATAAAAGAGAAACCCCTGTCATCAAAAACATCTGCACACCCTGGCATTGACCTGCAAAACCTGTTCACTCCTCCTCAAGCTCCTCCACCTCACCAGCAGGATCGAAAACACACCACCTGGCACCCAAGCCCTAGACCCTCTCCCCAAGAGCTGTGCAGTTACACTTGATATACTTTAGCTCTCCCCTGGTCATACTGCTGGTGTCCACAGGGAAGAGCAGTGGGAGTAACTGGACAAGTGCTGGATGAGCCTCAGCATGATGTTCCGGCTCCAAGACCCTGGCAAGCAGCAAACCTCTCTGGAGAGCAGGCTAGGTTGGCAGGTGGGATCCCCTGCCCCCTTTACAAGGGGTCACAATCCCTCAGTGCTGCTGTCTCAGGTGCTCTGCTGGACACAGCTCCCAGCCCCTCATCTGCAACCCAGGAAGGGCTGGAGCCATCCTGGTGCTAAAGCTCTCCAGCTTCCTCAGTCAGGGGATCTCCATCTCCCTGTCCTACAAGCACAAGTGTACCCCCCTCCATGGGTACGCCAGGGGGTTGAGGCTCACCTTGCACCTGCATGTTCTCAAAGAAGACAGACCTCAAATGGAGGTCCACCTCCTCCGTGCCAGCCTGGTGCTGTGCAGGCTGCTACCCTCCTCCTGCAGCCCCTTCTCCTGGGGACACAGAACCCCTGGCAGCAACCACCTCTTGTAGGCAAGGACACATCTTCCCCAGGCCCAGCGGGAGGCCACTGCTGTCCCTGCAGTCCCAAACCTGCCGAGCTGCATCCTCTTGGAGCTCGATTGAGCCAAGTCCCCCAATACACTGGGTAGGTGGGGTACGGGGGTGCTGGGGGCTGTGCCCTGCAGGGCTTCGCCACCACTGCTGCATGCAGGGACATGGGGACGCTACCCTGTGCAGAGCTTCATCCTCCTTTCCATGCCCTCTCCCGTGCGCCCTGCTCCACAAACTGATGCATCTTTTGGCTGCCTGTTATCAATACAATGCATTTTAAAGTACTGTATGGTTTGCTTGGATGTGGTGTAAAAAGGGACTTCAGGTGTTAGCTCTTTTACACAAAAACTAAAAAAGTCAGTAGTTTACTTCTTCATACTAGTTCAAGCTACCTTGGATTCTAAAAGTCTTAGTCATAATGCTATAAAGCTTCAGTAATGTGGCTTCACGACTACATTTTCATTCTAGTTCTCCACTAACGTGCTTTATTAGAAATATTTCAAAAGTAGTTGCAGAAACAGGTCAGGACCTGGTATTTTTTCTATGGCAATGTAATGACAGAAAGGGATTCTGAGCATCTCCTATTAAAGTAGAAAGTAAAACAAAAACTAAAGTAAAATAAAATCAGGACTAACTCCCAAGTGTTTCACAGAATTGGATACGTACACAGTTCACAAATACTTCTGGAAGAAAAAAAATTATTTACTGAACGGTTCAAACTTGTCAACATTATTTCTGATTCCAAAAATAGTTAATGGAGAAAGACAAAATAAAAAATAGAATGTCTGAAAAGGATGCTTAGCATTCCCCTTTTATATGAAAGTGGTTGAACCTTATGATATACCACAGTATACTTTTACAACTATGTAATATTTGCAAAATGCAAATAATCTTATCAGGGAAAAATCTACAAAGCCAATTTATTTCAGGTAAGGGGAAAACACTGTCAAATGAATAGATTCTCCACCTCTTCATTTCTTCATCCCACCTATACAAATAAATATAATGTTGCCATAATCACTTGTTGTCACAGATCAAGGAAATGCTTACTTTCTACCTTTGCAAGATACCAGAAAACTGCAAAAACAGACAACTTAATGTCTTGACTTGGCAAAATGTCCACAATGTTTTGGACCAGCATACAGTCTTTATCACAAAAGTTACATTACTCACCTGTTAATTTCCCATAAAATAACTGTTCCTTGTCTTGAAATAAATTAGCTTTTTATAACAATTTCTTTTACTATTTAGATACCCAGTCCTGATTTGACCTTTTGATCATGCATGAAATTACTTTATCCTCATTACTAGAAAAATCATTGTAAACCTCAAAGGTGGTGATGTTTTTTTTCCAAAAATTTTGATTTAAATTTTTATTTTAATACTTATCTCTTCATTTTTATTGGTGAACCATATTTTAATAACATCTTCTGACTAGCTCTGGGCAAAAAAAAAAAACCCAAACGCATTTTAGTCGCATTTAAGTCTGTTTATTACTCAGCCTATTTTAAGTATAATTGCTGTTCTTCTCTGTCAACTTTTTTAATTCCTGTCTTCCGCCACTGTTCATTTTGCTTCCTTTTTGTATTTTGTGACTAAATAGAATAGCCTTCTCTTGCCAAGCATAGCGAAAAAGCAGGACCCAATACTTGTGTTTACAGTATTGCACTTGTCACATTTATCCATTTCTGCCTGTTTCTTCTTCCTCATGCTATTTGTCTCTACTTTTCAAGATAGTTCTTTATCCTTATAAACTGCGTATCTCTCCTGCAATACCAGATGACCTTGCTAAAAGACATCTTTGGGTTCTTACATAATACAGATTTCATAAGGTTTCCTTTAAGGCTGTACATTCTGTCCAGAATTTCTCTGATAAATCCTGTGTATTATTTGCCCGTATATAACTGTTACGTTTGTCACCAAGATCTTTTGTGAAACCATCCTGATAATCCTTAAACAATGTAGCTGTTAGTTCTTCTCCATTTTATCTTTACTCAGCATTATCTTGTTTGCATTATGTAACTCCCGACTTGGATGTTTGGTGTTTGGGCTTTTTTTGTTGTTTTGTTTGTTTTTTTAAATTAGTATTTCTGATTGGGAAGGCTCCCACTGTCTCATTTATTGTTTCTGCCCCTGTTTTATAATGGGTCCTGTTGATTTTAGTGTCTTTTTTAGATATTAGTGTCTTTTCTAGATATGTTTCTTTTTTCAAATTGTTCTTTTTTTTCCTCACGTAATGTTATGCTCCTTCAGTTTTTTGCTCTTGTTCTGATTTGGTATAAGTATTTCCCTGTTGTTAGTTCTCTCTTCAGCCTTTTTTCCTCCTTTGAGAATGCTGAAGCAACAAGTTCATGTAAAAGCCAGTGGTGACAGCCACCTCTACAATAAATTACCACTGCTGTCTCTTAAAGGATTACCCACTCCAAGAGACTCCCTTTCTCCTTAATATTTCTGCAGTAATATTATTTCATTCTTGGCTTCACATTTCCTTAAAATTGTTTTTCCATTCCTTTGGCCTCATTCTATAAACTTCCCATTCTTTTCTGTGCTTGAAGTGTTTTATGTTTCACACTTTATTCTTTTTATATTATAATAATGCCCTTGCACTTCAGTAATACCTTTTATGTGAAGACCTATATGCTTTATAATAACTAATGAATTAAGCTTTCAGTACATTGTAAGAAGTAATGTCTATTATTTCCATGTTAGTAAAAGGAAACTGAGGCACTGGAGCAAGCCACTGACTTCTTGGAGATAAATACTAAGTCTCTGTCAAGCTGTAAGAAATGTAATCTTGTTTCCTTGGGATTTTTTTGGGGTGAGTTGGTGGTTTGTTTGTGTTTTTTTTTTTTTACTGTTCTGTTTATCAAAATATGTGTTTCTCACAAATAAGATATTTCTATAATTATTATTTCCTGTTCATTCACTGATAGTAGTCCCTATGATCACTATACAGTTTGCCGTTCAACCTTGCAAACCTATCAGAAAAGAAAGAGAACAATATTTTAAAAGCTTTTTCAAGCTCTTTATATTGTGACCTTTCTCATATTCAGCAAAACAGCGCCTCTAGCACAAGACACTCTTCTGAGTATAAATTTTGTGTTTATATATATTTGCATACTTGAAAAATCTAGAAAAAAACAATTGATATCTTATTCCTTTCTGTGCATGTATGTGTTACATTTTAATTTTTAATTACGTCATGATAATTACATTTCAAGGTTGCAACATAGGCATATGCAGCACTGTCAGATTGACATACAGCTAGTTACCCCTTAAATCGCTTATTTTAATGGTGTCTCCAATACAAATATTTCTGAGTAGACACCACCTTACTAAAACATTAATACAATTGATGTCACAATTGATGTCCTTACACTAATACGCATGCTTTAGCCTTGCAGTAATATGTAGTTTTTTTGCTTTCAACTGTGAATTTGCTGTGTTCAGTGTTGTGTAATGCTATTCTGTGCTTCTTATGCTATGTGTCTTATAGCAAATTTTCATCACTACCCTGCTCTCTTTATTGTCAGGTATTGAGCAATGGAGATTTTACCCAATATGCAGTTTTTTCCCAAGATCCTTCCAATCTCTGCATGCTTTCACAAATGCCAGTTCCACCCAATTATAAAACCTGATTCTATTTTCTGCCGATTCAGTGATGTCTTTGGAGAGCCATACTTCCACGCTCTTAATGTAGTCAATGCCTGTTTCTGCCTCAAAAATAGTACAGGGAGCAAATATGAAGTACTGCATTGTGCAAATCTGAACTGGTCTTCTCAGTAATTCAGTTTATTTTTTTATTTGCCTGAGAAAACTGCCCTTCACTTTTGGCAAGGAAAACTGCGCTCTCAAAATTGTTTTAAAGTGTTTTCTTTGGAGAAGCAAGGGTGAGGGAAAGGAAAGGAAAATAAAACATGTTATGTTATTGTTTGTGTGAGCTAGTCTCACAACCAAAGCCTCACTGTGCCACATCATGACATAAAACACCAAACAAACTAGCAACACCTGGCCCAAGGTGTTTAGGGTTAGCAAATATCATGAAGGCTTGATTTTGTCAACCCTATGGAAGAGACTTTCACTTCCTTGCATTAAGAGTCTAATCAAAACTCACATAAGCACAACTCTACTTCAGGATGAATCAGAGCAGCAAAATGTAACTCAGCTCTTTCATTTCCAGAGAAAGTCCTGAAAAGATGACAAGAGAAGGAGATGCAAGTGCTGTCATGGAGAGATATCTAATTTTAGCACCTCATCTAACTGAACAGTCATCTCTAACTTTTAATTGAATAGCTGGATTTAGCTGAAGTAATATGGATTGAGGTCTTTACTGTATGATTATGGTGGGGCCACTGTATCTCCTCAGCTGTAGATGCATAGAGAGGATGTGAACTGCACATGGATAATACACGTTATTGGTGTATACTTGTGTAGTGAAGGCTTAAACATGTGCAGATATATTAAAACTTACACATGAAGGCTGCAAAAAGAAGTGGAGAAACAGAAGTTGCAGCATTTGGTCCTTGTATTCCCACCTATAGAAGATTGCAATATTTCCTTATGCTTGAAAGGCAAATTGTAATAAACAGTATCTGTTATACAGCCAGAGGAAAATACAATATCCTATAGCACAGAAAAAGAAATATGAAATATAAAAGATAAAAGAACGTATTAATCTTTAATCATGTCCACTCTGAAACAGTCAATACTTCTTCCAGGTGCTGGAGTCGTCTTCTTGTCCACTAAACCTATTAACAGCTTTCTTAAAGACAACGTAGCACATCAAAACCCAGGGAAGGTCTGTAATCCACGGCTATGTTTTAATGTGAGTATAGAGTTTATACGCTAAGGATAGATCTGATTGAAACCTTTGCTGCAGAAAATAGTTCTCTTATCCTGCCCAAGTTTGTTTCTTGAGCAAAAATCATATGCCATCAAATTCTCTGCCAGACCAGGGCAGACATTCCCCAAGGCCACTGATCTTGACTAGCTTTTCACACAGAGCTCTTACTCTTGAATTATGAATGTTTTTTTGCAGTGTGCCTCTTTGAGGATGGCTTTTTGTATCTGGTAGATTCAGACAGCATTAGAGGCACTGTGAACTGGAGGTGCGGTTGGCTGCTTATTATCCTTTTCTTCCCTTCCAGTTGGTTTGCACCCATGTCTCTCCTGTTATGGTTATCTTTCCTGAGTCAAAGAAAAAAAGGGGGAGTGGGGTGGGAAAAGCAACTTCTCTACATGCATCTTTGATTAAAACTTCCTGAAAACCCCTTTTCCTTTTAGTGAGTGCACCAGTCTTAGTAAAAATGCTCTTCCCTTTGAGACTTAGAAGGACAGTATGGAGGAAATACTTCCGTTATATGACTGATACTAAAGCCGACTATTGCCTTCCTATGCCGATGCTATGAAATAATAAAATGCAGTAAGTTGCGGGCTAAGTAGAGGTGAAGAATGTGATCTTCAGTGTGTCTACTGAGGTGATATGAATTTTTGAAAATTTTGCAGGTGTGACCTGAACTTTAATGAGAAACTGTCTAAAAATATAAAAAAGTAATTTCAATATTCTTTTTAGTGTAGATGCCCCTATAGTTCTCCTAAAGGCTCTGTACGTTAGTCCATTATGCTCCAGTTTATATATTCTATGGCAGAGTTAATTTACATCACTTTCTAAACTGTAGGACTAATTCACTCTGTTCCTGAGGAGCAGAAGGAGCAGTCTCAGTGTACCTGATTAGCAGCTATGCTGAAGGATGGGCATAATTTTGCTGCAGATCTTTTCCCAACTCGTAACTGGTCAAAGGTGGCACTTCCCAATAAATCCACAAAAAATCACCTTATTGCTTGCAGAATACAGTCCATGTTGTAAACAGGGAGAAAGAGCACTGACATAAATACATTCTTCCTTATATATGTACATATACATATATAAATATGTATTTATGTGTCATTTTTAAACATAAACCTGCACACACAGTCACATAAAAGCACAAGGAGGTACAAATATATGTGCATATTTTTGTCTACCTAAATAGATCAATGATGAATAGATACAGGATTGAAATGTAGTGGCACAATTGTGTGCAGGTACTCTGTAAAGATAATTCTTCAGTAATGAAGGGAATGGGCTAATACAGCTTGTTTCTACTAAATGTTAAAAACTGTGTTTCTTGTGTCTAATGCAATATTAATATGCTACTCAAAATGAATCATTCTGTCCTGTAACAGATAAACACCAAAGAGTATCTAAACATGGCTTGCCTTTTCTTCCTCTCACTATTCTATCCACTTTTTCTCAAACCAACTTCAATTCAGATTTTTACTGCCAAGAAGAAATTAAGAAAATGTGATCTTCATGGAGTGCAGTTTCTCTTTCAAACCGTCAGTAAACACTTTGCTGCTTTTAATATTTTCATGCCTTTGGCAACCACCTGTTTTGTTTGTGTGTTAAAGCCTAAGATAATTCTAAGAAATAAACATTCAGCACACAGTTCAGGGAATTCAACAGATCATTCCTATAACTGATAATTGAAGAGTGCCCTTAAAACGGGATGTGAAAAGCCTTTGTGATGAAGAACCATGTTGCACTGAATGACCCGGGTATCTTCTTGAAAATGACCCTAGCAGTCACAGATCCACTTTTCTCATTCAGGTGTTTAAGACCAAACATCTTGCAGCAGCTTGATTTTTCTCCTTCTCAGCCCCAGTAATCTGGGATTTGATTAAATTTATTGCTTTATGTTTTATTAATCTCTTGGATTAGAGGAATATAGTAGAGCAGTAGAGGTACATGTGTCCTGGTATGGATAGTTAACTTCAATTACAGGGCATGCCGTTCCTGATGAGCAGGCCAGACACAAACAGAAGAATTTGGTTTTAATGGGCTATTTTATGTTTTCTCCTTGTTTCTTTTATTTCAGAGAATAAAAGCTGTCCTTGCAAATACAACCACAGTCTCTAGGCCGGAAGTTGAAGCAAAAAGCAACTTTTTTGTTCTTTATTAGAGTATTCCTCAGCAGAAAGGTAGTAAGGTACAAATTACAGCCCACCACGCACATATAGAATTCTCCCAAATCTGTTCATTGCACAACTGTGTCAATTTTTTAATTCAAAACTTCACATTTTCACTGGAAATTAATTAATATTCTGGGAACTTAGACAAGCACCCATTTGCACAAATCTGAGTAAGGTTAAAGGGCCATTTGCTGAGTCAGACACAAGCACTGAAATCATGTTGGGTTGCTATATTCTCATGAATGGTGGATACACCGCTGTTTTTGCTGCCTAAAATAAGGTGGAGGGTTCCAGCTCTTCCATAAGCCAATCAGAAGCTTTTTGGGCAATGTGTGTGTAATAAATTTTTTACAGGTGTAAGGTCTCTGATTAATGTTGTTAATTGAAATAAACTATTTTTATTTCATTTTTATATCTGTTTTATGAAGCATCATTCTTAAGTAAATTTTTTGAGTAAAGCTAATCCAATGTAAAACATTTCTTAATAGGTTATTTTTTTCCCCCTTTAATTTGTCAGCTATAAAAGCTTTTTTCCTCCTTTAAAGAATTAAAAAATACCCTGGCTAAGACTTAGTTGTATTTTGAAAAAATCAGGCTCTTTTTGTATTGTTGAAAAAAGTAATTTGCTGTAATCATAGATCTTCATATCATTGGAGAACTCATTCATAAAGGCACCAACAATTGATCATAAAAAAAGTATCTATCCTTATGTGAGACATAAAGAAAATAATAGTTTTAGAATGACAGCAAGAATCAGAAACTTACAGATGAAGACAGAGATCAAGTTTAAGACTTAAAATTATGGGAAAAGAATAAATAGAAACAGACTGATAATAATATACCATTACCTTGAATACGTCAAGTTTGATCCAGTTGAAGCTACTGTCAAAATATCTTTATTCCTTAAGAATTCCTCTCTGTAGATATCAATGTGGATGTGAATGCACTGACGTCCTGTGAGCTGCTTTTTTCTTTGCTTTTTCAGCAGACATAGTGCCCAGTGTCCTTCTGGTACAGTATATGAAATCAGAAACAGACTATAACAGACTATCTGACCTTATGATATTTGAAATTGGGGACACTGATCTGTATTCTAGCCTTTCTTACGGCAGCCAAAGGGACAGAAGGTTGCAATTTCTTCTTTGACCAGAACTCTGGAGTGCTTGGTCCTTCTATTTTTCAGACTATTGCTCCCCAGATACCCTCTATGTTATCAGCCTTACTTAACATAATGCTGTTTGGTTTAGATCCGACTATTTTATCATTAAGCATACCTTTCATTTTTCATAGATCAATTTACAGCCGCAAATAATTTCAGGCAAGAGAAAGTATATTGTTTTTACGTTGCTTAATATATATATGATGATGAAAGGCAGTGTAAATCATACCATGATACCATTTGTATGGGGTAGAATAAGGCATACGCAAATTCAGAATGAATAAAGAAAATACTTTCTTGACAAAATACCTTGCCAGACTAGTTGCCATGAAGCTTTGCTAAAGATGAAAACTTGAAGAGATTTTCAAAAAGAATGAATCTTTCACGTGGACAAGAATATCTGCAATTATCAGCTATTGCTTTTGGAAAGTATTAGACTTATACCAGATTATCTACTGCTGGTTTGGAGGTTTTTTGAGCCATCCATTGAGTTGGCCACTGATGCATAAGTAATAGAGGACTAACCTGAAAAATTCTCTGTTCTACTGTGGCAATTTCAATGTTCTTACACTAAACAACGTTTTTAGATGTTTCTAAATTCACTGCTGCTTAAAAAAGATTTTTTAAAAATCAACAAGAACTTCAAAAATGCTTTTTACCTAATGCAGAGCACAGCAGCTGTCACTGGTTCTCTACTTAATAGACTACAATTCCATTAAACACCCATCTTGTATTTGCTAGTCAGGAGAATGGCAGTCCCTCTGTAGCCTTCACAAAGCCCTGAGTAATCTAATTTAGTTTTGAAATTATCCTTTTTTTAAGTAGAAAAGGGAAGACTACACGACCTCCAGAGGTCCTTTGCAACCTGGTTGTTTTTTTGCTTCCGTGATTTGCAATTGTATTCCAAGCAAATCCCGACGCGGTTGTCCAAGCTAGAAATGATCAAAAATACATGAAGTAGAACTTTCTGATGAACCAGATCTAGACTATGGAACTCCGTATTCTAGGAATAAAACTCATAAAAAGGCTGACAACAGTTAGAATCAAATGCAAAATCCATTTCCTTGCTTAGCTGTTCAAGGGCACCTCCTTCCTAAGCGTGAAGGAAGGAAGTACCCTTCACATACACGTACATCAGCACATACACCTGTTAGTCTTCAAGGGGAAGTGTATCTCTTTTCCCAGACGAGGGTTTTCAAACACTAAGACAGTAAATACTTATATTCAGTCATTTAAGAGTCATTTGCCTCTCAGCATATAACTAGTAGTACACGCAGGAAAGTGAAATACTCGCTTTGCTTGAATTGTAGGCTCTTAAGTGAAAATATTGCAGCTGTTCTGAACCTATATAAAAACCTAATTTTCCAGAGGCCTTGACTCTCTATTTACTTTCATATTTTTGTGAAAATACTCTCTTTCCTAGATTAGTATATTTTCTTCTTTTGTAATGCTGCATATGCATAGATCCATTGAATGGAGTATTTAAGAAATTCTATGGTTTTGGTATTTAAAATGGTATAGCTATAAAAATAGATGCGTACAACTTTGCACTTCAACTGCTTAGATAAAATGTTTTCAACACTAAGTAAAAAAAAGGGTATCTGCTTGGATTCCTTCCCCCTTTTTCTTTTTAATGAAAAAAGGTATAGATGAGAAGAAAATGAGTATACTACCAGTACCCAGACAAAAAGGGATATATTGTTTTACATCGGAGTCTCAGTAACATGTTATTGTAAACCTTCTGGGTGTTAAAGCCAAAGCAAAAGCAAAATCTCCAACATTTGCCCTCTTTTCCTTCAAAGGGCTTCTAAGGATTGAGGAGCTCTCAGAGAATGACTGCTGTGTTGACTTTTGTGGAAAGGGTTATCTATGAAAAGGCACCCTCTCAGCTCTGCAAATCTTACTCACTGTGAATAGGAAAAAAGTCTGAAATCACATTGGACACCACAGGAGGTTTTGCTTGATCACAGAACAAAAAATCCAGATCCGTATTTCCAAATCCCATTTAGACCACAATTAAAACATTGATCCAAAATAATTCCAGCAAGCTGACTCCCAAGTAGAAACGCTGCAAGCACGGGCAATAAAATAATCAGGAAAGGTTCAGTGCCAGTGTACAATATATTACTGGCTGTCAGGTTTGTGATTTTTAGAGACAGTTTAAATAAATGACATGAGAAACAGAAAGTTTGGCTTCAAGTCGTATGTATTGTTAATGAGATTTTGGCAAATATAGTTGCAATATTTATTAAAATATCTTGACAAAAGTTAATATTGTGGCCAATTAAGATTTCTAGAATTCTTTGTGTGTTTTCTTATACCACAAATCTACCCCAACATGTGAACTAGAGCTGCACCATGCATCACTCTGTCATCTTCTATACATGTTAAATCAGTGAGTTGCCTGTCTGTTCTCGTAATGGAGAGTAAGCAAATACTTCTTGCAACCTCAGGCCATCAGAAAGTTTTTTAAAAGTGCATGCTCCAGTTCAGTAGCCATGTTAGAACTGTGGATGATAACTTGGGGCAGAAAAATATTTTGAGTACCCAGCTAATGTGGAAGTCTGGCCAAAACGTAATCTGCAGAAGTATAAAAATGAAGAGCAAACATGGACTGCAATAACAAATAGCAGGCAAATTATATTTTTATGGGTATCAAAGGATGCTAAGGCAACAAAATTATAATAGGGACTATTAAAGGAAAATACCCAGAGAACAATTAACAACTCAACTAAAGAGCTTTAAAAAAAAAAAAAAAGGAAAGCGAGAAAATGGCAGAACAATGCATAGAAATAATGAAAATGGACTGAGATATGGACATGAAAGGTCAAAACTGAGTTTATCTATTAGCCCTTATCAAAGAATCATCTGAGAAGAGTTTTACTGTGCAGTAATATATTTAACACAGGACAAGGCTGATTGCCCCACCCCTAAAAATGGACTGAACCATTACTTTGGTTAGAGCCGGCTCATGAGAGCAAACAAAAAGTATTGGATAGTGGTTCTGATGTCTCATAAATCTCCATATGACTCTCCCAAAATTATTTTAGTACTGGAGCTACAGACAGCCTGAACTGTTAAGGGAACTTGTTTTTTAAGTGATATTCCTAACACATAGTATGATTCACCTGAACAAAGAGTCATTCTTTCTTCTTTTCCAGTTCTTTTTTTTAAAAAAAACGCCAGTTTTCCTGGAGCTTATTAATAATTACTATTATTATTTAAATTAATTACACATACAAAATGCAACTCGGGAGTTCATACTGATCATTATTTACGACTGCTTGGAATTTCACAACAAGGATGCTATTAAGAAGAAAAAGGGGAAGAAATACTTTCATGTTTCTTGTTCTTAAATATTTTCAAGTGGAGATTTAGTTGGCAATTAATGTAAATGAAAAACTATGAACACCTTTTAATACCCTCTAAGTCTGCTATTTGTGGCATCATAGAAGTCACTCAATAGGAGGAAAGGTTCCCAAGACAACTAGGATGCTAAGAGAAATTAAAATACTACAGAAAATTTTAAAGAATTCTTTCTCTTGCACCTTGGGAATCATATGACAGAGTCACAGAATCATAGAAGGGCTGAGGCAGGAAGACACCTCCTGTGGTCCAACACCACTGATCAAGCAGGGTCAGCCAGAGCAAGTTGACCAGAACTGTGTCCAGTCAAGTTTTGAGTATCTCCAAGGATGGAGACTCAACAACCTCTCTAGGAATCCATCCTCAAAGTAAGAGATTTATCTTAACTTTAAATGGTGTTTCCTGTATTTCAGTTTGTGCCCGTTGTCTCTTGCTCTGTCACTGGGCACCACTGAGAAGAGTGTGGCTCCACCTTCTTTCTTGTCCTCCGTCACATATTTTTACACAGTGATCAAATCCCCCTGACCTTTCTCTGTTCCAGGCTGAATACTCCCAGCTCTCTCAGCCTCCCTTCGTATATCAGATACTCCAAGCCCTTAATCATCCTCGTGGCCCTATGCTGGACTTGCTCCAGTACATCTCAGTCTCTCTCGTACTAGGGAACCCAGCATTGGACCCAGCACTCCAAATGTGTCTCACCAGGACTGAGCAGAGGGAAGGATCACCTCCCTCGATCTTCTGAAAACACTCTGCATAATTTAGCCCAGGAGGTCACTGGTCTTTGGCGTGAGGGCTCATTGCTGGCTCCTGGTCAGCTTGGTGTCCACCAGGACCCCCACGGACTTCTGTGTCAAGTTCTCTTCTTCACCTCTCCTAGAAGTTACTAATTCCTTTCTTCTGTAAAGGAAACTTTGATGAAAACTTTGTGCACGATCCTTTATGATCTTTTCTGCCAACATAGAGAGTCCAAAGTCAAAAAATAATTTTTACTTCAGTAAGTACCCTGGCTCCAAAGCAAACAATGCCATGGAAGTAATATTCTTTATTTCCACATCTCTTCAATGGGTCTTGATCTCCTATATTGCTGTGAGTAGAGGGAATAATCCAGTCCTAAAACAGTTTTGAATTCCTTCTACAGGTTTTGGTTATATTCTGCTGAGTTGCTAAATTAAATGAACAAACAGAAAATCCTCAAGAAAAATATTTTTAAAAATAATTTTTATTAATCCCTTTTATAATATTTTTCTCTTTCTAACTCTCCTTCTGACAAATATTGATCCTTCCCAACCCTCCACCCTTTCTTCTTCCTATGAAGTACAAGTCAGCACAGCAATATATACAGTACACTGATTTCTCTTGCTTGTCAAAAACATAACTGATGATTTCATCAGTGTTATTGGCACAGTTGTTGCAAAAAAGGATTTCTTAGCTTGTTTTCCCTGATGATCTTGCTTCTTCTGCAGTAATGTAAATATCCTGCAGCATCATGTTTTATCTGTGGCAACTGTGAGATTTTTAAAATGTTTTTATTTTCAAAGAATGTATCTAGAACTCAGAGGCGTCTACCCATGAAGTTGTAAGAGAGGTTTCTTACAATTTTAAAAATATTGTTAAATGCTGGGTCTAAACTACATCAGAAATTTCCAGAAGCATGACCTGATCTTAATTCTGAGTACTGATCTCATTTACTGTGCTTCCAGCTGTTCTGGGACATAAATAAACTATCACTGTTGAATAGTCCAAGTTTAAAGAGCCTGAATATATGCATAGACATCATGTGTACCTGAAAACAGGAACTGAAACACCTGGAAACTGGATCTTTGAGGACCTCATTTTACAAGTATTTCAGCAGACAGAGCTCTTTAGGCTTTCACAGGGCCAGTGAGGCTCTGAGAAGGTTGAGGTCTGCTCACATAAAACAGTCAGGAAAATTTAGACCTTCATATATTTTAAAGTTTATTTCCTAGCTAGATTTTTCTCAAGTTTTCAGCTTGTTACACATAGATCTATGGAACAGGTTTCCCTGTGTGATAAAATTCCCAAATACAACCCCTCCGAAACCAACATATTAAATTAATTATTCATGTAATTTAAAAAAAGCATTCACATTTTAACTCTGTTAAAGCTGGTGTAAAAATCCTGTTTCAAAATTTATTTTTCACTCCGTGTTATTTAATTATAACTACATCTACACAGAAGAAATGAATCATAAAAAGGCATAAGCAAACACATTGTAAAACCAACCATTATTATTTTAGACATGTTTAATTTCAGTATGATTCTCACCAACATATCTACGTACTGTTGGTTGTTTGCTTCCCTATTTTAAGTTAAATATCTTTCCAAGTGAGTTTTTCCTTGCCAAGAGAATTTTTAGCGCCCTGCAAGATTTACTGCTCCATAACTATTGTTCTCGATATACCACACTCTGTTGATGTGGGTATAAAAAAAATAATCTCGAGTGGCTGAAAAAAAACTCTGGAAAATTATGTATCTCCAAAGCAAAATTTTATTTTATGTGTCTATGTACTTTGGATAACATAGATTTGCTTAACAATACAAGATTTTCCCCTGCTTTTTAAGACAAATGTCATAACACCCTGACATTTGGCAACTCAAATGGTTATTTATTAGAAAGCATGCATTATTTACATTGAAAATCTGAACAAGAAAGCAATGAAAAAGGAGTTGCCTGTTCTACTGAAGGAACTTGGAAACTTATTTAAAATTTTTCCATAAAAACAATTATTTGTTTTTGTTAATTATGGAAGATATGTGCAGTATTGCAATCTGGCTTTGAAGTGAGTTGAAAGGTGATGGAGGCAGTTGCTGTCAAAAAAAGTATCTGTGGGTGTAAAAATAATTCACTATAAATCAGGAGTTCATTCTCATCTGTAGTACTGTGCTTAATTCCTTACCTTACTAAGAATTACAACAGATATTGAAGGATAATGAAAAAAATATTACAAGGACAGGAAGAAAAGAAGGTGACATAACGAATAAATTGGGATCACCCCATTTAGAAAAGATATAGGAGGATGTTTATGCTTATAATACAGTGTCTACAGAAACCAAACTGAACACTCTTATCTTTCAAAACTCATCAAATTTAAAACTAATGAAAGGAAATGTTGCGTAACTGACATGGCTAACCTTTGAAACTGCTTGCTGTATCAAGATGCTAGAAGATGTCACAAGCTCAGAATATCTCAGTAAAGGAGCAGATGTCTCCTCATGAATAAGAACTTCTGAAGTTGTGGGTCTGAAATTAAATTAAAAGATGTGTTGGTATAAACTATGGGGTTTAGATCATGTGCCTTTATAACAGTTTGGAGTTAAAATCCACATACTTTTGAATTTTCCATCATTGTTTAGTTGATAATCTCTTCCTGAATTCACAGCTGAACATTTTCATCATGACCTTTCCTCCATGTTGAGAATTGGAGATGTGGACATAGTTCTTTTATCACTTGGAGAAATCAATATACTAAAAATTATGTGTTCCCTTTCCTCCAATCTTATTTATGTATATAAATAAAGACTTATTTTTAACTCTTCCACAAAGGTTTCACTGACTGTTGACATCCCTCATATCAGACATCCTTGCTCACTTGTATCACATATAAATCAACAATTAGCCAGTTCCAATGAAAACTAGGACAGTGATGTGGATCAGGGTCGTCAGACGGCTCTGAATCCTAGATACTGCATTTAATCTGGGCAGTGCTTAAAAAGCGCAGTATGTTTAGCACTATGATACAGAACTGTAACCTAAAGGTATCCATAGACTTTCTAAGTTTCAATTTATGTCTGATTTTATATTCTATAGATCACTTTTCTTTCTTTGGTCTGGGTTTTTGTATGGTTTTAGTCTTTCCTTTTAATAAAAGTATGGACGGCTGAGTAAGTGTGATTTACATTTTGTTCTGAATGTCTCTGAAATTCACCATGATCCAAAGCCCTTCAGGGAACAAGTTTCACAGTCACAGAAGACACGGTTCCAATGAGCTAAGGAAATGTAATTTATGAAACATTGTTTGGTAGCATCCACAATAGTCCAAGATTAAAAAAAGAAAAAAAAAAAAAAAGGAACCTTTGCTCTGGAAATCGTACAAAATAAACCACTGCTAACTAATAGGAAAGAAGGGTGCTAGCATGAAAAACATGTAGGATGGAGATGTTGATAAGCAGTCCATAAAAAAAGGTAAAGTACACAACTGCCACGTTGCTGAATATGTAGGCAGTTATATTTGAGCCAGCTGGAGCACCTTAGCATTGGCAGTTTCATTCTCAGGTACAATAATCAATGTCCACAATCCTGCCCAAATATCTGAAGCTGATAGTGATGGGATAATAACTTTTGAGAGTTCATGTTTTTTGAGTGACTGATCTGAGAAGGGGAATAGACTCAAACGTCTAAAAACACCATAACCCGGAAGATATGAAAATCTGTCTCTAGAGTTCAGACGAATTACCTTGTCTCATCTCTCAAATGCTAATTTTGCTGCACTAGACACAGAAGTGTACAATGCTTCCTTCAGACGTATAAATTCAGCTTATTGATTTCTTTTGTCAGCACAATGTTTTATACTGTAATCAAATTAGCACACTGTACTTCAAGCAACCTTGCTATCTTCAAAAATTAAACAGTCGTCTTTACCGGGACAAAATTATTTTACACATGCCCTTGTCATTATTCAGTTCCAGAAATGATACAGGAAATTATCCTCCCTACATAAAACCAATGAGTCTCTTCTTCCTACCTGAATAATTTCAAGATTGTTTTAAGTTTCTCTAACGGCAAGGAGAGTTCTTTATTTAAAGTGACCTGAAACAGAATGGAAACAATGTTTTTGACTTTCTCATAAAATGTTGATCCAAAATTATAGTAATTTTAGATTTTTGTGAAAGTATAAGATGTTAAGAACTTGAAACATAATAGTGGTGCAAACATTTATGAAACTGCCTTTTGTTTATTGTGCATCATTTCCTTACCACAATAATGCTGTTGTTCACTGTTGTATAATTTATCTTAGTGCCACTTTAATTGTGTTTTCAGTGTTCATAGGAAAGCATCCTATTTGGGATAATTACTCACTTTGGAGATGATCAGCAATTTGGTTCATGAGCACCTCTGAAAATTACCCTGTCTGCAAAAGGCATTTTCCTGCAAGTGCAACATACTAGGTTTGCAAGAAGGGGTATTTTGTGTTTTCTCTTTTCCTTTTCTCTCTCCTTTCCTGTCCCAAAAAACCATTTTGTAATTGCTCTAGGACATGCCAATTTTCTTACAACTCTTCACCAGTTATTTCTAGACATACAATCTCTCTCTCCTTTCTTTGTAACTGTGCCATTATTGTAAGTTCCCCTAAAATTCTCAGCTAATTTTAAGGTGCTTCCATAACGTTTCAGTTTATGTAAGACAAGTAAGCAAATCCAGCTGGATCTCTTGGCAACTTGGGTGTCCACAGGGAAGCGCATATTTCAGTATAAATATCCATTATGAAATCATCACCAAGATTTAAGTTTCTGTATTTAATTACATTTGCATTGAACATGCAATCATCAGTCAATTTAAAAATAAAGTAATCCTTGCAAAAACACCATGGAGATGCTTCTTGACAAACAAGTTCAGTCACAGCAAGCTTACAGATCCTCAGTTTTTGTAAACTGACTTAAGAGCAGTGACGATAGCTTAAAATGGTTCTGTTGCCAGAACGTAATTTTGTCACTTTCATTCATACCAGCTGATAGGCTACTGTATAAACAATCCCACTGAGTGAAATAAGTAAGTAACATGGGGGAAAATCAATTCTTCTGTTCTTTTTGCTAACTTCAGAGGTAGTAAAACTTTGTAGGAGAAAAGCTGCCTATGACAGCACATTTGTGAAAGCTGGAGGCTACTGTGTGTCAGATAAAAGACGGGGAACTTACAGATATATCCACTTAGATTCTGAGTACAGCATCCCAAAAGATCTAAGGTACTAATCAAACATGTATGTAAAATTAGGTAATATTTTCCCTTCTTTTCCCCTGAGATTTTTCTGGCAAGTCTTTTCAGTCACTGGAGTTGTATTTTAATTGCTTTGAGAACCTATCAAAGTTGATTTCCTCATCTTCAGAATGACTGCCCAACAGAACGATTACTATGCTTCCTGATGTTGCACCTCTTGGCCATTCACATGGGATAATGCTCATTGTAGTTTATTTCTCGTCTTATTTTTAAAACTTACATAGTATGAAAATGTGTTTGTTTTCTGCCAGCATGCTTGTTATGCATGTGATACTACCAAGAAATCATGTTTTCTAATATCTTAGTCTAAGTACAGCCATTAAACTCCACGTCAGGCTTCCCGCCCAGCACACTCTTGAAAGACGACAGCTATTAGCCAAAGAATGGCAACTACTACAGGTGTGTTGTTATTGATACCGATTAGTGTTTTATAGCACTTTGAAATGCTCATCTTTTGGTTCATTTAATGTATGGTCACAAACACCAAGAGTCATGTAGATACGGATGGCAGAAAAGCTGAGCACTTTTTCTGCATCTTTCTAATCTCTGTTTGCGTGACCTCAGTGTGATATGCTGTTGTGGTTCAATACGATACCCTTTTTTACAGATCTTTCTTCTGTAACAAATGAGTTGCTCCATAAGCAGCAGAAACAACAAAGCCCTGCATACTTATGTACTTTGTCCCCTCCCCTCCTCTCCATCCCTCCACTGCATGGTCTCAGGATCCATGCATATACCTTTTCGGTAGTATATGTGACAGAGTACTCGGAGCTACATGTCTACCGATGGACAAACCGGCTGCTGCCTTTTCCTTCAGTTAGGTTGCTCTATTTTACAACAGTACTACAAGAATGTGATTATCTTTGAGATTTATATCCATTTTTTGTTGTTTAACGCCATTGCTTCAGAGAGGCGAAGAACATGTTCCTCCTTTTCCTTGAGAAGCTAGACTAAAAACAGGTTTCTCCAGATCCTGTAGCAATATGGCATGGACAGTCTACATGGTGGGCTCTATTCACTGCTGCAGACAAGTAACTAGGCAGACTTCTCAGGACAAGGAATCCTGTTTGGAAGCAAAGCATCCTCACCCCATTTCAAAGGAGCAAGAACTGGCCACTCAGATCTGACACCGGTGAAATTCTCATTGTATTACGATTTCAAATAAGCAAACTTGGGATAGTAGCATTTTTTCTATATTATGTTTAGCTTTTATGGGGCAAGAGATTTCCTACTTGCTTCTGTATTGTGTCTTGGCGAAGCGTCTGCTGTGCACGGATTTCAATTCTTGCATCTATGCACCTGTGCAGATCAAGGTGCTTCTGCATTACTTTTGGCCCTTAATTAAAGCAGGCTATAATAGATGTTAAGGTGCGCATACAAGTTATTTGGTTTTATTTATTAATACCGGTTTTATTTTCTCTATTTATTGCACTTTCACTGGATGGTACTGCTCCAAACACCTTAAAACCAAAGATAAATTTGACAAGTTTGGCACCCTGTCCACTTCATAATGAGGGCTTGTTGCTTTTTGCCTGGCAAGATTCGCATTTCTTTTTCTTTTAAAGTTTTTATCTAATATCTGTTCTCATCATCTTTCTGTACTAATCTATTAATGATGTCTATTTCTGTTGTTGGGTACTGGGGCTGACGGAACCTTCTTACCTGGGAAAACTCCTTCACCAAAAAAGCTTCCTTTTGTTGCGCTTTCCCGAACCTGCACTAAAGGTCCCAGCCAAAAGCTTCTGCAATTAGGCATCTCTCACGACACTCGGGAGCAGAATGGCTCCTAAATATAAATCCAGTTCTCACCTAAAAGGCTTTGCGAAGCTGCCATATTTTGGATTTCCAAAACTGTATGAGGAATTAACAGTTCCATGCCCACTTAAATATACATGAAAATGAAACTATTCATTTTATACTAGGTTACAAAATCTTTAGTTTCAAGAGCAGGGCCACATGGTGTGTCATTAAGCAGTAAGGTTCTGATCTATGTGGTGTAAATGAACAAAGCAACAGCACAAAGCTCCCACTCTCCCCTCTACCAGCATTTTCTGTACATGTTCCACAGTGTCCTAAAACATCATCTTCTGAGGAAAGCCTTCCAGTTTCATCACATAGCTTGCTGATCCCAGCAAGATCTGCCTGCATAATTTCTTCCTCCTGTATTTCATAATTTTGTAAGACTACTGTGCAGCAAGAGTCAAACTGAAGATACCGACCGTGTCATTTGTATTAGTTTTCTGCAAAGGGACTTCTTGTCTCCCTCCTCCTGCCCCAAACTCAAATCCTCCTGAAAAGGGCAAAAAAAAAGTGTTGGAAAATTATTAGGGATGCGTTAATTTGGATTAATCTTTTATTAACTACTATCACTGCTGCTTCACATTAATATAAATCCGCTTCTGTCTCCTTCCATGTATCATACAGGTGGTAAGGTGACAAATTTATAGAAGCTGCTTTGGAGACCATAGCTTAATTAACACCACAGAAAAATTATGTCTTCAAAGTCAAGCTGGACAAAACCCCACCTCGTCTCTGTACTTTAGGGCAGGCTTTTTCCTTCCAAAGCAAGGTCCTCAGTGAAAACAGCACTGAGGCACCAAAAAGGTAAGCAATTTATTTTTTACCGGTTTTATTTCACGCAGCTGTAAATAGCAGAGGTATTTTTCCACTCTGTACCAATAACAAAAGTCAAAACAAGTGAATTCCTAGACAGCTAAATGAGTAGGTACACACCCAACGCGATTAGGGGAGGACGCACCCGGACGCCCGGCTCACAGCGCTCCCGCTTCCCACCGACGCCGCCGCACGCGCTCCCGCAGGCGGGAGGAGCGGGGGAACCGCCGGGCCCTGCGCAGCCCCGGCCCGCTCCGCTCCCGGGCGGGCCGCGATGCGGC
>VYXH01002587.1:155256-180507 GCA_013397275.1 Burhinus bistriatus
TTTTTTTTTTTTTTTTTTTTTTTTTTTTTTTTCTGAAGAGTTTCTCTTTACAACTGCTTATAAGGGACTGTTTGTTAATAAGGAACATCCCCCAAAAGAGATGCCAACATGTGCGTCTTATTCACTACAGTGCAGTCACTTTCTCAAATCCTGCTTCTTTCTGCTTTTTGCATAGGAGATCCATGAAACCTGGAATTCTTGAAATCAGTGAGTTTGTCCACTGGATTAAGTGGAACTAATATTTTGTTCCAGTTTTTATATCAAAATCTGAAACATATCCTGAGACTTCAGCTAGCCATTGTTTTTTCTGCTACCCGTTGATTTATACAACTGCATTAAGATTAAAGTACATCTACTACATTCTCCTCTCCTTTGTACCCTTAAAAAAAAAAAATCAGACAAAAAGTAATGTTCGATTTGCTGTTTTAGCCCGTGTAACTCCTCTTCAAGTGAGGATGAGTACCAAAGTATCTGCTTGAAAATAAACCTTCACTGATGAGGTGTTCTAAAAGATTGACTTAAGAATGGATGGTTGAGAAATATGTAGAGTTTTGCTTCATGCACTTCTATTCAAGATGGAGTTAGAGACATTTTTATCGTTTGCAGTGGCTCTAAATCATGAAATGTATAAAAGATAAAGTCATGGAGAGATAAAGCTTTAAAGTCTTCTCTAAGAGGTTGAACAGCATCATTTTGACTTTGTCTTTTTCTCTTACAGCATATTTCATGTATCTATTTAGGTAACTAGTTATTTTTATCTACGGGAATGTTATTGGAGTGTTATGACCAATATATGTATGATTGCCTTTCATGGCCTTCTTTTTCAACAAGTATTTTGAGAACAAATACTATATTTGTTTGCCCTTTCATTGACCTTTTCTTTGCGGCACCTTTCCCAAGTGATTCGTGTTTACTTACTGATTTTCGTCCAGTTTACTCTGGTAATCCCTCAGTTACACTCAGCACATGCCATTTGATTCCAGCACAATTGAGTCAAGTTAATACGACATTTTGGGAAACATATGTTTTAACTACACTGTAATTTGTGGCTGTTAGTTGAAAATCCATTATTGAAAGAGTCGGACATAGACTTCTCCAGATAAAGAATACGGATAATAACTAGTATTCATATTATAAACAATTTATACCAACTAATTCATGCCAGATGTTTTATTTGGGTTTTTTTTGTTTGTTTTCTAGCACACGCATTTGTTTTTTACAAAATAAGGGCAGTATGATGAAGCTTATCTTGAGGCTTTATGCGTCACAGGTCACTTGAATTTTATTTTCAATGTCTTTTGAAATTCAGAAATGGGAGAAATATGAGGGAAAACTTGAGGATATCCTGATGTATTCAAATCTGAAGGCTCATTGCAGTCTGATAGTCTAGATCCAGACCGATTGGTATCTAATATATCTTATAATGACTTTTTGTTTTGACCTAATCAGTTAATTACTGGGTCAGAATTAGGTCATGATTATGTTCCATCCCCTTCCTTTTTCCTCCTTAGTGTATTTAACTGCTTTCTAGTTTAGGTATTTGACTAAAATAATTCAGATTTTTTTAACTAGCTTAAAACTGAGAATAATTTTGAATATTAAATAGAGCATTCAGAGCACTACTTACTGTTACTTCAAGAATCTGAGAATGTCCAGCTTCAGTAACATAATTCTGCATTCTTTCATAAAATATTTTTCTTGCTTTTGTAAATTGGTTTCACTTAATACTGTGATTGTATAGATTTGGATATTTTTTTAAAGGATATCAGGGAAATGAAAAGAGTTAATTTATACAGAAAGATACTCTTTAGATGTCTTGTGTTAGAGCATAAACATCTTCAAAAATAAAGGTACCAATCTTCTTACTTTTGTTATTTGGCTAAATTTTTATATTAGTTGTTATCATTTGACTGGTGACATCATTAATTGGAGAAGACATTCTCTGGTTTGCTCTGCTGTAGGTGAGCTCAGAATCTACCTCTTAATTTATTGAATTAAAAGAATAAAAGAGTTAGAGGAATAAAAAAAGAATATAAACAGGCTGTTTATCTGGCTACAGCTATTTGTGGTGACAGTTTATGATTTGAAATCTTTTTGTACTGGAAAAGAAATCCATTTAAAAGTTACTTAAAAATTATGTGGAAAGGAAACAAACAATACGTGTGCATACAGAAGTCTACTTTTTAGAAAACCTTGTTTAACAAGGTTTGCATAACCTTTGAATGGGCTTTGAATAACCTGTATTTGAGTAGCTCCATGGAAGCACTGTTGGGCACGCTAATCCAGCAGCCGCCATACTGAGCAGGAGTCATTTGACTTCAGTGGGTTTTGGAGCTGTGGAGTGCATGAAAGCATGTCTTGAAATGGCAGGAGGTAAACAACTTTCATTTTTGAAACAGCATGAGATGGGACAATACTATCCATTGATGCTGCTGTTATGATTTAGGAAATTCTGATTAACAGAAAATTTCTCTATTTGAATCTGTACATCAAAACCTAGATCGTTAATCACGTGACACAGGAGTAGTGGCTTGAACTACAAGTATAAAGTAAGATGTACTGCAGAATGAGATATTTATAATGTTGTTATTAAATATGATGACTATGTGCGTTGTGGCCAAACTACTGATTTTAGTCAGAGGAGAATTTCCGTTGACTTAAGTTTGTGTTTCCATGAGAAAAAAACAGGACCAGTTCTTTAAAAGCAATTATTTTACTGTCTCAAGTAAGTTAATTGGGGAAGGAGGTAGACAGTGAAGTGTACCAACTAAAAGTTCATTATGTGGTTTCTACCTATTTAAGAACACTACTACCATTTAAGAAACAAAACACCATCTGAAATGTCTTACCTGTTTTCTGCTCCTTTTAGAAAAGAAAAAAACATTTGTTTGATTTTAATCTGTTCTTTAATATAATACACAAGGAGCATTTCAAATAGGATGAAGAGATTAAGTCTTTTAAAAACCTGTTTGAACAAATAATTTTGGTAAGGCTGGAGATCTACTAACCAAGGCTGTCACTTGGCAGCTGTTTCCATGACCCAAGTGTGATCTTATCTGAAATAGCCAGTTTGTGGATGGACGACATCCAGATAAACTTGGGAAGCAACATTAAGTACTGTGGGGGTTTAGTTAGCTTCTTCATTGGTCCTGCCTATCATTACTGAAATAAATTTCCTCTTATCCAAGTAGTATATAAGTTCCTTTAAGAACTAGATTTCCATAAAAAACATAAACCATTGACACGTTAATTTACATCTGTTTAAGATGTAGTGGCTCTTTACCAGAAAAAATGAAGAAGATAGGGGAGTAGAAGTGGCTCTTTTTCTCTTTGCCCAGTTATATTTTTTCTCCTACCTAAATTTTTATTGTGACTTTAGAAGGGTACACTGTTTTTTATTTAGTGTTCTAATTACCTGAGTAGTATTGCTAAACAGCAGACAAAGGTTGATGAATGACTTCATAATTCAGCAAAACTCAAAATCATACATATTATACCTGTAGCATATGAATAACTTATTAGGGTATGAATGAAAATTCCTTTTTCAAAATGACCTTTCCTGTTAACTAATATTAAACTGATTATTTACATTGCAGTTGTAGCCTAAGTAACAATACCAGTTGTTTGACTGGCTATGAGCTGGAATTCATCTATGAAATTCATACAGAAAGTTGCTTTCCTCATCACTTTGCCCAAGCGGTGCCATTGAGAGCATACTATGAATTTAGTTTAAAACCAAAATCATTGCCGTCAATTTTCTTGCTACTAAAACACATTCCACCATATTCAGTCAAGCTGCAAGCAATTTCAAACTCATTAACTTTGTAGACCTTTGTACTGCAGCTGGTTTTGGCTTGCATGAAGTCAGGTCTATACTTAAAATAATAAAGTATTTAAAATGAGAGAGGCGTAAAGCAGTGTATGGAGATCCTTGTGGCATGTGTTGCAGATAGACATAAACAGGTAGGGAGAGGTAATTCTGTCTCTTACTGTGAATAGTTTTCTGTACTGATCATGCAAAATGAATTTTCTTCTTTATTATAACAGGGAAGATTTAATTAGAACTGCAGTGTTGTTATGTCAATATTATGTCATTATGTTACCTTAATTAGTTAAAGCAAAATAAACTAAAGATCCAGGGTTTGAGGGGGAGAGTAGAAAAGGGAGATGTGTTAAATGTACTGAAGATCAGTTAACAGGAATAACATAATATAGCATTATTTTTAAAGTTCTTGAACATCTCATACTCATAAACTAAGATGCTTACTGGATCAGAACAAAGATCAATGTACTCCGGTGACCTCGATCCGACAGAAGCTTAAGGTGAGAGTTGTAAAGGCACAGGGTAAGTGCAGAACAAGAACAGTGTGATACTTCTGTCAGTGCACTCTGCAACTTTCAGGGATATGTCAGGTTATGTCTATCTCATCTTCCTTAATAATCTTGGCAGATCTTTGTTGCATGAATTTGTTCTTAAACCTGTCGATACTTTGATCTACTTGGTACACTGTGTCAACAACTTAAACACGGGAAAAATGCTGAAAGAAACTCGAAAAAAAGAATGTTCAATCCCTTAGTTGCTGTGTTGTGAGTAATACTAATTCCTTGCTCAACTTGTCTGTGACATTCATAATTGTATGTACCATAGAGCAGCTGCCCATCTCTTGTGTGGTGGGCTCAGAACTACATGTTGTATTCATGGACTTTCCAGCAATTTAATTACATTTGTTGTTTTGTTTGGAGTTTCTTTCCTACTTTTTTTTAATTATTTTATTTGTTTTCCCAGCCTTTTGGTAATGTTTACCTTAATTTAAAAAATAGTAATGTGAAGTACTTGAATTTTAAACTCATCTGCATCAGGCCAATTGTAAAAAACCCCTCCTTGTTCCTAAGTATTTCTTTTGCATTGTAATCAGTATTGCAAGTCCTGCCTTACAAGGTGGTGGGGTCTAAAAGTGTTCGAGCAGTTACACTGGTAAAATGAATGCTGAGAGAGATTTGATTGTTAGGAAGATGACTCCCAGGGATGAACACACAGACAGCGCAGGGGTACTTGAAAGGAAAGCATGAAATATGAGTAAAGGGATATAAACTGGTTACAAAAAAACCTTCAGGATGAAAATTAATTTCTGGCCAAAAAAGCAGTGATTCTGGAGCATTATAAGAGGGAGAGGGAAGAAGTGTGGTTATTCTTAAGATGGTTCTTTATCAATTTATGAAAGGATTACATTTAATGGGTCGCCAGAATGTCCCAGGAGATCCTTTCAAATGATGTGCTTCTAAGACATTCTTCGTATAAAGGTTCTCAAGGCGTAGGGGAAAAATAATTTTCAAGTTGCTGAATGATACGTTCTGCAAAATATAATTATTTGAGTGTTTCTTATCCATTAATAGGTGTTACATAGCAGATATTACTTCTTAATGCAGTAAGAATTGCCAGAGTTGCTTTGGTACCCATTGCAAATTCTGCTGGTGTCACTAGATGTTGTCTGTAAATTTGCAAAAAAAAAAAAAAAAACCAAAACCCAAACCACAACTCTCTACAGTTGCTTCTGAGAAAACTTTAAAAAAAAAAAAAAAAAATCAGATGATTGGGTGTCAAAACCTTTTTCCCTTTTTTCAATGTCTGAGATTTTTTTTTTTCCTCACTTTCGAAGAAATGTAAGCAAGTGGAAGAAAACTGTTCTTAGAAAATGCAGCTTTAAATGATTTATTTGCATATGTAATAATAATAGAGAATTACAGAGATGAAATTGCACAGCATTGAAATGCTCTGGTTTTTGCTAGTCACCTGAACGATTTGTTGTATTAGACATCCATATTTCACAACAGAAGGTTTGCTTTTGTTGCTTTCTGTTTGTTTTTTGTTCCTGTATTCAAATTTTGTAAATCTTACCTGGGATTTGAGATTCAGAATGAATTATATCCAACTGGGCATTACCATCAGTAATAAATAATACAATAATTCATGTACTCCTGTGCTTTCTGTGTTGGGGAATAATACCCTGACTTTAGATTTATGAAAAAACAAATGCTGACTTTTTCCAATGAAGACTGTATATGGTATAATACAGATGCTACATTTATCTCTAGCCTGTATAGTTTATTTTAAGAAAATCATGTTATGCGAGATGAGTTCTGCTGACAGAACTGTGCATGCCCTGCAGCCATGGAACTCCCACTGAAGTTGATGGGAGGCTTGTGTGCCAGGAGTACTGTTTCGGGGGTTGCACTGATTGCAGCTTTCAGGGTCTGATTGAAGCTTTCAGGAGTTGTGTAACTCCCATGTGAGTATGTGGAGAATTTTGATTTAGTAAAGAATAGACAATCAAGCTATGACTTTACGTATATTTAAGTAGTGGGCATGTTTATAAAGTAGTGCTGAAAAAGTGTGGGGCTAATCCAAGAGCACAGAAGAACGAAGAACTAAAGGGATGTTCTGGTGTGCCAGGTTCTATTCAAGGTAGTACATGAGACAAAAAGGGTATTTTTCTCTGTGTTTTTATAATAATAAAAACCAAAGACATATTCTAAGTATTATAAGCTACTGATTTAATTTTCTTCCTCTGGGAACATATGAGAAAGTTGAGCTTTGTGCAATTAATCATTACGGTCATGTAGTTGTTGCAGCCCAGGTCATAGCTGTGTTGGGGAGTTTACCATTCAGTATAAAAATTCATCATTTGGTTTTGTTTGTGGTGTTGAGAGTTTTGATTTACTTGTTTGTTTTGGTCTGTGGCTTTGTGACACTAGTCAAAATTGTTCCTTAGACCTTCAGTATTCAAGTCATGCCTGTAGGTCTGTAAGCGTACTGTATGAGTGATCAGATGTTAAATGGATTTGTGCCAGTTTATGGCAGTTCCACACATTGGGTTCAACAGCTTTTAGCATTTAGTTGAAATAATCCTCCCGAGCACCTTTGCATTACGTTTCTGTATGTGTTTTTGGATTATACAGCCTGTGTACATACAGATTTTATGTTGCTGGATTTGAGAACTCTCTCATAAGTGATGTTCTCCTAAACTCATGGTAGACTTATTCTGACTTTACAATTCTTGGAAGTAAATTTACAGATGTTTGTTTAATGTCATGGTAGTGGGTTTCAGTTCTCAGTGCATGATACAGTTCTGAGTACATGATTTACTAACATGCTGCTAACTTTAAAATTAATTTTGATATTCACTTCTTCTGTATCATTTGCAAACATTAGTATAAATCAAAAGATTCCTAAGTGTGTTCTAAAACCTCAGGAATCACCTGCTTCATCCTGTGCAACCATTTACATGCAACACTGATAGCTTTCCGCCCCACCCCACCCCTCACCCCCTCCCCACGTACATGAGTGAATGCTTTGCGTGCTATATATAAGAGCAGATCTGGCTGGGGAAACTATTGTAGACAACTGTAGGCGTTGAGTGGACTGAAAAATTAAAAGAAAGAAACTTTATTATCATGTAAATATTATAAAAGCTATTCTAAAGAAATCTTTTTTTTTTTACTGTGATTAGTGAATGTTAATATTGCTTTAAATACATTTGTGACTATTTGCCATGCTATGAAGCCCACTGAATACAGTCCTGAAAGGTTTCTAGGTAGTCTCTGTTTACACTCAAGTCAATGAAAGTTAGCCCTGCAGGAAATCTTTTTCTGTTCCTAACCACACTGAATCTATTACATGTGACCTGCAGGTATTAAAGAAGTAACATCTCTATCTGTCAACCTATAGAATGACATGTTTCTGCAGTGATGTTCTGTTTTTACCTATGAAAATGGCATAATGAATTTTGTAACTACGTTTGTGAATGAGCAGAAAAAATGGAGGGGAGGAGGGGAAACTCAAGCAGCAGGAAGGCAGGAACACCTAATATTTGTTGAAGGTGCATATTTTCCTTAAAGAAGAGACACTTCTCTCCTTGATTGTTATTCGTTGGGGGTTAGGTTTTTTTTTTGGTTGGCTTTTTTTTTGGGGGGGAGCTGTTAAAAAATAAAATTCTATTTTCATAGTCCAGGTGTGTTTTAAAGCATCACACAAAGTTTCACATAATGGCTCTGAAAGGTTTGATTCTTAAGGCTGGAAGACAAGCCTTACTTAGAGGTATCTTCTGCATGACAGGCCTTTTGTGTTTAGTGCTGACTTGTGTTTTTTGTCATAAGAACACTGAAGACTGAACAAAGGTCAATTGGACTGTTTCCTTGAGATAGAGTGAACATTGTTAAGAGCCATGTTTGTAGAAATCATGACATGATGCGTGGTGTCATTTTGTGTTAACATCTGATTCTGTTCTTTTTACCTACTGCCCGCTCTTGGGAAACCTTGATCGCTTCTCTTGCAAATAGGCTATCATGAGGTTTTTAAAATGTCGGGAAGAGGTAATCTAGGTATTCTCACAAGTGTTCATTACATTCATAAAAGCCTAGAATAGCTCTGCTGATTGTATTTCCATTTGAACTGTAGCCACACTTGCAAATATTCGTGTTCCACGTTTATTTTACTTGAATTATCAAATAAGTTTAAAAAGTAATATCTTAAAATTCTGTTACCTGAGGTTTTTCTAAATTTCAATCCTAAAAATAGCTGCACATGTCTCTGACAAAGAATTACTAAAACAGCAAAAAGGAGAATACAAGATTTTCTAGGCAGTTGTTAGGGGGGGAAAAATGTACAGTGAAGCAAAAGCTACTTTCCACAGTAAACACTTTTGTACAAAACAAACATTTGTATTATCAGTCTAAGTTTAATTGTTCATGAAATATCTTTGTGTAAGACTTAATTCCTGACTACATAAAGAATTGTTTTATTTTAGTCTTTACATTATAAAAATACTTTTGGGGTCCTGCTGTCTTGCAGGAAGTAAAATGAGAGTGGAAACAGTTAACCTTCTCAGATTCATTGCGTTAACGCTGAGCTTTGCCCTACATCCGTTTGGCAGAATTTCTCTTCTCTAGCAGTGTTTCCATTCACTTGCATTGTGCAATGTAACTGCATCATCTAAACTAAATTTTTGAGGTATGATGTTAGGGAGGTAAATATTTCTGTGATAAAACTTGATTCCAACCTCTTACATTTGGTAAGGCAGATGGTCGGTTTACAACCTGGCAATAAAAAGGGCTGATTCGATTGAAAAATGAAGTATGTGATTCGCTGGTAGTCACAAGCAACAAGTAAACCACGTTTTTTTATTAGAGTACAGTACCTGTCTCTTTAAAATTACATGGTCCGTCCATTCAATGTGATATGTATAGGTATTCACATAACAAAATCTATTACCGTAACTGACACAAATGGCATCTTTGTTAGCCTGAAGAGAGAAGCTACAGAAGGCTAAATGAGGATGGAGGTTTTTACTTTAGAAATAGTTTCTGAAGATCAGAGAAGTGAAGACCATTTTCTTTTTTCTATAAGGTTCCACTAAATAATGTGTTTTCCATAATTACTTGTCTTTGGAACATGTATACCATCCAGTATCAATAACAGACTGAAGAATTCTCTAATAGGAAGTGTACTAATCCTCACAACACCTCCAGCCTTGCCTTTGGAAAAGTAGGCAATTAAGTTAGCAGGTATGTCCACTTGTTCTCTTCTAGGCAGATGCAAAATCTCCTTGCTCATGCTCCCAGTTAACTGAAGACAAGCTAGCTCCAAATCAAAACCTGAAACTGCCAGTGCTTGAACAAACTGTTGTTACGGCTTATTAACATTAGCATAGTGTTGTGGTAATTAGAGGCACAAATTGCCATTAGGTTGCATCTGGCCAACTCGGAGCGTGCATCTGCCTGCCAAAGGTTGTGTTGATATGCCCATAGCAAGATAAAGGCAGGACGGTGCAAAGATCCTCAAGTTAAAGAAAACCTAAACCAGTAAATCTAAATGGCACAGCATCATCCTTATGGCACAGAGTACCCACTCCTGTCAGGAACAGGAGAACTGAAGGAGGACTTCTGACTCCAAATAAATAGTTTCATTTGCCATAGTCCGTGACCATGTTGACATTGTATGTATTGTTTCCAGCCGTAAGCTGAGTTAAGGTGGCTCTGCGTCATACTCATTCACATTTCTGCTACTGATGTCATAGGCACAGCTGTGGACCAAGCCAGCTGTGCCTATATATGACCTAAATAGAGGAGATGTCACACAGAGCAATCAATTCGATTCAGACTCACGAGTCTTTAGAGTGGTACCCTAAAAGTTGAACCGTCTTTTTGGACACTCAGTGTTATTCCATAAATTCTAGGAAGCTGTACTGACCTCTATTCTAACTCTATTAGGGGCACTTAATATGGCACATTGTTCTGAGAGTGCTCACACAGTTTATATTCATGAAGTAAGAGTCAAACAGTATCCTTCTAGAAGACGGTCCAGTACCAGATTCAAACTGGTATAACTGGAAGGATGTGAGCTACTAGGGGGAAACAAAATCCTGGCTTTATTAAATCAGTAATACTTGAAAAGTGTTTTAAATTGAAGTCATTACTTTATCTTCAATCAAACTATATTTTTGTTCGTCATACAAATAATCAGAGATTAGATCAGATAGATTGAATTCCAGCCATTTCTAGACAGTACAATAGATATCCATTTAAACAGAGAAGAAAGATTTCATGAATAAGTATGAGAGACTATAGTTTTTTTTGTTAGAATGTTGCTAGCAGGCAGGAAACCTGGGTTCTTACATTGTGAAGCTTTGTAAATTAATACAAATAACTTTATTTGTGCCTCAGGAATTTTACTTGTTAATATGGCCCAATGTATACTCTGAATTGACTAATTCAGCACCAGAAAGAAAAGGGAGATGTTAATGTTGCATCTTAGAGAGTAATCCTTACTTAATATGTTGGATTTTGGTTTGGTTCTGTCATAGTCTGTGAAACAGAAACACTTGAATTTTACTGCGTTTGTTTTTCTAAAATTTGTTTCTCTTTTTGCATTAAAACCAGGATGTGGAATGAGAGAAGTCATGCCCCTGTGGATCTTTTTGTTTCTTAATTGTACTGAGATTCCCCATTTTATTGATGTGAAATGAAACATAAAGAAACTTGATCAAGGTCAGACAGAAAGTCCATTGTGAATCCAGAATTGAACCAGATGTCCTGATTTCATTCCGGTGCTTTAACAGTCACTCTGCTCTTATTTTATGGTAAGACATGGAGTCAAAACTGACATGAAAATATGCAGTGACTGAAAACCAATTTCACTGTTGTTCTTTAGGGGTGTGCATGCTGATTCCAGCAGCTCTGTCTTAAAGGGGCTTTATCTGAGGCTAGAGTGTTTGATGGGTGTGATGATTTAGCATTCCTTTAGGATCCTAAGGAGTATCACCAGAAATCCTTACTTAAATCTGCAGATTAGCAGGTGGAATGCTCGATTCTTATTTTTAAGAAGACAAGGAAACAAAATAGAAATGTGCTTTTTGGTGGGAAACTAGATTGAGTGGGGAGGGGGGGAAAGGAAAACAAACAAAAAAACCCCAGCACAAAACCAAAAAACACTATATGGATTCTTTGAGATCTGTATTTAAATTTTTTTTTGTTTGTTTCCCACTCACTATTCTGACACTGCGTCAGAAATTACTTTTTTTACTTTTGAAATAATAGCTGTCATCATTTATCTCTTTGAAGAATGAAAGTGAATAACCAAATTATTTTCTTTCTTTGGCCAAACAGGCTGTTTTGGCATTCAAGGCTGGTTGTGAACATTGGGCTGGTAACACTTTAAGTAGATGAAATTGGGTAAGAAAAATGCTGTCAGTATTGATAGGCTCAGAATCTGACCAAGCTTTTTTCTTCTTTCTTGCAAACTCCATTTACTAAAATCGACAGACTGGATATCTGTAGGGTTAGGTTTTTGTGTCTGGTTTTGGTATGAAGGTGGGCCTACCTTTGTCTTTCTGAGTTTTGTTTCCTTTTAATTAAAAGTGGGATGGTGTTACATAGTTGTCTTTGATACTCAGACACATGGAAATATTAGCATGAAAATGGTAAATTAATTACTGGTAATATTAGTTGCAAGTATAGAAATAGCGAAATAATAATATCAATTCCATCATCTGTTAACATAAAAAAAAAAATGTTACTTACGCAAGCGTTTTGAGTGAGCGTTTCACAGGGTGCCAAATGCTGGTACAACCTCTGAAGATTCTTTAATCGCCACAGTAAAAATGAGGAGTGCTCTGAAATGCTGATTGGAACAGACATTCCCTGATCCACTAGCACAAATGAGAGAACAGAGTAATTAGAGGGGCAAAATTTTTGTATTCCCTGCATTGTTTGTACACATAAGAGGTTATCTATTGCTGCAAGTTGGATTAGCTGTATAAAGAGCAGCATAATTTATTTGAAGTTGGGTCTCAAAGTCTTGGAAAAGAATAGTGGAAGAACAAGAAGGAGATTGTAAGAAGAGAGGTACGGAGAATGTAGTTGTACTTGTGTACAGGTAACTCATGTAACTTGTGTGTAACTGGATATATTTTAATACAGCAGGATTTCTTTGTATTTTAACCATTGGCAATGTAGAGATCTTGAGACAACATTTCAGCAGAAGCTTTAAATCTATACATAAGGGCTGTTGAAATTACATATTTAAAACCAATCATATTTCATAAAGTCAATCACTACCTCTTTCTGAGTATCTATGAATATTCATACTTGCACTTCTTCCCCATATATGACTTAGAGAAATGATGATGTGCCTTCCAAATAGATATATATAGTTGGTTCTTGGAAGTCAATAACATAACTTCCATTTAACTTTCCTAGTGCTTGGATTTTGTTCAGTGTTCTCTCACTGAAAGGAACGTTTTGGGAAGCTTCCCTGCCTGCAGCCATGGTGATAGCACAGGACACACAGACAGGTGGCTCTGCGATGGCTCTGCAGAGGTCCATTAGCGGTCTGAGATGCACTGCTCCTCTCCTGGGTTCCACAGGGCTAAAAAGAAGAAGAGGTTCCTCCCTTCCTGTAGGGACTACTCAGATGAAGAAAAGTATAACGTATACCAACCCAAGCAAGTTAAATTGTGATTAATATTCATAGCATTTACCGCTGGAGTAACTCCATACAGAAAGGTAGTGCAACTTGGTCAGAGATATGAGGACATTTGGGGCTTTTTGTTGGTTTGTTTATTTGAGTTTTTTTATGAAAATACTTTTAATTTCTCTGTTCATTTGGATCTTTAATATATATTTTTAAATTTATCTAGTCTTTAATCAACCTCTTTGGAGAAAGTGCTAATTACATTTTTTGTGAAACATGAAAACTGTAAATGCTTATAAATCTTTGTATCACTTAAATACTTCTTGAAAATGATGTGGGTATTTTAGTAAAAAGTATCCTTTTTGTTACCTAAATGAAAATGGTTTGGTTTTTTTTTTTCTCGTATTTAAATAGGCTGCCTGACAAGAGCAGTTATAATTTTATTGGAAGTTACCATTTGTTGCATGTAATATGTACCTTAATTTTTCTAATCTTGATTGTTGATTTTACAGACTAAATCTGTCACTTTGGTAAATGAGATGTTTTATTTAATCGCCAGTCTCTAATGCAGCCTTCTAAAAGAGGGATCTTTTTGAGTGCAAAGTTTGTTGTCATGTTGCTAGTGTGTGTTTCTGACCAGAATGCAAAGTAGCTTTAATCCATACATTCTTTTCTTCCTGTACTGGGATAGCTGCCAAATCTATGTCAGCGATTAACTTCTGAATGTGTCAGCTATAACAAATACAGTTCATTGTTTCTTGACTAGTTAACAGCTAGTTAAAAGGCAGGAACAGCTCAAATGAGAGGGAAGTACTGTACATTTTGTATCTAAAATATTCAGGCTGTTAAAACTACTGACAGAAAGAAAAAAAAAAAAATCGATTCTAGGAGGAATTTTTAGGTAGACCAAAATACTTAGGTGATTCTTCAAATCAAAACATGCCAGATCACTGGATAATGAAGTTATCTGATGAAATTATGGCCAGTTGCAGGCAATTTTCAATAAAGGGTTATATAATTCAATATTTAAGCCCGTTTCACTCATGCAAAACAACAACAATGGCCCAAAAAACAACCTGCAAGAAATCTCTCTCAATCTGTTAGAATAATATCTGAGATATTGGTTAGAAAAAGAATATCACAAGAAAGAAGAATGCCTTAACTTATTCGGAGAACCTGAGAGTATGCTCTATCATCTAGAGCAAAGTGCAGAATCACAGTTCAGAGACGTGAGTTAATGATACTCTTCCTTGTCACGGACATACATTTTCGAATTATTAATGTCTTTTTTGTTTGCACCAAGTCACAAAAATTTTATGTTCATGTTTTGCCTATAGTATTTTTTGGCACAATTTCCTCTGCAAGTGAAATGCAAACAGTTTGCTGTATACATTTTAAAATCGCAGTGTATTTAATTAGTTCCTTAAGCTTCATGTAGACATTTTTTTGTAAATTGTAGATCAACTATCCCAGCAGAAAAGTTTGGCGGTTCAAACTGCAATTTTAGTATTTTTAAGAGGTTTTTTTCTATAATTTTATTTTAAAAGGTGTATTTTTGTATAGTCTGTCTTGTTGAGCTTAACATGAAAATACTGGTAGTAGATGAAGACAAAAGATGCTGTTGTAACAGGTGTCATATTCAATATTTTGCATAAGAGAGCAGATTCAGTTGTTTTCTCACAATGATGATAGGTGCTAGAGCTCTGCAGAGATGAAGGATTTATTTTTTTTTAGTTCATTTGAGCCTTGTTGTTTTCAAGTTGCAGTAAGTGAAAGGTTTGAACGTCCTATTACACAGAGCAAAGACAGAGGAAGCCATGCATTGAAATGTCAGTAATCTAATAAGAGGAGAAAATTTATATTGTTATATATAAAAACAACCAAAAAAACCCCTCCTCTGGAAAACACAAATTGGGATCATACTGAATATGTGCTTTGAATTGGAAGAGGAACTTTAGTGACTGACAGTGAACTAGGCTGCTGGGTGATTTTTTAAATGCAAGGAAGCTTGTGGAAAAATCTATCATTTGCTTAACTCTTATTTTAAAATAAAAGTTATATATTTTAAGAAAGTGAAGGAGGGAGGGAAATGGTCTTTCCAGAGCTAGACCTCATAGACTTTCTGTATAGATTGGTGGAATACAATGTTACCTCTCAACTCATTGACAGTGGTGCAGCCTATAGAGAAAGTAGTATTTACACCTAACATAGAGACTGTGAATCTACAGTCCCAGTCCTTCAGCACTTACTCCTCCTGCTCTGTGTTGCCCCCACCTTTGTTCCCATGGTTTCCTTCTTACATAGGAGTATGGTTTCATTTAAAAACGGACTCCAGACAGTGGTTTCCCCTATACATGAGCCAGAATGTGTTATATTTGTAATGCATATTTCTCCATATCTGTAGAATAGTGGTTACGAGTCACGAGCTGTATTTGTCTACCCTCAACTTACTCAGTATGCATGGTAGAAGACAGGAGTGGCACTTTTTTTGGTTTGTTTCTTTCCCCTCTCCCTTCACCTTATGGTAGAAGATCTGTGAGCCTTAGGAGACAAAACAATTTGAGATACATAAATCAAGAAATCTAGTAATTCCCATCTGATATACAAACTATCTTTGCCTCAAGTTATACACTTACATCTCAGTTCTTTCTGAAATCTCAACCACCTTCATCATCATTTCCTACTACTACTTTTTATAACTCTTGTTGAGCATACTGGTGACTGGAACACATTCTGAGGTGTCCCGTGCATTCTTGAATCCAGGATCTTTGAAATTAGTTACTGCAATGCCAAGACTTTGTAAGGAGGAGAGGAAGGTATTAAAAATGTCGAAGAGAAACTGAGTGGTTGGGATAATGATAGGAAGATTTCTGCATTGCAAGTGGAAGCCAAAATGAATGAGCAGGTAATCTCCATCCCATGATCTTGAATGAAACTGAAGAATCAATGGCAAATGCTGTACCTTTGTTTAAAAGGTAGAAGAAAGATGTCTGTCCAGTACAGGCTTGTTGCTCTACAGGCTTGTTGCTCTAACACAAATAGTGCGCAAGACTGTATGTATAGCTTCAAATATAAATAATTTTATTTATGTAGTTATGCCACTGTCCCAGATTCCAATGAAATCTGTTCTTTTAATATTGTATGCAAGTGTGGTGATCCATTTTCAAGAATAAGTGTTTGTGCAAGATGAGAAAGAAGACATCAGGGCATGAGAGAAAATGGGCTTGTTTACTTTAAAGTGGAGAGGGGATATGTTTGGAGTCTCTAAAAAACATCCAGACTGGTAAGTGGAAGGAAGGAGAATTATTCTTTATTTAAGTTGAAGTATCTGCTTGGTGCAGGAACAAATGGGTTTGAACTCACTGAACAATTTTAGTCTGAAAATGTAAAGATTACTTCCATCCATAAGAGCAAGGAAAATGTGGGACAGCCTTTAAAATAATGGTTGTATAAAACTAAGTGATTTTTAAGAAGGAGGTAAAGAGATTTGAAGGGGGATATTGTAATGCTGTGCCTACAGAAGGACACTAGAATCTTTTACTCAAAAAAAGCTGTTCCCCTGCCTTCTTCATCGAGTTATTTTTGGAATTAAACCCTAAAATTTCTCCTTTAAGTTTGTATTTAGTCAATAAAAAGTACATTGAAATTAACTATTTAATTATGTAATAACAGTTAATTTAAATAATCCATACTAAATATTAGCATACTTGTTCAGGAAATTGTTTCTGGAACTTCCAGATGTGTAAAATCTGTGCCATTATTTACCATGCAATGAGAATTAACACTGTTTTCTCTCATGTCATGTTCTCATTATGAATTAACGATGATTAATCAAGTCCAGAATCTGAGATTAAAAATAGATAGCATTTCACTAACTCCTTTACTTCGCTCTGGTGAGACCCCACCTGGAGTACTGTGTCCAGCTCTGGAGCCCTCAGCACAAGAAGGACATGAACCTGTTGGAGCAAGTCCAGAGGAGAGCCACAAAGATGATCGGAAGAGTGGAGCCCCTCTGCTATGAGGACAAGCTGAGAGAGTTGGGGTTGTTCAGCCTGGAGAAGAGAAGGCTCCGGGCAGACCTTGTAGCAGCCTTCAAGTGCTTAAAGGCGGCCTACAGGAAAGCTGGAGAGGGACTCTTTATCAGGGAAGGTAGCGACAGGATGAGAGTAATGGTTTTATACAGAAAGAGGATAGATTGAGAATAGATAGGAAAAAAATTTCCGCTCTGAGGGTGCCGTGACACTGGAACAAGTTGCCCAGGGAAGCTGTGGAAGCCCTACCCCTGGAAGTGTTCAAGGCCAGGTTGGATGAGGCTTTGAGCAACCAGGTCTAGTGGGAGGTGTCCTTGCCCATGGCGGTGGGGTTGGGACTAGATGATATTTAAGGTCCCTTCTATGATTCTGCCTTGAAGGTATACCTGTAGAGTCTACTCTTATACAATGAAAGAAATGCTTTCTAAATTCTTTGATTTCACAAAGTAAGTAGCAGTGAAATGGAATGGAGATAATGGGAATAATAGAAATTATGACAATTAGAAACACAAAAGCATGAATTTTCTGTGAAACTGACAAAAACTGTTCTGGGGATGTTTAAAGAAGAATCTGGTATTTAGAGAAGTCGTAGCCAAGAAAGCTTCACCAAGCTATCACTGAAAATGTGAAATCAACTGATCAGTATTTGTATTCTCTGCAGGGGTGATCTGAGAAAATGACTCATCTTGAAGAGCAAGAATTTTACTTGTGACTTTTGTGTATGTTTTGAAACAATTAATGATAAGGTGCTGGAGAATCACTGTAGTATCTGCAAAAAGAAATATTCAGAATTGCTGATTTTGTTCTTTAGTTAAAAGACCATTATAAAATATATATTTTTCACAAAGTTTTCATGAAGGACATCAGAATAGATGCCCTCCAATTTACAGGGGTTATATGAGTATAATAGAGTATAATAGAAAAATGCATTGATTAAAAAGACACCATAGATGGGCGTATATCATAGAAGATTCAAAGTGTAAGTAGAGGTACTTGAAGATAATTTCCTGAACTGTAAGAACTTTGTAGCAAGTATTTAGTTGTGCATGTTTGTTCATTGTGGTAAGCAGTCTACAGTTTCATTTTAGCGGTATGTATAACTAACAGGATTCTAACAGTTTATATTGGGAGGGCAAGATACAATTGCCAGAACTCAAACTTCCACATTTTACGTATCACAAGTGGCAGACAAATTTCTGCATTCTCCCTATGGTAATGTCATTAATTTCTTCAATTTAGCTCTTTTTCCTGGCCTTCCCAGACAGCACAGAAGGATGGAACCCCAGAAGATAAGCAAATATTCTCCTAAATGTGCTCTATTTATGGTTTCAATTAATGCTATAGAGAAGCAACTTTGCCTAAGAAAAAGAAGAGAATCATAGTGCCAGCCAGTAACTTGCATCCAACATGTCAAAGTCTAGTTCCATACACTCCTTAAAAAGAAAGAACAAATGGAAAGAGATGTTAGCCTGGAATGTTTCATATCCTCTCTTATGAAATGGCAGTATCCTTGCCAGGACATATTTTCCAAATCTTGTAACTTAACAAACATTTTCTTCTTCATTTATAGGTGCTCTACTCATGCAAATCAAAAATGTTTAGACTCTAATTTAAAATTGCATTGCTCTGTAACTTAGATTTCAATAGTTAACATAAAAAAAAAAATAAAAATCATACAATATTGGTCACATTTTTCTAATCAGATATACCTGACTTGTATCACTGTAATCAATGGAGGAAAGAAGTTGATGCCACTACTAATATTAAGTTCATATCACTTTGAAATATGTAAAATGATCCATGTATATGTCAAAGTACATAATTTATTTGTCGTTACAATTTGTGGCAGACAGCATTTTCCAGTCTTTTTTTCCCAGTTCTGTTGAATCCTGTTCACCACCTAATAATTGCTTGAATGCCTTCTTGCTTGAGCATTAACCTTGAACCCCAGTATACCATAAGAAAACACAGATGCCAGTTTGTAAGGTAGATGAGCTTTTGCAAGTTTAGAAGGTGCTAATTTGTTACTGTTTCCATGTAACTACTCTTCACAGTGAAACCTTGTGTACCTATTCCAGTATTTCACACAGACTGAATGTTCTCAAATTTCTGGAAACACCTGGTTTCTGGTTCTGGTTCATGTTAAAATGCTTTTCCAGGCTCACATTAAATCATTAAATGGGATCATAACTCTAATTTAATACGTCCTTAGTTGATACATCTCGTCAATGGTTCCTTATTAGGTCTGAATCTTTAGCTTTTTTGCAAAATACTAACCACAGGATTTCTACCTGTATTCTCTAAACATGCTAGGCTAAGTTAACTCAGTTGAGAGACTTCTAATTTAGAAATAATGTGCTGCTTTTAAAAACACCTCTGAAACACATAATCTTCACTTTGATAGTTTATTCTTCATTTTATGACATATTAAAACTTGTGTCTAAGGAATACAGTACAAACATTTAAAGTGAATTCATTTGTGTTTATTCTCTGCTTGCAATGTCATAATTCTATGTTTTAAAAAAGTTAACAAAGTATAATTAAAAAGACTTCATATCTCTTGTGATATCGGTATATTTTATATTGTGTTCTCTGCCCAGAGAGGGAATTCTGTATTACAAATTAAAGCAAAAAGAACACTCTGAAATACATACTATGACAAGATAAATTAAAAGAAGAATGCAAAGTGTGTGCTTTTAAGAGCAATTACAGATGAAGATGACAATATTATTTTTTTAAAGTCCTGAACGACTAAACAAAAGTAAAAGTGTAATGAAGAATAGGGATTGACATCCTAAATCTGAACAAAAGACTGACGCCCAATTTTAGTTTTTGTGTAATACTAAATATCTGAAAATTATGTAAGTCCACAGCTAAACATATGAAAAATGCTGGTTAATTTTATGTAAGACACTCTCAATCTTTGCTTTGCTGTGCAATTTTGTATAAAGCTCAATTGGAGGTTTGATGGTTTTAATTTTGTTTTGGCATGGAGCCAGTTGTGAATTTCTCCACCAACCTAACTCCTTATAATCCTCCTGATGGCAAATCTTTTTGTGCTGGTGTCTGTCCTTGGAGAAGGGTGACGTTTACAAAGAAGACGATGCATTCTAGATACTGCAGTGTCTTTGGCTGGAAATCTCCAGAGAGCCAAATGCTGATACGGTGTCTTCCTTGTTTCTCCGCCTTCTTTGCCTTTTCCTCCTTGTCTTCATTACCTACATCCAGGAAAGACTTAATGATGACAGAAATGCTTCCTCTTCCTTCCTGTCATCTAGAGCAGGGAGGTGCATGTGGGTGGACTGCATGGCTTGTGTAGATCACAGAAAGGATGGGGTGACTCCACTACATCATTCAAATGTTGTATTTGCCTGTGATTGTTTTCTAAAGCTGTTTGTATTTCCCCTCAAAGTACATATTGCATTGCGAAGCTATGTGATACAAGTGGCACGACAGACCTTGAGGAAAGCAGTGTACTGTTTCCATCTAACACTGTAATCTACAGGTAACCATGTACTGTCTTTGACAAGTGGGTTTTTTGTACTACTTTGACTTAAAATATACACTGGTTTCTATTGGATATGTTAGAGAAGCAGCAGGTCTATCTAACCGGTCTCGTGACCCGGTTGCCTCAAATTACTTTCTCTCTTGCTTTTGTTAAGCGGTCGTTCACGTACATGCACCCTCCTTCAAGCGAAATAGTATGATTCTTCAGGATTGCATTCGAACTGGTTCTCCAGTTTGGTGACGGCTGCTGAGCCGTTATAATGAATTTCTGTATGTTCTGAATTTTTAAGTTCAAATCTGAGAAGATTTTTCAGAATATTTTTTATCAAGTTTTGACCTCTGTAGATGTTAATATTGGCAGTAGGTACAAAGTGTATGCCAGAGTTAAGTAGCTTAGTTCAGGGTCTGTTTTCCATTGACTTTTTCATTTACAATAACAATTTTAGATTATGAAATTCCTCCCACTGTCTCTATACGTAAATAGGTAGCTTCTTATTAAATTATCTCCACCTGGTGGCAGTATGTCATAGCTAGCAACAAAGTAACAAGCAGAACTGGAGCACTTTTTTTTTTTCTTTACAGAAACATAACATCATAGCTAGTTAAATCAGATGAGTCATTGCTTAAAAACCTCTGTAGATATGCATGAAATATTTTAAAGCTGAACTGTGGTGTCTTGTATGTAATTTGATGTAAGCACTATATTGGTCTTTAACTGATAAGTATCCCATGCTCAGGTGCCTTCAAAATGCAAGTCAGTTGCCAAAAGCTCTGTTAGCATAACTGTATTAATGCCTGCATTACTTCACTTAAAAAGAACAATGCGGATATTTTGGTGGGTAAAGTCAACACTCAAAACTGTTCCACATATATATTCTGCTTATTCCTGTAGTTATTAAATATGTATTAGGTTCTGCAAAGTTTGCATAATGTGTTTTCTTCAAGCGGATTTTTGTAGTCTATTGCAAAGCAGTGCTCTTTGCTGAAGTGCTGAATTGCCAGTTTTCCTCAGTGAAGAAAGGAAACATTTTCAGAACAATAAGTACAGATTCAACTCATCAAAATATGTTTTTAAGAACTTACCTACTGCATTTTTCATATCACTGTTGTCAGAACAAGGTTTACTTTTGAAGTTATAAAAACAGTTCCATATTATTTAAGAAAAGTACTATCTTTAAGGTTTTTACAGAAAAATATAATTGTTTGGTTCCCCACAGCTGAGTGGTTATTTTGTCTTGCAAATAAAGTGATCTCTTAAATGTTACACATTTACATCTCTATCTAAAATTTCAAGAGTACTCCAGAGAGATTCTGAGGGTTCAGTTGGAAAGGAAATTAGGGGTTATACTGTATTTTCAAAAATCCCTATGACCAAATGAAGCTACAGCATCCCTGGATGGTGTATAGTCCTCTGACCAGCTTAATTCTTTTGTGAAAGGTTCCTTTAATATTGGCAGAGATTTTTAAGGCAATGGTTATGTTTTTTCCTATGGAAAATACTACCTCTTTTTTTTTTTTTTGTCAAAAAGTGCTAAACACAGGTTTAGTTACTATAGCCTGAAACTACAATGCTCATTAAAATATTTACTTTGTTGATTCCTCCCCCTGCTAAAAATAGATCATAGTGTCAAAACACTTTTGATCAGAACTAATTAGCAGCTGAGAACTTGTAGCAAATTGTTTTGCTGATTGAAAAGCTTTTAATTTTTTTATTTAGTATTATTTATTATGTTATGTTTATAAACATTGAATCAGATACAACCATTTTTTTTGTTTTTATGTTTTTTAAAAACAGACCTCTATTTCCCTTTCAAAAGGAAAAGCTAGCCTTTTTATTGTTGAGTTTAGGTGGTAGCATATGGTACTTCATTGAAGAGTCTTTATGCAGTGTAATTATTTTGATATAGCTGTTTATAAAGTGTACTGGTGTGTGACAGGTTCTTTATTGGTTTAAACACAATTGTAAAGAAATTACAGTTTGAGAACCTCATATGGGAAAGCTAAAAAGCATTATTTTTTTTAAAGGGGGTGGGGGAAGCAAAGAAGAATAGGCTGGCAGAAATCTAAAAGGAAGCTTGAGTCTTTGTGGCAAAGTCTATGCTCTGTTCTCAGACCTTTACTTGATGCGTGTGTGTGTGTAGGTTTTTTATTTTTTGGTGTGTGTAGATAAAATACTGCTTAAATCATTGTTCTGGATGAGAACTGAAGAATTCACCTTTGCTGAACTCATCTTTGGCTTAATAGGCCACAGAAACTCTGTTCTATAAGCATTAAATAGAGGCGAGATAGATAGTTAATTACTCACTGAAAGCATCACTTACTTGCGGTGACACTTAAAATGTTTGGTTGTGCTCACCTTATTTTTCTGTAGTGTGAGAGGTGCATAAAATATGATTAATATAAAATAAGAAAGGGGAAAGGCAAAGAATCCCCAAAAACCAAATAATATTTACATAGCAGAACAGCCAATCTCTCTAACAAGTCATAAATATGGGAATACTATGTTGATTTGTCACGCTGCATTCGTCTAATAGAATTGGCTGAGGCAAAGTTTCTATTAGGGTCTCTTTTCTCTGCATATTAAGCTTTTGTGTGGAAAAAGGCTTCCATTTTTCTTTGATCCATCAAGTAGTTTCTAGGCTGATAATATATTTCTGAATTTATCAATAAATTGCTAGTTATTATTTAAGAGCTATAAAAATGAAATTCATATTTAGCAAGAGATTATATGCTAATTATCAGCTTGCTTTCTTGGTTTATATAGTAGGATATTTCAGCCTGCAGCTATTGAACTGACCAGCTCTAACTGACTAGATTAGGTAGTATCAGCTATAGGGTAAATAACGTGATAAAACTATCCTCATTAATGAAAGTGAAATTTAAGCAGTGAAGAATTTCCTGCTTTATCAGTTGCAAATGTTTTTATTGTAAAAAGCTATCGCTGCTTCTAGCTTTTTTTTAATCTTACAAAAGTGATAAAATAAGAAACATTGAAGATTTGGTGAGGAAGGTTTGACTTGCATGACAGAACTCTTCAGCTGGAAATTTAGGGCCCAAGTCAGGTACTATGATGTCTTCATACTCCTTCAGAAATGCAGACCACCAGATCCCCAGCTGCCCGTTTTCTCTCAGAAAATTATCCTGCTTGTAGGCCTGAGGCTTTGTGTTGTCCTGGGAAAGCAGGAAGGCTTCTCCTGTGGCCTGCTTATTCCTCTTTACTTGTACGGGGTGATGGGACGTAGCAGCCCTGCGAAGCCTGCTTTCTCTCTTTCACTTTCTGTACGCTTTCCCTTACGGGAAGCCTACTGGGTGCCTTACTTCCTCTGCACAGGTCCACGGCTTGAGTGACGTTCGTGTCTCGGTGGTTAGTTTTCACTTTAGCAGAATCAGTCTTGTGTGGTGTTGGTTGGTGTGCAGGGTTTTTTTGTTGTTGTTTTGGGGTGTGGGTGGGTTTTTTTGTGTGGGGATTCACAGTGCTGGAAGACACCAAGACTTTTTTGACTTATATTTGCCGCTTGCTATGTTGAGAAAAGAAGAACAAGGAGACTTTGAAGGGACAGTTGTCAAAGTAGCCAATAACTGACTTGATGAGATATTTGTAAAGTTGCTAAAGTAAACCCAGCAATTATTAGGTTAATACTTGAGCAATAATTATAGCAAATAAATACTTACTGTTAAGTACTTACTACTTCTTAAAAAGTAACTAGTAATACATTCTATCACTGTTGTAAGGATATCTGAAATAGTAGAATAAAACAGCATTTAAATTCATTTCTTCACCACAGATAAGCAATTCCTTCAAATAGTGCGTATTTGGAGCTTGTGAAGTTCTTATGAAACATGGAAAGTAAAAATAAAATGCTTCTAGAATTGGCTTGGGAATCTCATTATGTAATACTTCAATAGCTGTGTAATTTAATACTTCTGGCCACTTCTCTAACATCTGATTGCTCATAACTTGCACTGAATTCTGTGCTCTTTTCTTAGCAATTTTGTTATTGCTTAGCGTGAAAGTGAGAGATTCTTTTGCAAAAACTTATCCTTCTGATTTTTGTCTCAAAGTACTTCCNGGAAGATAGCCAGTAAAATACACAGGATTCTTTTGCCCGCTCTCCCCCCCCCCCCCCCCCCCCCCCAAGTTATTCTAACCTGAAGTAAGCTGTGAAAAAGGGGCAGGCTTCTGAAAGCATGCAATTTTTTTAGCATAACAACTGTAGTGCTCGAAGTCATGTTCTTGCTTCTCTGTTACAGGGTATATGCATTCAACTGAGTTGGTAATGGAGCTTATTCTGTAAACTGACTTCTAAGCCCTAAAATAGTTGACTTTGATGCTACAAGTAGGCTGTGAACTTACGGATACTCTCTGTAGATGTCTATTTAGAATGACCTTTAATAAAAATTCTTGTGTTGTGGAATGGAATTTGATTTCTTCATATCACCATTCACTTTAATATTGAAAAAATTCAGCAAATCTAAACAGCTGAGTGTTCATGAGGTGATATACATTTGCCCGTGCACTTGCTGCTACCTCTAAAAAGAACTGTATAATCAAATTTTGCGGGAAAATATCTTGGGGTGATGTACCATATGGTTTAGGAGTTACAAGATGTCACCACATCCCTGTTGAGGTTTAAGGAAATATTTCTAATTGTACAGTAGTTAAGACTGGTTCATAGGCTGGTGCTAATAAAGGAAACTTCTGCAAAATACAAGTACAGTAACAAACTTTTTTCCTCTTTTTTTTTT
>VYXH01002587.1:196287-246601 GCA_013397275.1 Burhinus bistriatus
TTTTTCTGCTGTAGCCTTGTCTTTTCTGAATGTGCCTTCTCTACAACAGTCATGTTCAGACTCTGTACTCTTGACTGCTTAGGTAAAGGGTTATTATTTAAACTTTTTTAAAAATTGTTCTTCAGATTATTTTTTGTCTCTTGTGCTTTCATTCTTACCTTTCTGGAGGTGTTCCTTTTCTTTATTTTCCTTTTGGTTTTCTTTTAATGTGGACACAACTCAATTTTTTGAAGCATTCCTGCTTGGATTCAGCAAATCTCCTTTGCCCTGCAGTTCAAGTTATACTAGTCCAGAGATCTGTGGAAACGACAGGGGAGCAGGAGAAAATAAGATAAACAAAACAACACTTAGAGTTACCATATGTGGGTACAATGCAGTACTCTTAATAGATAGTAGGTGACATTTTTGTGGCAGACTGTAACTGATCATTACATTTTTGCCTTTTTCAAAAGAGATGTCCTGTTCTTAATTAGAATACAATTTTTCTTTTTTTTCTTATATCCTCAATATTTAAATTCTAGGAACTTAGTTGCTCACAACTGTTAAATGTAATATGGTATAATGACTAAACAGTTACCAAATTGGCAGCTTCCTTAGCAAAGCTGGATGTTTGACCAGAAACTATGGAAAGGGGGATGGAAGGGACCATTAAAACAAACAAGCAAGTAAAGCAAATGATCTTTTGAACAAAAAGGAAAATTTAAAGAAAGCTAATACATAAGAATGTTTCTAGCAAAATAACTTTTGTTTTTTAAAACAGGAGTGAGGTACCAAAATACTTAGACTGTAAAGCTTTAACCAATTTGCTCAGAAAATGTTTATGAGCATTCTTTCCCATTGCATTGGTTCCTTTGTTTACAAAGCACTGACAAAATGCAACCAACTTCTCTGTTATCTGGGAAATGTTAAGCCAACTTGTTGGTATAATGTCCCTCAAATACCTGGAATTGTAACATAAAAATCTTGGCTTTTTGAGAGAGTTAGGCTGTTCATAATATTTTATAAGAGATTACTATTTCTAGTAATGCTATGAAAGTTTTTCTTTGGATAAGTATCTTGATTAATTAATAGAGAATTTGGTCCTGAAGCTTTACAACAACTCTAAGGAAAGTTGGGCCACAACTTATGTTTCATATAGATTGCTTTTGAATTTTGCATTTACTTTGCTCTCAGATTAGCAGGGGGCAAAAGATTAAGAGAACCCAAGGAAACATTTTCCTTGACCTTATGAAGAAATAAGTGATATGTTGTGTATTATGAAGGTACCCTAGGATTAAATCTCATGCTCCTAGAACAAGAAATTTGCCTTGTAGCTTACTGAGAATGTTGTTCCTAAATACATCTTTTCTAGTCTTTCTTTTTTTTTTTTTTTTATGAAATACAGATTATGTCTGGGAATTTTTTTAATACCAATACTGATTTTGAGCATTCATACAAGAATAAGAATTTATATAGCATTATAGCGTTTGTTTAACAGTGCATTTTGTTTCTCCTTTCCAAGTTGCATGATTGTCCAACAGTGTATGTTGTAGAAATGAAGTTGAGAAAGAGAGAAATACCCGTAACTTGTTCTTTTTTGGATCTGCTTGGTCTTTAGGAATTTTCTGTCCTGTAAAATGTTTCCTTTATACTGTATGTTCTAGATCTTCCATTTTCAACCTTTTCTTACCTGTTTGTGTTCCCTAGCTGCCTATCCTCTGCTTTATCAATAGTAAAGCAACAAAAAAGTCACTATTAAAAAAAAATCTCTTGGAAGAATTTTCAGTTATAATGTTTCTGAGGCTTCTGCATCTGTTTTGTTGTTGAGTTTTTGTTTTGAACTTTTTCATTTCTTTCTTCTGGCTTTTTTCCACTCTCAGTTTTGATCAGAGCTGCCACAGTTACCCACTCTTTATTCCCAGTCTACCCATCCAAGACAGAAGGCATATCCCCTTCATTATTTTCAGACCAGCTATGTCTGGTGTTTGTCTATATCACCAAAGGCAACAGCATTGTGTTGTCTAGCTACAGCAAGTAAGAATAGTCTGATGGTATAAAAATAACTGTAATAAAATAATTTGAGAATTTAGCTATTTAAGGCAAAGGAAGAAATGCATTTTTTAATAGTTCATTAAGATTTTTTTAATAGACTTTGAGACTAACAAATAGTTCTGAAACTACTTCATGTTTCATGAAATTGCCACTAGTTGCTGTGCATGCCAAATGTTATTTGATTTCAAATCCTTTATCCACAAATAACCATGTTGCAAAACACATCTGAGAATGGAAATGGCCACATGCATCTTTTGCAGGGGCAAAGAGATGATGTGTTTCTCTGCTGTTTGATAGGAGGTGTGGCTGGAGGAAATGGATGAGCATACAGAGCTTTGATACAGATCTGTACTTACTGACACCTGCAGATAACCTATGTAAGTAGATAGCGAGCAGTGGAAAACAGAAGATCTGGAGGGTAAACTGTTAATGAAATAGAGAAATTTTAGAGGAGAAAAATATCTGTACATTATTGTAGTTGAGAGAGGTTGATTTGGGTGTAGAATACATGGGATTAACAATGGTATCATCCTCATCTCTGCTCTAAAACTGATGCTATCAGCAATTCTACTCCTGAAAAAATGCTGAGATCATGAGATAGAAATTTTCACAGTGCAAACAATATATTAGTATTTCAAGTAAGATGCTGGTGAATGTTTAACATACAGTACTGCACAAGACATACTTAAAGTATGCCTTACCTTTAGTCTAATATATTTAAGTCAAGACTGTTAATCTTTTCTACTTAATTCCACAGATTCAAATTCTAGCATAAACATTGTGAATCTTGAACACATTTCCTCTTTGTGCATCATTAATTTGAAATAATGCATATTAGTGTTGTTCTATTTGAATTTTAATATCTGAAGTGAAAAGCAACATGGGAATGAAAAATTCTATTAGAAGAGAAACAAATATTCATTAATTGCTCCTCACATTTGTTTGGAGTACTTCTGGTCTAATGTCTAAAGATGGGGGACAGGAGTTGGGCAGGTCTATAACACGAAAAGGAAACGTGTTTTACCTGATTTACTGATTCAAGCTGAATGCTCTAATATTAAGGGAACAATAATGATTTTTTTTTTTTTTTTACCAGTCTTCCACTTATAATGGCCAACGACACCATATATTTTTTTTTTTAAATAAAATTCACTTCCTATGGTATACCTGTATCTTCTGGTTATTTTGCAGGAGAAAAAAGTAGAAAGGAATACTGTTGTTTGAAAACAGAACCCTCTAGAGAGGAAAAATGAGATGTGAAGAACAATTAATCAGTTGAGATAAGAGTTTCTCCAATCTGTTTCTTACTATCTGTTCCTGGTTTGTTTTGCTTTTGCCCTGCTTCTTTGTTGTTATGCTAGAACAGTTGTTAAAAGCTCATTACCTCTTTCTTCCCTGCCTCCAAAATGTTTTTTTTTCATTGCTCCGATAAAATTGTAACTCTCTAAAACTATTAGTTGTTTGGTTTTGTGAGGCAACATCTATCATAATTGAATGAGTGTGATGAAAGCAATTTCAGTTGGTAGGGTTTGCAATGTCAGTTTAAGATGAAACGTGAATTTTGGATTATACGCAAGTTTGAGACAACTGGAAACTTCTGCAGGAAACTTGATGCATTTTTCTTTATTCCAGTGTTATACTATATATGCAGTGGTTTCTACAGTATAATGAAAGCAACCAGAATGACATTGGAAAGTGATTTGAATAGTCTAATACAGAGTACATTGATGAAACCTTTATGTATAAATATCTTAAACAGCTGATATATGTGATAAGAGCTGATCATGAACTTACAATACATATCTTCTGGGCAATTATGTTAACGCTTGTGCTTATAACATTTTCCTAGTGTTTTTATTAATACTTTCCATGTAAAATAAAAATTAAATACATGTAGCTCAGCTAGGACATTCTGTAAAGATCCAACATAACATTTTATAAGCCAGCTGAATGTATAGAATTGCATTGCTTTTTCTCTTAACTTCCATTTCCTAAAATACATGTTTCATAGCATTTTCTAACCATAAATTACGTATTTTTATTTGATAGTTGTATATGTTACATGTGTACAAATTGCATTGCTCCAACTTTTGATGCAAAGGACAACATAGAACACATGATTCTATGTTAGTGGATTTTTTTATTATGGAAATCATTACAATTTTGAATGTGTAACTCAGACATTATATGGTTTGATAAAATATTTTTTAATATTTTCAGATTACATCAGAAGCCACTTCACTATCGCACAAAATCATTGATAACTCATTATGTTTTTTAAATGAGTGGGAAGTCATCTCAAGTTATCTTTTTGCAGCTTCTTTACATAATTTATTTTTCCATCAGATGGATCATGATGAAACTATTACATTTCTCAAAAAAAAAAAAAAAAAGTTTTAATCCCTGTATTCTGTGATATTTGTTTTCACTTAGTCTACCCTCAGCGCTAAGGACTAATATGTGGCTGAACCATGAATTAATGCCTACCACCTATCCTTTCTTTTGTGTTCTAGAAGTACAGTCACCTAATACTATCCAAGCCAGGTTGTTCAATTCTGCTGTGCAATATGAACATGGGCAGGTTACAGAATGTATGTCCTATTGAATCTAAGTCATTATTGTCTTTTCTATCAGGACTATGTGATTTTTATAATTCAGATTATTTCAAAATTTGGTAGTGGCAATTTGTTTTTGTTTTCAGTATTCCATATACGTAAGTCTGATTAATCATCTCCTCACATACTGTAGATCCTTTTAGGACTTAAACTTAACTTCTAAGATAGGTCAGTGTGTTTCTTTTGACAAAAAACGGGCTACTTGCGCTACTTACATGCAAGAGATTTATCGTACTAATAGCAAAGCATTTCATAAACACATCAGTCCTTGTATGACTGGCATAGTACACCAGAAAATAACTCCTGTGAGAAAGTTTTCTTGATGTCTTTTGTGGAATCTTGTTAAGAACGTTTACTTCTTGTGTAAAAATGGAAAAATGGAGTTAAAGTTGCTGAAGCTGCTGAAATTCTTTTGTATGATTTCTTATAAGTTTGGCTTTATTAGATGATTTCCAGCTCTGTAGCTGTGTTTGCAGTTTCTTAACTTTCAGCATGTCAGGTATGTCTGTCAAGCCAATTCAGGGAGTTCAACCTTAAGCCAATAAGCTCTTGAAATGAAAGTTACTTACAGTAAAGCTTTGGTTACCTTGCTAAACTGTCTTTTATTCTGCAACTGGTCAGTTATATGCCAGCTGTAGATATGTAATTCTGTTTCAGAGTTGTTCATTGTCTTTACTTGGCCAATTAAAATCAATATCATATCCTCAAATGTATCACATGGATCAAGGATGCTGGCACATAAGAATTCTGTGAGCAGAGATTGATACCTAATAGTTGTACCATTTTGCACTCATAATGTGTTTTTATCATTGCTCTTTTTGGACAGTATATATGAGAGACTTCATTGCTTTTGGAAAGGTTCGTTCACTACCTGGTAGTCATGTCCAATGGTGGTTGTTTGATACCTACATTCAATTGTATCTAGAGCCTGAAGAAAATTATCCCCTTCCCTCTTCTTTGGGTAATGACATATTTATTCACCCATAAAGCTACTAGTGAAAGTATGTGAAATGTCAGATTTAGGCTCTTTAACTTTTATGTATTATTGCAGCATCTTCAAAACTACTTACTAGTTTGAGGTACTTCTGAGTGGAGAAGAGTAACCCTTCTATTATTATTTGAAAGCTCTTTGAGTTTTCTGAGGTTTTGTTGCCTTTTTAGTCTTATAAATATCCCTAAATTCCTGTAGTTGGTACAAGATTGTCCTTACACAGAGCTTACGTAGGGGAATGTTGTATCTAAAACTATTAGTCAGATTCTTCCTGCTGAGAATGATAACAAAAGGCTGGTGAATGTAGTAGTGTTTATTTAAAACAACATATAACCTTTAATTTTTAATGACAGTAATAGTTTTTACAAAATCGAAAGTCCTCATGGTTGGTGGTGTGGTTTAGTCTGGGCTGGCCAGTAAACAAACAACAGATGCTCTCTTTAACCTCTCTTTAACCTCTCTTCCCCTTCCCAGAAGAGAAGGGAGGGAGAATAAGAGAGAGAGACTTAATCGGATGAAAAGAAAACTAAAACTACTTTAATAAAATATTATTAATAACAAGAAAAGATAATAATATCAATAAGAAAATAATGAAACATAGAATATATACAAAACCAGTATTGAGCTCCCAATGATTCTATGATTCTATGTTCCTGTCACTGGCAGACACTGGGAAAGTGTCTGGACTCAGCAATGGACAGGAACTTCCAGAACTGGATTCAGGAATGCACAAATGGGGATCAAAAGCAGATGAACAGAGTCCTCCTCCGACACCAGCCATTGAAGAAAGAGGCTGACCCTTTTGATCCCTCAGCTTTATACTGAGTGTGAGGCAGATGGGATGGAATACCCTGCTGGTCAGTTTTTGTCCTGTCCGCTCCTCCCTGCAGGTGTGACCCTCTTATGCTGTTCTACTTCCCACCCTCCAGTGTGGTGGATGACAACGTTGCCTGACCTTGGTTGTTATGGGAATAAGTATAAGCAAGATCCTCTCTGCATACCATTCCTTGGTATTAACTATAAACATCGGACATTATTATTCTGGAAGCAGACACTGTCTTAAAAATATGCTGTTAATTTCAGAGAGTACAGTTCAGATAGAGGAGACAACTGAAAAGTAAAATTACTGAAAAGAAAATTGGTTCTATTTTACATCAAGCCATGACAGTTGGGATGGGTAGCTTAAATAATTTTTAGTAATGCTTTTACAGTGTTTTTCTTTTAAATAATGCAAATTACTTTTTTTTCTAACTAAAAATAATTGGTGTGTGTATGGTGCTCTGGTATTTGGGGATTGTCTGAATCCCGTCAAGTGTTGCTGACTGTTCTGACTTGATTTTTTCCTTTTTAGAAAATATTTATTAATTCTACCACTTGTTTTCTAGACAGAGTGGATTTTGGAAAAGTCCTCTCAAAATAATAATCTAAACTGTTTAAGTCAGATGAGAGTCCAGAAAGCACAAAACTTTATGTGGGATAGATACTCAGTTGACGCTCCAGAAAAGACAAGATCATCTTGGTTAAATGAAGAACATCTAGTAGCACTAGATATGTCATCTTTACAAGACCACATGATATGATAAGGAACATGTAAGAGACCCCCTTCTGACGCCCCTCCTTGAGGATGGGTGGGATATCTTAGGTCATTTAAAATGCTATGTTTAGGCAACTGAACTCCACTGAGTGTGTAGCATGCTGAGGCGTGTATATATAGACCCTAAAGAATTCTGTAACACATTACAAAAGCTGATGGAACCTATTAGAATGGGAGCAGGAAGGGAAAAGGGGAATGTGATACTGGTCTTGTAGGAATAACAGAAGAACAGAGACAAACTGAACTGACACACAATCTGTATACATCTAAATAGATTTGATGTAGTGACAAAATGGTTTAACTAAACAGGAAGCACATAGACTGTGCTTGTCTTAAGTTTGAAAGTAGTGGTGTCCTTGTAAGCTGAACAAATGTGAAAATAATATTTGTGTAACTTAATTTACAATAGATTGGTTGGCAAGAACCTATAATGGATTGTATTGCTTGCTGTGCATGTAGTGGATTGCAGTTTGAAGATTTGACCTTTTTCAAAGACTTTTGCAGTAAGACATAGGAGAATATTCTGTGCACCTAAATGATTTTGATCTCCACTCAAAAGGATGTAATCAAATTATTGTGTCCCTCATGGATTTACAATAATATAGTATCAGAATATTTTTATATATCTAATCTTATTGAATCTTGACACTGCACAAGAGCAGCAGATGGACATAAAGAATGCATAAGCAATGGAAGAAATAGTGTTGTGTCTCATAATGCTGAAACAGGGAGGAACAAAGTTCCTGCATTACTTAAGGTGTTGTAGGCACTGATTTTTAATTTGAAGGATTTATTTCAGATCCCGTAAACTCCTTTACCTATGATTTCTTCTTATAGCATATGCTGAGTGAGGAGGGTGAAGAAACCCTTTGATTTTTTTTTTTTCCAATGAACTTTTTTTTTATTCCTTCTTAATGACCCTATGAAACTTTTCCATTAAACTGAAAGGAAAGGCAGATTACACCCACCCCTGCCTTTTTTTATTATCCATATTTATTCAGATAAAAACTTATGATAGATCTGAATGCCGTTATTCTCTTTATACTCAAGGAATGATCACTGATGTTAATCGGAAAATAAAGGCATTTTACTAACAATAAGTAGAATAATTTTCATTTCGGATAAATAGTACAGAACTTTAGGAAAGTTTAAGCATGTAGAACAGTTTCAGTTCGAACAAGAGGAGAATTCACAACAAAATGGCTACTTTATTCCTACTGATAGATAAAAAATATTTAGAAGTATCAGAGAGCACCCATTTTCTATTACAATAAGATTCGAGATGCTGCTAAAATGCATATTCATACATGCTCATGATTACTAATGAGGGACCAAAATTAGAAAGTGTTTTATTTCTATAATTTGCAGGTAAAATATTTAACAGTTACTTCTCAAGATTAATCTTCACTGATGTTTGACCTACAGTTTGTTTTATACCAGTAAAATTGTTAATTTGTGTAAATTGCTCTTTAAGAGCATTTTAAAAGTTGTGGGTTTTTTTAATGTTGGATCATATCAAAAGAAAGTAATTTTAGAATTAACATTGAATTAACACTGGCTGAATTAGTTTTAAATACCTAATGTTACCATGAAATGTGATTCATAATTTCTAAACGGTAATCTATAATCTATTTATCTATATATAGATAGAGGAATGTTCAATTAAAGTACACTGTCAGTTAGAGGATTTATGCTATGAAAGGCTGTCATTAGCTGATTTTCACTTTTTCCAGTCTTCCAAGAAGTAGCTTTTCTCTACGCTACGCTAAATCTACAACAATTCTTGAAGAGACTTTTTTATATTTCTAACTAACTTACTCAAATGAACTCTATTTCAAATGTATATTTACTGTCCTTCTGAGCATGTTTGAAAGTCTGAATGGTGAAAGTTATTTTAGATACCTGCTTTCTGCAGAGAAACTGAGGATGGGGGAGAAAGTAAATGTCATTTTATAATATTTTTTGTCTAGCTAAACTTGGTTTTGGTGTTATCTGTTGATTTTTAGATTGTTCAGAATGCTAAACATTCTGCTGATTGCTATAAGTAACCCTAAACACAGAATATTGATGTGATAATAGGTGATATTTAAGAATACTTCCACTGATTTTAATGTGACTTCTTCCATATTGAGGTATATATAATATTGTTTAATTACATACTAATAGTACTCTAGTACAGGCTGAACTCATATCTCTTGAGGATTAATTTTCCTAAAGATGTCATCCATAGATAGCTTGAAGAAGCTCTGTTAGGGTATTTTTCAAGGGAAACACAGAGGATGGGCGAAAATTGGCAACCAACAATAACAAAAATATGTGCATGTATAAATTACGCAGTAAGGTTGTGATCATCTTAAAAGTTCTTCCACATTCATGCTGGAAGGCTGAGAGGGCAGGGGAAATAGATTGGTTTTTATTTGTTTCTAATTAATCTTAAGGGCCTCTGGTTTTAGGTCCTATAGGCCAGAATGGAAAAACTGTACATAGAGTAATATATTGTTTAAAGTATTATTATGTATCATATAGAGCAATTATTCACTGTTTTTGGTGTTTTGGTTTTTTTTACCCAGATTCTCTCATGACCTTCTCTTTTTCTACCACCCCACCCCCCCGGCTTGGAAACATTAAAGGAGCAGATCTTTGTTGTTTACATGTGAATATGAGAAGATTTTTAGGTTCATTTTTCCTTTATTGAATTTCTTTTTTTTTTTAGATCTTCAGCTAGCATTTTTATGTTACAGTCTTTGGTCTATAATCAGTATCTTGGAAAAAAAAAAAAATCCTTTAAAAGGAACTATGAGCTGTACGTGCCAAGTTTTTGTTTAGCTCAAAACCTCCTCAAAGGCACTTACAAAGAAGAAAGACTTCAAAAAATGGACTTCAGGAAGATTTCTGCAGATGAAAAGTAGCATACCATGGTATAAGAATATGTTGGGTGTAGGTGGCAAATTTTGGTAGAGGAGGAGTGGGCCTGCGGGGTTGGTTTTTGAGAAGAGTGGCCAGCTACACAATCAAGCCACTGCAGGACACAGCTGAGCCCATCAGCCAATGTGGTGGTGCCTCTGTGAAAGTGTATTTAAGAAATGACAAAACACTGCACAAGCAGTGAGGAGAGGGGAAAAAGTGTGAGGAACGATCCTGCAAACACCAAGGCCAGAGAAGGAGGGCGAAGGAGGTGCTCCAAGTGCTGGAGTAGAGACTCCCCCCCAGCCTGTGAAAGAGACCATGGTGCAGCACACATCTCCATGTGGCAAGGACCCCACCAATACAGATATCCACACTGTAGCTCGTGGAGTACCCATGTTGGATCAGGTTCTCCTGAAAGGATCTGTGGCCCAGGGAGGGCCCATGTTGGAACAGGTTTACTCTGAAGGACTTTTGCCTGTGGAAAGGACCTGTGCTGGGGGACCTTGTCCTGAAGGACTGCAGCCCTGGATTAAGGGAAAAGTGTGAGGAGGAAGGAGCAGCAGAGAGGAGCTGTTATGGACTGACCACAACCCATTTTGCATCCCCCTCTGTACTGCTCAGGGTGGGAGAGGAGGTGGAAAAGTCAGGAATGAAGGAGTGAAGTTGAGCCAGGGACAAGGGAGGAAGGGGGAAAGTGTTATTTTAACTTTGTCTTTGTTTCTCACCATCCAATTCTATCTTAATTGACAATAAGTCAAATTAATTTTCCCCAAGTTCAGTCTGTTGTGTTCTTGATGGTAATTGATGAGTGATCTCCCTGTCTTTTTCTAAACCCACAAGCTTTTTTATCTTGTTTTTTCGTCCTGTCCCGCTGAGGAGGGGGAGTTGAGAGGGTGTGGCTGAGTGGGTGGCTGGCGGTGAGCCCACCACAGAGAAACCATTCTTTTAAGAACACACTTTTTTTTTTATGGTGAGGGTGGTTTAACACCAAAACAGGTTGTCCAGAGGTGCTGTGGTCTCCATCCTTGAAGACAGTAAAAAACCTCACTGGATGTGGTCCTGAGCAACCTGCTCTGTCTGACCCTGATCTGAGCAGGGGCTTGGACTTGATGGTCTCCAGGGCTGCCTTCCTGCCTCAGCCAGCCTCTGATGCTGTGCTTCTGTGAAGTGCTGCCATTGCCTCGCAGTGGGAACCAGTCCCATCGTTACTTTTGTAACAGGTGAACGTCTATTCCTTTTTCTTGACATACATAAAGTTTGTATCAATATATGCTGTTATGTTATGCATTCATCTTTTTGTTTCATTTTTGTTTTTCCTACTGTGACAAGTGTTTCTGATACGCTTACTGCAACACAAGTAGTTCACCAAGCCCAAATGCTGTATGAAAAAATAGTTACATAAAGCCTTTCTCTGTAACTCTGCAAAACTGTAGAATGTTACCGAGAGTATGTGGGGAACACGTGCACTCACAAACTCTGTGATGCTCAGTTCTTGCTGCAATTGTGTTTTTTAGTTTGTTTTTTTTTTTTTCTTGTTGTTTGGGGTTTGTTGGTTGGTTGGTTTTGGTTTGGGGTTTTGGTTTTTTTTGGGGGTGGGGGGGGGTTTGGGTTTTTTTTTTTTTTTTTTTTTTTGTTGTTGTTGTTTGGTTGGTTTTTTCCCACTACGTAGTGCTGACTCTTACTGTATATAGCAGGCAGTTTTATTTGAGTTTAGTGTGAAGCAAGACCATAAAAATGGTCAAAGCCCATTCATTGTAGATGGGACTTTTACAGCCTCATTGAGGCAGATTTAAAGTACAGTTAGTTTTTAAAATTATGGTACAACACTACTGTATTAGGTATTAAAAACCCTAATCTTTCTTCTTACCTATTTTTAATACTTTTCTGTGCATTTGCTTGTATGTAAAAGTTGCATCAAATGAACATTTGGCAACGGGAAGTGGTGGGAGATAATCCTGCCTTTCCCATTTTGAACTTCTTTCCTGTGCACTCATTACCAGTTGCTTCTGTAATCAAATATGTACTCTGTTAATAGTGTTTAGTCATGCTTTTGGCTAATAATTTCAGTATATGCAAGTCAAAGTGAGTATCAGGTGTGTATTTATGTGCATATATATATTTATCTATATGTATATTAAATATATATCTATATTATATATATAAAAAAATTCTACGTTAATGCAAGGGCCGTGACTTTAAGTTACAAAGCAGACAAAGACAGAATCCTACTCCTTCCGTTTCAGCTTCGAGAAAACTTGATGTGGCCTTTGCAGGTTTATAAGATGCATAGCCACCTTTTAGTTTCTTTTATGGGAGTGTTATTTTACCTTCTCAACCAAAATGTCTTGTCAGTGCTTGAACCTGCACTTTCATTGATATCTTTCAAGACAGCAGTTTTCCTGGGACAGTATTTATGATAAAATCTTGTATTATGGTCAAGCATTAAGTATTTTCTGTAGTGTTTTAATCTGTGAGGGGTGAATACCATTTGCTGCCTTTTGCAGGGTCTTGCTTTGTAAGAGTTTTAATCTGTCAGATACCTTTAAAAAAACCAAGCATTTGTAAACAAATTTGGGTTAGCTACAGGGAGTGTATTACAGATCAGATGCTTCTGTAACACCATCAGATACAGATTTTTGACATTTAGTCTAATAAAAGGCCATGCACTTTCTATTTCCTTATGATAATTCTTCCTGCTCGCAGAATTTTTTTTTTTTTTTACTGTTTTCATTCCAGGACTTAGTTCTGTTTCTAAGGTAGATATAAATGTCCTTTTTCCACTGAAGTATTTTTGTACATCCAAGTCTAGTTGATACTAGCTTTCAACCTGGAGATTAAGCAACAGAGATTTTCTTGATCTGAGGAGCTTCATTCTTTTTACACGTTCAGCCTTGATCACGCATGAAGGGAAAAGGATATGTTAGCACAAAACTGAAAATCTGTGTTTACTAGTGTGGTTATAAATGATTCAGATATTAAGAAAAAAAAATAGTTTGAGAAACTGGAAAACATTGATTGGGCAAATTGAATTTACTCTTAACTCCACATACTTCTGCTTTGTTTGCATTATGAATTCTTTCCCTTATTTACAGTCTCTGAGACTTTCAAACTAGCTTTTTGTATTTTAACTCAATATTCTATTCTGTATGACGAATCATTTTTTCTGTTAAAATTTATCTTATGTGAGTACCCAAATAACCTCTAATTGATTAGTTTTATACTGTCTCCTGCCTTCACAAAATTTGTAATACAATTGCAACATTAGGAAAAAAGAATTAAGACCTTTGTTTTTCTGTGATGTGTATTGATGAGGAATTACATATTCAAGCTTGTTGATCTCATCAATCTACTTGGCTTGTTCTTTACATGTTGCAGAGTAGGAAAATGGATGTGAAGTTGGCACTGCCAGAGTTGGCAGTGATGTGCATAAAATAAATTAACCATATCACCTTCAGCTTCCTTGTAAAAATTTCTGAAATGTATCTCTCTGAATAGGAGTGTCACGGGGTGTGTCATTCAGAGCTGGTAGCTGGTACCATGTTTTCTCTGATGTGCGTGACTAAATGTACTTCCCAGCTGCTAGATTTAATATTAGAAACACATTTTTCTGAATTTCATGTCATTATTACCCAATTCTGTTTTCACTTTGGCTCCAAAAAATACACTAGAAATTATCTGAAGGGTTATTAAACATGCTAATATTACTGGATATAATACTAATACTCATTCATACTGAATATTACAAGTACTATTTTTTAAAGTCACATTTACCAAGATCAGGACTTAATTAGCTATGCATATTTGTGAGCAAATGCGTTCTGAAAATTTTCAAAACTACTGGAATAATTTATTTGTCATTATGCACCTTTCTCTCACTTTTCAAAACAACTTCATATTTAGTAGCCTATTTCAGTTTCTGTTGCATAGGTGTTAGCCTGGCAATGAATCTATAATGAGAAACATTGTCAAGTGCTCCTTGGAAATCTACCTATTCTGTATTCACTGAATTTTCTTTATTTTTCGTAACAGTTATGTTTTCAAAGAACTTCAGAAGATTAGTTAAGGATGACCTTAAGTTAAGACCTCCCCTGTCTGAATCCATATTTGCTGTCATTAATCAAACTACACTTCACTGTGGGATTTTTTTCACCACATCACTAAAGATTATTTCTAAATTTATTAAGTAATATGATAATTTTCCTGGTTTGCATTTTAGTCTTAACATTTTCTTTCTTTCTTAAATATATTCCTGATGGTGAGATCTCAGGAGTCATCCCTTTGACATGTAAAGTCATATTCTTATGTGTCTTTAAAAAAAGTTAAATCTGCTGGCCGTGCTCATGTCAGCACTTGTTCTCAGTCACTGGCTGTGTCACTGGAATGCTTTTCCTCATGAAAAAAGTCCCAGATGTAAGTTGTATAAAAATGTCTGTAACTGGTTCTGAACAAACATTTCAGAAGCAGCTGGATAGAATGCACATTTCTGTGTTATAATTGTTTGTTTTCATACTGTAACAATGTTTTCTATGCATTTTGGTAAAAATGCCTGTATCTGAAATGCTACTTTCTTCTTCTGGTAACAGTACTCTTTATGATTAAGCCTATAGGTGATCCTTCAGACAGCCCCTGTGCTACCGATTGCTAACTGTGGATGTGATGTGACATGGATGTGATGAGGAAGCGGCATTGTTTGTTTGCGTAGTCTTCTCTTTTTTAGACCCTTGTTTCGTGTCGCTTCTGAAGAAAGGATGCTGCTGTAGGTACTCTCACTAAAAAGAGCCGCTGTTATGTAGCTCATGTGACAACTCATAACATACATCAGACTGGAGCGCTCTGCTTTATATCCAAGGGTTAAAATACTTTTTCATGTTCCAGTTTATTTAGCATTCAACTGTAGCTTGGTAGAGGAAAAAGAAAAAAAGCTCAAGCCTTTGGTGCAAGCACTATACAAATAATTGCTGGTTAGTAGTGTGGAAGAATAAATATTTTTTGGAAAGGAGCATTGCATAAATTCACAATGTTCCAGGTATGATATTGAGTTATATTATGATATTGAGTTATATTATGATATCAGAACAACATTCTCAGTCTATTAGGTGAAACTACAAAGCCATCTAGATAACTTTATTTTCTACTTGCTTATGGAAAACTGTGAGGTTAGGAAACTAATATAGTGAATAATTAGACCATACATTATGAAATTGCAGGAGATATTTTTTTTTTGCCTAATATTAGTCTCTCCAGTGTTTTATGGAAGAGCTCTGTTAGAAACATTAGATGCTTTGAGAGGCAAAAGCTCTAGAAGTAATTTTTACAGTCTTACTGCTAAAAATATTCAAGTATTCTCTGTGCCCTGTACTTCAGTGAAAGACTTTGAAGGGTCTCACTTTGATTCAGTCTGTGATGAGGATTGGTGTTTTGTGGGATTTTTGTTTGTTTGTTTGCGGTTTTTTTTTTTTTTAATGGTGATTCCACACCTTTTAATGCCCTTCTGTAAATTAGCACAGATGAGACTTCATTTGGAACCCTTGGCTCACACCCAGTCATCATGTTAAAGATATCTGATGGGTTTAAGAAGTTAGAACAGGTGTAGAAGAGGAAAATCACTAGAAAAATTAGTAACAGAGAACATGCCATACGAGAAAAGCCTGAAGGGGTGCCTGTGTGAATGTGCTTTAGTTGAGTGACTCCATGCCATTTTATCAGCTCAGGCAGAACACCAGAATCAAATGTGTCTTCACCTTTTAGACCCCGCGTTTTGGTTCATATCCAGCTTGAGGTAGTGGTGGGGTTCTCCCCTACCCCAGCCCACTCAGGTAGGTAATGATTTTGGGTTTTTGGCTCAGCAGGGTGAATATTATATTTAAATATGATTCCTCCCTATCACAGAAGGGAAGACACAATTTAATAAAAAAGCTGCTAGTTCCCAAGAATTAATTTGGCTGGAAGTTGGAAGGGAGGCTGCTAATTGCCAACCAAGTCAATCTAAAATTAGCTTTCAGTTAAAATATTACTGGGGGGGTGGAGAATAGATCTTGTGTAGTTTATGGTTACAGCTACATGAATGAGGAAATTTTCTGTGATAATGCAGGATGGCTCTCCCATTTCTTTTGTTTAGAACCCAGTAACTTCTGAAAACGTTCTTGTTGGCTTTTTCACATGTCTTTATAATGCAGTTGCCAGTTTCAAAATGAACAAACTAAAATGGGAGGCATTTAGTCAGGGTCATTATCATCACATTATGAAGTTTCAAAAAGATACTGCTGTAGAATATAAAAGAATATTAAAAAAAAAATTACTTGTTTGTTTACAAACAAGGGATATACATAAACACAAAGAACTAAAATACATTATTTGCTCTTCCTTCTGTACTTCTTGTTTATTCACTGAAGATTGCTTTTACCCCTAATTCTATTATTCTACCCTGCTGTAGTAATTTATTTTACCTTTTTTGTTACTTCCAGTATCACCAGATTTCATCCCTCTGTCTCTTCTTTCCTACAGTCTTTTCTCTCCTCTCTGTTTTGATCTTTTTCCTAACTCTAAGGTATTATATCTTCCAGAAAATATGTTGTTCTGGGCTTCATCCCATAGTCTTGATTTTTATAATTTTAAAATGTAGGCTTTTTGAGCCAGTCTGTGTGTACACTTCTATAAAGAAATAATGAGAACTCTTGGTCACTTATGTTCACTGAAAAGTATACATTCAGGATTTAATGTCCCTCATTGGCTATTATGTTCTATCCCAATAAGCCTGAAAGAAGTATTTTGTTAAATTTTGTTGACTCTTTTTTATAGAAGTGTGCATTTGGTATTATATGTTCCATATTAATCTCATAATTAGATATCTGTAATATATTCTTAGATGAGAGGCTGGTCCTTTCTGAGAACCTAATATTTTCATTCTGACTTGAGAGCATGTCATATTTCTGTGTATTGACCTTGAGAGTGAGAATGACTTATGAATGTAAACAGGCTTCTTTGTTCTGGCCCTGCCCTCTCAGCTCTGTGTGAATGAGGAGGATGCGGAAGGGCAAACAGAAGTTAATTTTTTGCTTGCTTTGGTAACTGGTGGCTGGAGAGATGTAGTGTATGTTTATCTGCCATAAAGATGAGAGCATCTTCTGGTTAACTGTGGCAGCTGAATAAGGAAATATTTTCATTCTAGATCATTAAATCGCCACAGAATGTACAATAAATGTCTTCTGTATTTGTTTTAAGTCTGAATTTCTTAGGCTTTTTCACTTTGCGTATTTAGGAATACTTCTGTATTAGTGTCCACTGGGGTTGTTGCATGCAACTTCTATTCTGCTGATGGCAATCACTACATAAATTTTCGTTCATGAGAATGAGGATATATTCCTTTTCATTATTTCAGCAGAAATCTGTGGAGCTTAGTTAAGAAATGTTTTAGGAAAAATTGAGTGCTAGTAATTTAGCAAATGAGCGTGAGCTTTCAGAAATTACATTTTAAGATGTTAACGTCAAAAGTTAACATTTGGGCTGCGAATGTACTGCCTTTAATTTTTTTTCCTAGTAAATTGCTGTTCAACTTAGCTTTAATTTATAAAGGAATAGTTTTAGCTTTCTAGCCTTAAGACATCCACAGAGAGAATAAATTTATCTCTCTTTTGTTCAGTGCTAACTGCAGTAGTTTGTTAGTTCTCCCCCTTGGGTCCAATTGGAAGAAGGCATAAGGAGACAGCGGGTTGCACAAAGGCTTAGCCTTACTTTAACAAGGTTTAAACTAGGGGACATCCTTCGTTATGACAGAGAGGGGAACGTTTGGTGGTCTCATGGTTTTAATTCACCTTTAGGTAAGCCTTTGTCTATCGTCTGTACAGGCAGCCTAAGAGGATTAACCACCTTATTTTCACTTCTTCCCTTTTCAAGCTATGCTAATCACCTTCAGGAAGACTATAGGTCACATTAGGTAACTGTTGTATAATTTTCCCTGACATATGAATGAGCAAATTATGGGTGCAAGGGTGTTGACTGTGACAACGAGTATTTGAAATTGAATCAAAAAAGAACCGAAAGTAAAGTTTTCTAGGAATGTATGTTTTCAAAAGCAAACACTTTCACACACTGGGATGCATTTGCTTTGGAAGCTTGGTAAAGCAAAAAGTGAACATGACTTTCTCATCTTTTTATGAAAATTGAATAGGAAGTATATAAGAGAAGAATACTATGGAAGGTATAATGCTACTTTGTATGGCTCTGTCTTCAGAATGTTGTAGAACAACATTTCTACGAAGGCTGTGTTGTATGGTACTGTGGTCCCACCGAAGAATTTTGAGTAAGTAGTCAGAGACAGCTTGTTCAGATAAAATAATTTATAATTAAAAAAAAAAAAATATTGAAAACAGACTCTACTGAGTTTTGTTTTTTTTTCCCCTCCAAATGGTATGGTGCTGTTAAACTCTGCTGTCATTAAGAAACATTTGCCATCAGGCAAAAGCAGTATTTCATGAGAACCAGACTGCAAATGGGAATTATTATTATCTTTTTCCATCTACCTTATAGACAATGATTTAGTGTGTAGCCAGTTCTATGTAGGTTTTCAGAGGGAATAATTTTTTCCAGATCTTTGTAGATTAGTTGTGATTATACCTCTGTCTTTATTCAGCAAAAAATGCTTTAGTGCAAAAATACCAAGGAGATGCCCTAATAAACATTAACATTGTTAAGTTATTTGTCCTTTTGAAATTTTTTTCTAATATTGTTGTCATAGACAAACAAGTCAGGGTTTTACTTTCTTCACTTTTTAGGTAAAGACTATTTAAGTAGACTAGGTTTCCTGAATGTTTCGAATCTTCTGAAATGTTTTGAAAAACAATCTGTGCAGATTTTGCAACTCATTTGAAAGGATGTTTGTTCATTATTAAAGAACTGATATTATTGCAGCTTATTCAGAAGTAATATATAAAATTTGACAAGGTAGAAGTTATTTGGAGCATAAATGGGCAAATAATTGAATTTAATCTAATAAAACATGGTAATGCATTAGCAGATTATAAGAAACTGCATGGTTATACGTTCTTAAAGGCTAACTTATTAGGTTTAGTCATTTACGGGCATCTAAGGTGAGCAAATCTTAAAGGCCTTGATTTTTCCGTAAGTCTGTGCTTAGAGCTTTCTGAGCATGCCTTTTAAGTTGTATCGGTTTGGACGTCCAGTAGATGCATGTCCAGCACTTTATAATCTTGACTGTTTTCTAAGAATTAAACATTTAAAAATTTAGTGCTAAAATCAATGTGAGCAGTATGCAGCTGTTATTTCTTGTTTCCAATCTGAAACTTAAGTTATCTAAAGTTCACGTAAGTGAATTATATAAGATCAGAATAGACCTTGATGATTCTTGAAATTTTAGAGGAGATGCGCATTTAGGCTTATTACATTTGTTTTAGCCTAGGAGATGTCATTATTTTTAGAGTAGCTTTCACAGGTTTGTATTCTAGTGATAAATGAAGACAAAGAAGGCTTTTGCAACTAAAAAATTGTTTCATGACAAAAAGGGATCTTGACAATTTGAAGAGGTGTAAAGATTTGCAGAAATTGTTTTGAAATGGTTATCACTCATCCAGGGAAGCCACTCAAGGTATTGCATTTTGTTTGAAGTCCAAAAAATAACACTAGAATGTTTTTATCTCTAACCCTTTGCTGAAGCGGGGCAGGGGATGAAAGGGGAATGATGCTATCTGTGCTCTGGTTACCAGGACTGAAATTATAAACTTCATGAGCTTGAACAAAACGCTTACTGTTCAGGGAGGAACAGTACACAAAAAAAATGCAAAATTAGATCTACTCAACCTTGAAGAGAGTTGTTAAGAGGGGAGAATGGTAACATCCAACTAAGAAAGGAAATAGAAGAATCTGGGGAACTCTATGGATGGAAATTTGTACTTGGCAGATCAGTAATGATAGCTATGTCATGTTCCTTAAATCTAAGTTGAGTTTGTGGAGAAAAGCTTTACTAAACATTTTCTCTTTGATTGCTAAAGTTGGTGTTTGTGTGGAAAGGGGAGATTATTGAATTTTGGGGCGTTTTTACTTTGGCCTAGTTCAAAATTTTTCTCTCTAAATTCATAATTTGTCTGGTTGTCTAACTTTGTTAGGATTAATACAAGCTTGTGGCTGGCAACTGGTGGAAAACAAAGAGGGTTTTTTGACTAAGAGGTTTTTTTAGGCCATAAGTGAGGAATGCGCCTGGTAGTCCCACAGTTGATACTGTCATAATTGCTTAATTATTATCAAACAGACAGGTCTTTATGGCTGTATTTAAAAATTAGTATGTCCCAGTTGCTTTTTTGAGGTTCATAACACTTTTTTCCTAAGGTTTTAAAGAATCATATTTTTGACAGAAAGATAATGCTCTTTTGGGAAGCCTTTCTGATATATACTTTCTGTGTAATAGTATAATGAGCTAGTCTTAAATGTAAAACTTTGGAGGATATTTAACTGTATAAGCTGCATCCTAGGACTGAGAGTTGTGTCTTCATAAAACAGATTGATAGAAGAAACCTAGATCCATCTGAACATCAAACCCATCCTTTTAAATTAACATAGAAGCTGTCTGAAAAATTACTATATTTAGCACAGGTATGACATGTTTATAAAAAGTTGCCTGAAATATTAAGCAAACTTCTACATTCAAAGCTATCTGGGGTGTCATCTTTGTGTTTAGCTGCAAAACAGCCAAGGTTAAATGGTTGTCACCTCTGCAGGTCCTTGACTAGATGAAAAGGGAAATAATTTCTTTAGATGAAAATGAGAAATAATTTTTTGACAATAACTGCTATAGGATGATGCTAAACCTAATAAGTTAAAAACCCCCAAACAAACAACCTCCCCTCAACAACCCCTCCCCCCAAAAAAAAGCCCAAGAAAAACCCCGAACAAGCCCTTGTTTGATTGGTATTGAATAAAAAAAAAAGAAATGAAGATCATTTTCTCCCTGTAATATCTCCATAGTTTCATCTTACTTTCTTCATTCAGATTACCATTCTGATCTCATCTTGAGATTCATCTAAGAGTGAATTGCCTGCACGCAATTGGAAATCTGGACAGAAGTACAGGCGGTGTTGAACAAAATAACCGATAGCATCCAATTACTCTCCTTACATGCTTTTGGGCCTATATTGAAAAAACATGGCTGTATGGGTGCCTATGATTCCATACAGGTGAGGCCTTGAGCGAAGGGGAATAGTTAGACATCATTTTCTAGTACAGACCAAAATGCCCACCCCAGTTATTGCATAATTAAACTTTAACACCATGGTTCCAAAAGAAGCAGTCTATGTCTGTAAGCATGCAATTTCACCTCTGCCTGTAGCATTATTTTTCTTTTTAAATTAATTTGTTATGAATAAATGCTAGCAACTTTAGTTTCAAAAAATAAGCATGATTGTTGCTTATAACTCAGCTCATAATTTTTCTACTGCTATTTTCTGGATTATTTTATTTTTGGTGGATGTGTTGCTTCTTTCAAACAAAAATTGTGTAAAGGCCTAATAATAGCTTCTGTAATTTGTTTATACGTGAATGTGGGCAAAACCCCACCACTATTGCCACTATTTATCAGTATGTACTATGGTTTGCTAGATAGACTTTGATATAGGTTTGGTCTGTCACAGTGCAGATTACAGTATGTCACACCCATTAATTTGTAGACTGGGTTCTGCTGTTTTATTTGGAGAAAACATGCTCATTAAAATTGCTGACTACTATAGTAACTTGTCCTGCTGTTGCAGCAATGCAACACACTATCTATATGTCTAAATATTTGGAACCTGTCAATAAGTGTTTCCAGCTCATGGTGTCCCTTATGCAGTTCGTGACCTTCTGTTAGCCACCAGGACAAACTGTTATGCTGTAAGAAGAAACCATATGGGTATTAATTTTTTGGTGCTTCTCTGCACTTGCATAGTTTTGTGCTGTTTTCTGTTCTCCCTTTGTCCCATGCACAATTGATAACTTTAAAAAAATAAAAAAAATTACTTATAGCTGTGTTTTGATATTGGTAAATACTACTGAAATAAAATCCTTGTTATTTTAAACTGATTCTGTTCAGTGTTGGAAAGCTAGAGACTAATATGAAGGAAATTGTTTTTGCTAATACACTTTGTAAATACTGCTAACTGTCATCTTTAGAACGCTCTAGTACAGGGCTACCTGGAAAGTACAAAACAGTCCAGAAGGAAGTCTTAGTGTAGGAATTCAGCTTGTGTATTTACTTGCACTTGTAGATAGCATGTGCTTGTTACGTGCATCTAAAGAGGATGAAAATACCCTACAAATTTCAGTGCCCTGGCAGAGTTTAGTGAAGTAATTTTATCCCTGTGTGCTTCAGGAGGCAGTTACAGCATTGTTAAGGCAACTCATGATAACTATTGGTTAATGCTAATTGTTAAAACAAGACTTACAAAACCATTTTGCTTAGTAAGGCTGTTGAATTTCAGTTCAACTTTTGAACTATTGTATCCAAAACTTAATATTTCACAGTCCACATATGGCCTTGAATATCCTTGTGAGAAATATGGGGGTGTCTGTCCCCAGTGCTCTGTTGCCTGTTCCACAGAGATTGTTTAATTATTGTGTCGACTCCTCCTTTCTTCAATTCAACTAACAAACCTTTCAGATATTTTCTAGTTAAAATCAGAATGCACCCAGCTGCCATCATGGGGAAAGGTAAGGTATCTCTCCGTCACTAGTATGGGACTTAATTCTACCCTGCATGATACTAAAGATGGTCTTGGTCTAAGAACTGAAATTGAGATGTACACAGAAAAGGACTAAGGCATCTCCCCGCAAAAAAAGGATATTTCTATTCCTCTCTTCCCCGATTTGCCTTTCATACGTGACTAGAAAACTTGTCAAAAGTTGATGCTGTAAGCTGTGAAGTTTTATGCAAGTTATGAGTTCATGGTCTGTAACGGCACACAAACTAGATGGGTAAAAAACTGGCTGGAAAATCAAGTGAAGAGGGTAGAGGTTAATGAGACATACTCTGCCAGGGGTCAGTAACAGCTGCAGTGCTGTAGTGGTCTGTCCTGAGACCTCTCCTGTCTTAATGGACTGGATGTAAGAGAACTTATTCGTCATGAGAACTGTTAAAGAGTAGAACTGGGTGCCTAGAGAAGTGCTGTTTCCATCTCTGGTGTTTTTGAAGATTTGACTGGATAAAACCCTGAGTAATCTGTTTTGTGCTCATAGTTGACCCTCCTTGGAGCAGGAGGTTAGACTAAAGACCTCCTAAGGTCCCTTTCAACCTAGATCATTTTACTATGCAGTGATCATGTCTTTGTCAGCAATCATTCTCCATCCCAGAGCTCAGAATAATTATTTTGTCATGAGACAGAAACTTGAATTTTAGATATGGCTTAAATGCATTCTGTACGTGGGCAAAATGTCCTCCCTCACGTAAAGGTTGAAAAAAGAAAACAGCTATCTCGGAAACTCTTGGATGAAAAAATGTACAGGGACACAAACATGAAATTTTCCTTTTGAAGTTAAGCCTCTTCCAAATGTACTGCAAAACTTCGAACACACACTGCTGAACTTGTTTCATATATATTTACTAAAAAAAATAACATTAATTTAACATTCAGTGCAAATTTTAAACAAAACTAACATGTAATTCTGTTATAGTCCAGTGATACCATTCTTGTCTGTCCAAAGGACATAGGATTGTTTCATAGCATAAGAAAATCTGATTAAAATTCTAAGTAAATTTAAAACCTTATCCCAAACTTATTCAGAAATCAAAGGGAGTGAAAATACTTGTCTTTCCTTTGTTATGAACAGAAATAGGATTAAAAAAAGCTAGCAGACACACTTTTCAGTAACACTTCCATGTTAACCCCAAATTTTAACAGAATGTGTTGGTTTTCTTCCAAAGTGAAACAAAATTTAACCTTTGTTATTACTTTGTTTAACAAAAATTCTACATAACAGTAATGGGAATTTTGCTATAAACTTCCATGATTGAAATATTAAATTCAGAATTAAAAGCTCCAAAGAAGTGCTTTCTTACAAAATAAAATTTTCAGTGAAATATTTCCATAGTAAAATGACTGGTTTTAGACGTGAGCAACAGTAAAAATAGACTACTCCATGACGTGTTATCATGATCACTGTGTATCAAAAAAGCAGTATAAATTTGGAACTCAAACTGCCTCAAAGGCAAGAATTTCATATTAATTTCTACAGCTTTCTCTTTCTGAAATTTCATTTTACATACAGACTTTTTCAGTTTGTTTTCTTCCATGCTTATTTTTTTCTAGCAGTCTTTTTAGGTTAATTATGTTAAAGTCAAACATACTTGAATCACCTGGTCATTTTCCCTTAACATCTGTAGTTAGTTATGTACAGTTGTCCAGTGGTACTCTTATACTTCATTGGAATTGTAGTGTTCTGAAGAGGTAGTTACATATTCTGAAAGCAAGTGCTGTGAAGTGAGCAAAAGTGTGCTGAATATGGTTTAATCAGCTTCTCTCTTTAACAAGGTTCTTTGACTTCGTATTTTTGATATTTGGCTGCTGGACCACCTTTAGTCAACACCCAGCAAATTATATAGAAGACAGTTAACATGATTCATGCCTTAAGAGTAATAAGTCTTTAGAGACACTATTGTGCTACTAGAGGAGTAGTAACTATAGTAGAACTATAGTACTGTAGTTGGTTTTCTAAAGGGAGTATTTGTAAACACAAAATGATTTTAACATTTCTAGATTTCAGCAGTATTACTTTCTTATATGAATAGGAAAAAAAAGAATATGGTCTCTAGACCTGAAAAAATAATGTAATATCTTCATCAGAAATATCTTCTGGGGTACCCAAAAATACCTCCTCCTCATGTTTGTGAGAGTAATGCTTTCAAATGCATTGCTGAGAACTTTTAGGTAGTTTTCCAAAATAATAATAACAATTACTGTGATACAGTTTTTGAGGTATGTTAAATTTCTCATTTCAATTGAGATTATACCTTTATTCATATACAACAGGAGCAACTCTGTAAAAGTAAAGAGGAATAATTTTCAAGAGTAAGGAAATAGCATTTGCTTAAGTACATGGCAATTGCAATCCTTGTTTTCCTTTTTGACCGTTAAACCTTTAATCTTGTGTGTATATTTATCTGTCAACAAGGCATTGATTTTAAGAAATGGAGTCAATTTTTGGGGGTAATTTGGGATGTATGTTACTAGAAAATCCTAGGGAAAAAAAACCCCTACGTATTATTCTTGATTCTATAGAATATATAATGTAGGTGTATTTTGAAGTGTTTTTGTCTTTTCCATATAACACCAAGACCAGAAATAAGTAACTGGTAAGTGGCTTTAACTATTGCCTTTCCACATCTGCTGAATGGAATATACGGAAATGTTATAACAAAGATAACTTATTGCATGCTATAACCTTAGAATCTTAAAAATTGCGGTACGCCACATGAGGGGACAAATGAAATATAGCAGACACGTTTCTGTTGGAAGCATTTTAGGACTGCGGTGAATATCGGCACGTATTCTGAGACCGCTACTTTTTGCTTTATGCCATACTAAGTGTCTTAGGGAAAGCAATCAATGAAGCAAAACAAGCGTGGCCAGCAGGTCAAGGGAGGTGATTCTGTCCCTCTATTCCACTCTGGCAAGACCCCGCCTGGAATACTGTGTCCAGCTCTGGAGCCCCCAATATAAGAAGGACATGGATCTGTTGGAGCAGGTCCAGAGGAGGGCCACGAAGGTGATCAGAGGATTAGAGCACCTCTGCTATGAGGACGGGCTGAGAGAGTTGGGGTTGTTCAGCTGGGAGAAGGCTCCGAGGAGACCTTATGGTGGCCTGCCAGTATCTGAAGGGGGCCCACAAGAAATCTGGAGAGGGACTTTTTACAAGGGCATGTAGTGATAGGACGAGGGGTAATGGCTTCGAACTAGGAGAGGGTAGATTTAGATTAGATATGAGGAAGAAATTCTTTACTGTGAGGGTGTTGAGGCACTGGAACAGGTTGCCCAGGGAAGCTGTGGCTGCCCCATCCCTGGAAGCGTTCAAGGCCAGGTTGGATGAGGCTTTGAGTCTACTAGGAGGTGTCCTTGCCCATGGCAGTGGGGTTGGAACTAGATGATCTTTCAGGTCCCTTCCAACCTAAACCATTCTATGATTCTATGAAACCAGCCAAACAAAATGTGTGCACTGGGGAGAAGAAGGGAAATGTGTGTCTGAGTTCTACAAGAAGTGAAGAATAGGACGGTAAAGAAACACTGAATCAGACAGGATTGAGAATTGAAGGCAGGACTTTCACCACCTGCCTCTTGAAGGATGCAAGTCAGATGAAATCAGTTGTCTATCACATGAATCAAAGTCTTAGTTGCAAGGTTACCCAACCAGAGTCCTTTCTGTAGACAATTTATGGTACACTGCTGTTTTTGAAAGGTATTCCAAAGGTATTAATTCCTCTAGTGATAAGAAGCCTTCAATTTTCCTTCTCCTTTTGCTCCGGTATGGGTTGTATGTTTCAGCTTCTTTCTTTTTCTCTTCCTAACTACAGTGTACAGGAGTGACTGTACAGCTCTACTGCACCATTGGTTTTTTTTGTCTTTCCATGTGGTAGATCTCCATTCCTTAAGCATTCAAAGAGCCTTTCTTGGTAAATTTTAACATTTTTTTAATGTAAGTGATCAGAAAGCATTTGTATTCCATATGAAGTTTTTGCGTTGCTTTGTTGAATTTCTATCTTAAACACTTCAAAAAAACAGTAAGCAGTCTACCAATGCTGGCACGTATAAGTATCATGACATCTAGATTAACATCCATTAAAAAGAGAGTTCCGTCTTCCTTGCTACTACTTTCAATTTCTTTCTGCAAGCCAATGCTGGATCAGTTACAGTTAAGCCATACTTGTAGTATTGCTTCACAACCATGGCAAATTTACATAGAAAAAGAGGTTGAATAGCCAATATGGTTTTACAAAAACATTGAACATGAGAGTGTTCATATAAATGAGATAGACTTTGAGAAATATCTCAAATGTCTCTGAGTCTGCAAGAAACTTTTCTGTTCTGTCTCCCCTTAGGAAAGCACATTTGTACATACTGTGATGTAAAATGTAATCATTGAATAAAAATAATTATTAGCATCTAATTGATTAATACAGGGATAGTAAGAATAAAGGTGTGCAACTAACAAAAAAAAAAAAAATGAGAAATTTTATGCAGTGTTATGATCTTTATTTTCTCCTTAAGTGGATTTTTTCCAGAATATTTATAGTAGGGAACTTCACTAAATATGGTTTTACTTAGGCTGTTTCTTTAGTGTTGAATGTAGATGATTTGGGGCTACATCTCATTCTAACACACATGTGGAACATAGCACCCAAAAAGTAGTAAATTGCACCCTAAATTTCTGACGTGATTTCTGCTTGCAGAGGTTGAGTTGTGGGTATAAACCTGGTATTGTGTGTAGGCAGTAAGAGGCCTGAGAGTATTTTAACAGAATGACAGGTGATTTTGAGTACTACTGCTAATGAGTGCTGTTCCCTACCAGTGGTGCCTGGTGTCAGCTTAGTATGACAGAAATCAACAAAGAATTGGACAGTCTGCCAGACCTTTTTCAGATTCTAGAAACCCAGACAAGAATCATTTTAAGCTGAGTGACCTTTTAGAACCCTGATTAACACTTGTGAATCCTAAAGGTATTACTATTAAAAAGTAACTCTTGTCTATTTTAGTACAATGTTAATTTACATGTATGGTGCTTGCCTGAGTACTCCCTATGTTAAACATTGAACCAAGTGATAACTTTTAATACTGTGACAACAAAAGTAGCTGGAAATAGACATGTAGTCTTTCTCTCTAAAAATGAAGAAAACGACTGCTCTTGGCAAAAAAAATGTAATACTTTGAAGTGTAAATCAAGTGTGAGCAATTTCATTTCGAAAGATACGTTTAAAAATTTTTAATTAAATTTATTAAATAAAAAGTGTAAAAATAGAAGTCCTTCATAACTTGACTGAAATGGAAATGAAATAACATATTTAGTTGACATTATGAAACATCATTTAAGATAACCGTTTGAAAAATCCAAGAGGAAAATAATTTTTTCAGTGTCGAGCATCCAGATAATAGAAGACATTGCTTAAGTAATAGGTTTGGGGCAAGAATCATTCTCATTCTAGGGATAATTTTCTAGTAATTTTTAATCTTGGAAATAGTCAATCTGATACATGAAAATATTTGTAAGAATTTAGAATGTGGTGCAAAAACATGCCTTTCCATGATTGAAACATAAACTAAAATATGATTGGACCTTCACTGATTTATATATACACAGACTAGGATTTTTTAGGCAATAATAGCATATCATGTTACAATGCTGAGAACTTGTAGAACTTTGTTACAGGAGAAGCATTCTGACATCCTATTAATTTGATTTATTGAAATGCATCCTCAATTCTTTTTCACAGTAAAAGAAAAAAATATGCATTTTACATTAATCAAAAATATTTGTCTTTTTCACATTGGTTTAATCTGAGTCTCTGCAGTAAAGTATGCCATTGCCACAATATCTTGTTGCAAAGCACATTTGATCTCATCAGTCTTTTCTGTAAGCACATTGTATAAAAAAGTAATTTTTTTCCTTAAATTAAGTGATATTTTCAATGTGTTTGATATTCTTTCACCTCGATACTGCCTTTTTTTTGTTTTATTTTAGTTAAAATTTTATTATTCTCTTTGGATGGCAAGTAATCATTTATACACAAAAAGGTTTTATTCCATAAATCTGGCACCTCACCACTGTCTTCTCTTGAAATGATATTAGTATTATGCGACCTATTGAGTGTTTGATTTATCTTTTTGAAGTATTAAGACTTAAAAGATGAAATTCTGTCTAATACTTTTTATGGGGGTGATGGCAACAGCAATGATGATGAAATTTAAATTAAAAAATAGAAAACAAATTCTGAAAATATGAAAATTCTATATCAGGTCACTGTAGGATTTCAAGTTACAATTGATTACTCTGAAAATTAATAAAAATAATATTTTCATTTCTAACATTTCTATGTGGGTCTTCTCATAAAAACATCTGTCTGAATGAAAGTACATTATGGCAGTTATTTGAAGAAAGACTTGCACTCATTTCAAATGGTGTACTTCAATAAATTTGTTGATAGTAGTGCAACCTTGAATCATTGCAACTGCAAATAAATCTGATTAAATACATTTACCCATAGGGTAGCAGGATTACAGTAAAGTTTAAATGTGAAAAATAAATTGCAGTTTTTATTATAGATATGTGAAGGTACTAAATACATTGATGGATATACTAGAGGCAAGCTACATGTATATTTATGTTACTTTCTGAAAGCTGCAGTAAGGGACATATTAAACAAAACAGTCAATGTCAAAACTTAAGGAAAAATACAGGTTTTAAATTGCCTTTTAATTAGGATCATACAAGTACATACTAGGATTTTGTTGGAAACTCCCTTTTACAAATATATGTAGAATCACAGAATGGTTAGTGTTGGAAGGGATCTTGAAGATCATCTAGTTCCAACTCCCCTGTCATGGGCAGGGACACCTTCCACTAGACCAGGTTGCTCAAAGCTCCCTCCAGCCTGGCCTTGAGCACTTCCAGGGAAACCTGTTCCAATGTCTCACCACCCTCACAGTAACTAATTTCTTCCTGAGATCTAATCTAAATCTACCCTCTTCCAGTTTAAAACCGTTACCCCTTGTCCTATTGCTGCATTTCCTGATAAAACGTTCTTCCCCATCTTTCCTGTAGGCTCCCTTTAGGTACTGGAAGGCTGCTATAAGGTCTCCCTGGAACCTTCTCTTCTCCCGGCTGAGCAACCCCAGCTGCCTCAGCCTGTCTTATTAGCTTTTGTTTAAAACCTAATTCTGGAAAGAATTTCTATTGTCTGTAAACAATAATAGATCAAAATTTAGTGAAGTTACGTCAGAATAATATTATTGACTGTGATGCTGGTATTGATGTGAGGTCTCCAAGAATGATTGAAAGAGTTAAAATGAGGACCACCTCCATAAATTTAACTCAGCCAAAGAAAAACATTCAGTTTTTTCTTCTCTTTTTGCCTGCCCACTGATTTTCTTCCCCTTTTTACTGTCCTTTCTAAGCAATTTTTATTGTACTTTCTTCTTGTCAGGAAAGAAAGCAGAGGAAGGAAGAAGAGAGAATGCAAAATCTAGATTTTCTTTAAAGCTATGTTTTAAAAAAATATTTAAATACCTATTGTGACCCTGGATCTTAGTTATGGAAATATCTTAATCATACAGGCATTAAACAGTGTGATCACTGAAAGAACTGCAACTGTTTAGACTAGTTCAATGTGCATTTTTAGTGTAGCATACCTGGCATTAAGTAAAAGATTGATTCTCTACCTTGCAAAGTTGTCGTTTATATGGTGTACTTGCCAGTTTTTTATTTCGCTTTAAAATGACTGATTTGTAGTCTCTTAATGCCATGCTAACATTTTTTTACTTACTAGCTATTTCTAGTATCTCATGGCATAGCTAGTGTGCAGTACTGCTCTTACACAATGTGGCGTTCGAAAATTGCTTTACAATAGATTAGAAAGCTCTCTAAATATCAAATATTTTTCTTTTAATTGTATTTGATGCCAAGTATGTAGTGGTTACTTGTCAAAGTATGTTGTGTGGGGATATCCCGAGTGAATTAAGCATGATAAAATTAATAACAGAGGTTTATGTTTAATCTTAATTGTGAAAAGAATAAGCAGCGAATAACATAATGTAAAAGTATATGACTGAATTTATTTTGGGGGGAAGAAAAACAATTTAATGTAACTTTCTAAGTCCCTCTGTATTCACAGCCAACTCCCACTTACAGCCTTTGTAACCATATAAGCAGTATAAAGTGTGTATGTGTATAGTAAAGAAGAGGAGTGGTTTAGGTGTTTATTGCCAGAGGGGAGGGCAGAAGCGTGTAGCATTTTCTTTCCTTCTTTGAAAACTTGTCCTGGACTTGAATTGACATGAGAAGCAAATAAATTGTGGGAGAACACAGAACAGGAAAATGAAAAGAGATTTCAAAGCTCTATGCTGTCTTCCTTAACTTCCTCAACTTTCGAACAAGAGGAGAGAAAATAAAAAAACCGCTCGCTTACTTCTCAAGGACGTATGTGTTTGAGAAGTTGCCTAGAGAGAAATTCTGTTACCAGATAGGCTTTCCTTTCCTGCCAATTGACCGTGACACAGCTGATTTTTGGTTTTGTTTTTTTTTTTTTTCTGGAAGCAGCTATTACTGTGTATATATTCCTTTGTAAAAGAACCTGTAAGAGCCTGAGAATCGCTGGAAGCTGATTTTCCTACATGTTTCCAGATTCATCCTGAGTGTCCACCAATTAGTAGTAAGTGTTCTAAGCTCACTGAACTGTGGCACAGAAGTTGTTAACCGCAGCTGTCTTGTACATTGGGGAAAGAGTGTTTTTCCTGTTAAGTAGTATGGCTTTTACACTGGCAGATATTATTTCTAAATTCTTCCTTAATAACACTGAAATAGAAACCAGTAGATAATTAAAAAAAAAAAAAAAAAAGATTCTAAGTAATCTGAAAGTGTTTTGGTATAATGGCTAGTTCTGCTACAGCTGTTAGTGTAAGTTCAGAAAAAAATTCAGATTGTGGCACATAAGAAGAAAATTATTAGTTAAATAGCCTTGGAAGAAGTAAATCCTCAAAAGTTTCTTTTATTAATTATTTGTTGTGTGTGTTTGTTTTTTAAGAAAAGTTTAGGAAGTATTACAGGGAAGAATTAAAACAGAAAAGCCATTTCTAAATAGAGTCTTCTACTGAATGAAAGAGACATTGTTAGGCATAACTTTTATATTTTCAGCAACTACTTTCACTTGCATAAGCAACCCTTACACCTCTGTTCTAGCTCAGACGGTTTGTAAGCCTCTTTCTCAGAATTAGTATTTTCAAAATAACGTGAACAGGATTATTTTTGCTAGAGTTTAATGGTGATTTCTCTTCTTATCTAATATATTAAAAGATGGAATTTATTTAATTTTTTAATACGTATATTTGGAAAAACAGCACTCACTCTTTACCAGTTGGCAGAGTTGTTTGAATTCCTCCAGAAGAAGAGTTTTCCAGCTTTCCCTTGTGATTTTCATTTGCTTTCAAACACTTTCAGTTTCTGAGCTGTTAATTTGGTTCTCTAATGACAGTACAGTCATTTTTCAGGAGTGAGTTTTTTTTCTCTCTCTCCCTTCACTGTTCCTCCTCTCCTGTATACACGTTCCTCATGATGAAGAGTTTTGTTCTTTCCTTTCATCTTACCTGACAAGATTTCTGAGTGGTAATTGTTCTGTTCTGAAACAACTTCCTTATAAATCAGTGATGAAATGCCTTTCAATTAAAAACTTAAACAAATTAAACTAAGTTGAAAAATAGGTAGGCTTCTGACAGGAGGTTTCAAAGTTCTTGGCCTGTAAAATCTGTGGCTTGGGGAAGGGCAACTGAGAGTCTGGAACCTGATGTGCAAGCCATGGCTCTGTAGATTTCTGGTCACCTCTTCCTCCAATAGGACTTTGTATGTCTGACCTCAGCAGCTAACAGCTAAGTTGAGTTTGTAAGTGAGTTGCTCCATTCTAACAGACTAAAATCTTGTATGTGGATTAGTGGAAATCTTTTTCATATCCAGCTCAGAATCAGAAGAAGTGCTCCCATGTCACCGTTACACTTCCATAGTAAAAAAATTATTTTTAAGGTTTTTCAGGAATCAGTCCATAATTTCCCTCTTTGGATACTTCTGGCACAAAGGATTATTATTTCAACTTTGAGAAATGTGCTGGTACTTTACCTCATGTGTAAGAAACATTTGACATAAAATGATAACATAAAATTTTGCAATAATGACATAAACTGAGTGATAGTAACAAGCATTAAACGATCAGTGATGCTCTAATGCTTACCTGATATACTGGCTAACTTTAATTATTGACTATGTGGTTGTTCAGAGATAGCCATATTACAGAGTTTATCTCTGACCATGGTGAATGTCTCACTGTCTTCTGAGCACCTGCAAAATCAAGTCCATAATTTTTATTCTAACTGTCATAGATGAGTACTTCTGAGCTTGCAATACCTTTTCAGGCAGAAAAATTCAATACCAAGATTTGCGCAGTGCTTAACAATAAAATGATGAAACCTTGCTGATTCATCAAGCCTGTGATTCTGCCATCACACTCCATGGCCATAGTTGACATATTTTACTCCAATCAGAAACTGAACTTAAGATCCACTGAGAATACCACAGTGAAAACTGGGCAATTGTATTAACTTGTCTATGTTTCTTGTTCAAGAAACAAACTACTACTCTGTGTCTTTGTTTGCACTATTGATTTTTCAAAAAAAACAAACAAACAAGAAAAACAGTCCTGCTGATAATCAGTGGGCTGTTGGAAAGAGAGGGACTTTTGCCAAGTATTCATTGCAATGACTTTTCAACACCTCCAATCTTCTCTCCATTTTATTTTTATAACGGGAAATATAATTTTAATCCTGGTACAGTATGGACAAGCTTTTAATCTCTAGAGATCCAAAGCTCTTAAATGCCTTGAAAACTATGTTTAAGAACAGCAGGAATCAGTTTGACATAGCTTTGCCTGTCTGACATCGATTTCCACCTGTGATCTTTGGCCAAAATAAGCAGTTTCTTTTGGAGGTGCTGATAATGTAAGTGTATATGTAATATAAGAGAGGTGATTTATCCTATTCCTCAGTTGGATTCCTGAGATAAAATCTCTCTGCAGCAGGTGACAATGGATGCTCGGAAAGTGTCTGGTATTCTTGATATGAAAAGCATTCAGCATTTTCTCAGTTTATTTTATACAGGACTATCTTTTCAAAAACATTAGCTGACAAATTTCTGAAAAAGTCCAATTCTGTTATACATCAGAATTCTGGATGGCTTTTCAAGTACAGGAGTAGACATTCATGTTAATATTTATCCAAAAAGCACCCAGATACTCTGAAATCGCCCTGTAGCGAAAAGAAATGGATGCATTGAAGTCTTATTATTTGGGACTATACCAAAATTATTTTTATATCTCTAACCCTGTTTTGAATAAGAAGCATTTGGATATGTGGGTTAAAGAGTTGATGAACATCATGCGTGTGTTCTGGCACCATCACTTTCAGAGTACCGATATCCCGATTAAAAATGTTTATATGTGACCAAAAGTCTGCATACCTTCATACCACCTTCAGACTCAGGGAATGGGAGATCAGTAACCATGTGTGGTTTCTTGGTTGGTTGCTGGTTTTGGGTTCTCCCCCCACAACATTAACTTAAAACTAATTTCTCTGTTGGACACTGGGAAAAGCACAGGGAAAACTGGTAGTGTGCTTCAAAGATGAGGCAGTTGAGTTAAACGTAGTCAGTTATTCTAAAAATCCCTCCACCCCTCCTCCAGTCTTGCTATCAGTGGAGTGGTTAATGATTCATTTGCGTTCATCTTGTTTGTTCTTTGCCATGATGTAGTCATTAATTGAATGGTGACCAACCCAACCACCATCAGTGTTTGAAAGAAAGACTTCTAACTTGATCGTCATTAACATAAATAATGAAAATCAACTGACCAAGTCCTGCAACAGTACCTTTACACTTAATAAAAAAAACGCCATAAAGGTGAAGGCTGTTTGTATTCAGTCTCAGTAACACTGCAAATTTTAATTCTTTCCGTGCTGTTATTTCATCTTTCTATGTCCATTCTCTACCGTAACCCTGTTGCTGCTGATCTGGTTTGACACGTCAGCTACAAAGAGATGAAAAATGTCAGTGTGCCCAAGCTATGCATAAATACTGTGTCAGTGGGTATAACATTGCAGTTTTAATGTTTGTATGGAGTGGCTACTAGCAAAAAATAGTTTCTCTTTTTCTAGTCTTCTCACAATTTAATTACGCTTAGTTTGAAACATTTGACTTTATTAACAGTCAGTGACATGTGCTGTGTGCCTGCTCGTCTGTTAAACTCCTCTTAGTGTTTCATGTAATGTCCCTTAACTATGTTAACCGGCAGCCCCCAGGTAAGTCAGAAGCCTTCCTTTGCCAGGTAATATCCAGCACCTCTAACAATTTGCAGTAGCTAAATTGTGAGGTTTAAAATGAAAGGGGAGTTTGCATACACTGTAGATTGGGGTGGCAGGCTTCTTTAACTTTTGAACATTGTGTCCTACTGTGCATACAACTTTCTTCAAAAAATTTGGTAAACCTAATGCAAAAGTGACTGCAGCACTGCCATGTATCTAGGAGTGACGAGATGACTCCTTTAACTGCAGTCTCATATTTGTAAGTGGCCAAATGGTATTGACCTGTCAGAAGTCACTAGTTTATGAAATGTTAAAGATCCTATACTATAAAGTTCCTGAAACTACACTCACATCCGAGTCTTTAGCTTCTGTACATCTTATTCTTCAACTTGGAACTTAATTAATGCTCCGCTGCTACGAACTGTCATCTCTGCACCAGGTATCTTGCATATTTCCTTTCTGTAAGGAATGCTAAAGCACATACAGTAATTCTCTTGAAATCTCTGTGATATAAAATGTAGACTTTTGCAATTACTTTAAGGTTGTAGTTTGGTATAGTAAGGAAAGAATGGAAATATTACATAAAATTATCTCACAAAAAGCAGGAGGTAAAATTTCAAATGTTATAAAAATATGCATTAGAGCATTCATATACATCATCTCTTCCATGTAACAAATAAAAAATTATGATTAAGGCCTAAGCAATCAGATTGTCTGGTTTTAAAACACTGATAGTTTGGGTTTTTTTTTCATCTGTCGTTCCTATGGTAATTGCTACAAGACCAAGATAGGCCAAGTTCTGGCAACTTAAAATGTTTCCTTATAAGCCATTCTCTGAGCTGAAAGCAATTTAGATTCACTCTTTTCTGTAACAGCAAGAAAAAGAAATCCCTTGGAAAGGATATTGTGAAATTCTTTCGGAAGATTTCACTGATCAGTTTGTGATTAAAAAGAGGGGGTTTCAGCTATACAAAATATCTGAAAAAATGGCCATCTTGAAGAAAATGTTTGAAACATTTCCTATATTTTGATTGTACAAGGCTTACTAAAATAGCTGTATTGTTGTATATATAGCACCAAACACAATTGCAAAGTGCTCTGTATCACCTTCGGAGACTGCTGACAAAAAGCTGAGGCTTTTATAGTTAATGTATAAAGTTAGCGAATGTTATTCATCTTCATGAGTTTGAGTTTTTAAAAGGCACATTTTCAATTCAGTCAAAAATCTTAATAAACTGCTGTTAAATTTCTACTTGAGCTTTTAACAGCATGCGGTGATTTTTTTTTGAGTGGAACTTGTGTAAACTATAGTTTTATATTTTGATTTACATAATGTAATGTAAAATGCAGATAGGGTTTTTGTAAGGTTTTCTTGAAAGTGAGTGCTACTGCATTTAGTAATACAATTCAGTTATTCTAACTTGTAGTGTAAGCATTGGTAGACTTTGACTTCTACAAGCTAGTGAAGTGAAAGACAGCAACAACTGATCAACTGAAACCCCACCAAAGAAATAACAAGAGAGAGAAATTTCTTATAGGGTTTTTAAATTATTGTTATTTCTATTTGTTCTCATTAAAAAAAAAAAAAGGGGGGAAGGAAGAGTCTGATTTGGTCTCTTTTGGCATACAAGTTTTTAAAGAATTGAAATGCATTCCTGGGAAACAATGTCTAGTAATCAAAAATATACACATGCTACTACTAAATTTTAGTTTTAGCATTTGATAATAGCATGGAAAGAAAGAAGAGATCTACAGCTAGCGTAATAGAAAATTAATATAATGATTTTTATCCCTTCAGTATTCTGCAAGAGTTTCTGAGTGATGAGACATTAAGGTCTAATTTTAGATTTAATAATGTGGTAAATTTTGATGAGAAGTTATAGTATTATAGCTTTACTGTTTTAATGCAATTGGTAATTTAGTTTATTTTCAAATTATTTCCTTCTGAAATACTTTAACTTGAGGCTTGATTTTTCAAAAAATTTTATACTTGCTTTTCTATGTAGTTTAAACTCGGAGTTATTAATAGAGGGCGTGCAAGTAGCCAGTTAAATGTGGAAAACATGCTCACAGTGAAATAATATTTTCATTATGTTACTATTTGTCACATCTTGTTATATTGCTGCATAGTGATGGAACTATATTATTATATAAAAAGTGCCAAATGTTTCCTTCTTCTTTTCCTACGATTTTTTTTCGTAATATAGTCACTTAGTTTTATTTAATAGGACGAAGTTCATGCCAAATCCAGTTTTGTAAATATATTCATTTTTCTACTGCATTGAAAACAGAATAAAAATTAAATTAACAGAAATAATAAAGTAATAATACATAAATAATAGAGAAATAAAAATAAAAATAAAACAATAGAATAATAAAAAAAGTAAAATTAAACATAAACATGGACCTACAGGTCTCTGATTGCATCAGGCTGTCTAAAAAATGATAGCTAAAATTTAGGGGTAAAATTCTGTCTAGAAGTCACTGATCCCCTTCTGCATAAGGATAGAGTGTATGTGTCAAATTTAGTAGTGTTATTTGACTGCAGGAACACTGCTAATAAACCTCACTTACAATGTACCAAAGGAACCATCTGAAACAAGAAAAATAGCCTTTAACAATTCATATTGCAGACTCCTAATCAAACTTTAGGTATATTTGAAACAGAAATCCACATACTTTTCTTGTCAATTGTCAAAGTCCTCATTAAAGTTACATATAAAAGATGGATTTTTGCCATTTGAGAATGAAAAGGTGATGTTGGAGTCTGCATGTAAACTATCTTATTTGCATTTGCCTTTATCACAAGGACATTGAAATAATACATGTATAAAACCTACATTCATTGTGCAGAATCTTTTATTTTGTTGTGATTTAAAACAAATACCCTTCTAATGTTCTCCTCTTTTAATTCTCTCTTCCCAGATAATTTTGTACCATTGCCTGCACGTTTGTTTCTGTCCAGGTCCTTCAGATAAGCTATTTCCTCTAGCAGGAAAGAGAAATGGCAGTGACAAGTACCTTTTGAATTAAAGTTGAATAAGGAAATGGTTAGCCCTTAGGATCAGAGAAGTTCTTATTGCCCAACAGGCTGCATTTCCTGCCCTTTGCCCCATTTTCACACCTTTGAGACTTCTTTTCTCAAATGACGTACTGCGCGTGATTAAGAAACGGTTGTGACTCCAATTGGTGTACATGGAAATAAATGTAAAACTTTAAGCCTGTTTAAAGCCATTAAAGTATGAGTAAAATATGTTTGGGGGTGTTTGAAAGACATTTGACTTCGTTGTCAAATCAGTTATAAAATAGGTACATTTGTTTGCCAGCAGTAGAGTGAATATATTTATAAAATATCTGTTATAACTTACACGGCCTTCATCTTTAGAAGAAGGAGAAAAGCGAAAATGAAATGACTGATCAGACATGCAGTTATCTGTGCACAACACAGGACTGATTTAGATTTGTTTCTAAACATGTATCTAATAATTGCAAAATTATGTGTGTATGTTGTATCCAAGTTCTAGTTGGCATTCAAATCAGAGTAGGGAGTTTACATGGTGTATTTAAGAGGTCATTGGTGTGAACCAAAAACTGTCAAATTTTAAACTTCATCTCTTTGAAGTTTCAGCAATAATAACTCAAAAATTATTATAGAGATCTTTGATCATGGAAATGACATCCAAAAGCTTTATTAACCAGTTATGTCACAGATATTGATTATGTATGTTATTGCTTAACCATTTGAGGCCTAGAGAAAAAGCTTTAGAAAAATTTTCATGAGTCTTATCAGACAAAGTGTCTGATATTACATATTTTAGGTAAGTATCATAGATTCAGTTTTTGAGCAATTGTTTATAAAAAATAGAAGGGATTAAAATAACGATTGGTGATCTTGTCCTCGTAGATTTTTGTAGGAAGATTTGCTTGTCAAGCTCTTAGGGAATGCAATCTTTAGTTCATCAAAACTTGATACATTACTGACTATGTTTTTAACAACATAGCATGCTCTCTGAAAAACAAAAAAGTCTGGATATCTAGTTAAATAGAAGTAATGTTATGACAGTTTCTATGAGTGATACAGTTAATTAGGGGTATCAGCAAGGAGCTTCTTTATGTTTTTTCTTTTCCCCCTGTGGTTTCAATTGTAATTATTCATTGTTGAAATTCTTTAACAGTTTTGGAAATAAGATGTAACAATTACAAATATATAATTGTTGATGAATTCTCTACATGCAGTAATGAAATGTACACAGGTGTCTTCCTAAGGCTAGTTTCTTCCCTGTTCTCTGGTCCTGCAGCTACTTTTGTAGTGCTAGACTTTGTGCCATTGTTCACAGCTTGAGCCTTGCAGCTCAGCCAGTTTTGAGCTGACCTCACTGTCCACTTATTTATCCCATGCTTCATCAGTTTGTCTATGAGAAGGTTATGTATTCAGAATGTTCTGAGTGTTTAAATATAATGAATTTCCATGCGTAAATCCATGCTGACTACCCCCAATCACCTTCTAGTCTTTCATATGTTTGGAAATGAGTTCCAGGATTATTTGTCCCATCATCTTCCCAGGGATCAAGGGGAGGCTGACTGACCTGTACTTTCCCAGATCTTACTTCTGCCCCTTCTCGAAGATAAGAGTGACATTTGTTTTCTTCCAGTTCTCAGGCACCTTTCCTGGTCACCTCAGTCGTTGCAAGATGATCGAGAGTGGCCTTTCAGTGATACTGGCCAGCTCCCTTTGCCCTTGTGGGAGCATCCCATCAGGCCCCATGAACTTGTGTAAGTCCAGTCTGTTTAAATGTTCCCTTACCTGATTTTCCCCCACCAAGGGTTAAGTCTTCCCTGATCCATACTTTTCTGGTGTCAGGGACCTCAAATTCCTGAGGGTGAATTTTCTCAGTAAAGACTGGGGTGAAGAAGACACTAAGTTCCTCAGACTTTTCCATATCCTTCATCACCAAGTCCCCTGTCCCATTCAGCAGTGGGCCCACATTTTCCAGGGTCTTCATTTTGCTACTTATGAACCTGTAAAAGCCCTTTTTGTTCCTCTTCATGTCCCTTGCCAGATTCAACTCCAGGTGGACTTTGGCTTTCCTAACTCCATCCCTACACACTCAGACAGTGTCTCTGTTTTTCTGACAGGTCATCTGAGGGATCTCTTGAACCTCTCTTCTCTCTAGGACTGTATCTCATGAAATTCTTCCCCAACTTTGTTTTTCCAAGTATAAGATTATTTCTTTTCCTTCCATTTTTCACTCGGAGATTTTCATGTATCTTCTGAAACTGTTACTTTTGCATAAAAAAAAATTTCTTCCAAACTTAGAGAGAACAATATTCAATCCTTACTTTCTTTCACAATCTGCCAATATTTTGATACATTCAGGTGACTCCTGTGCAATGTTGGTTAGTGTTTTCTCGTGCTGTCTTTTTATGTCCGCTATGATTTTTCTTGCTACTTTTTGGACAATGAATTGGAGAAGGAAAAGAACCTTTTGAGTTTATTATGTACCACTAGGACAAAGGGGAAAAGAATAGTTACAAGGACAAGTTTAATGGAATACATTCTTATGTCTACAATAGCAAGTAATTAAAAGTACCTATGTTACAGGCAATTCACTATAGCATGAATGAACCTGCATTCTTTAAAGAGGTAAGGAAAACCTGCATAATTTCAGTACACATTACTTTCCCATTGAAGTGGTACACTCTTTGTCTTAATATACTATAATTACAAAATATTGGAGGGATGATAATGGAAGATAATGGATAGAGATTAAAATGATGCTGCTTGAATCTAGTCAGTTATGGTAACTGACCTTGCACACTAACTTCTTTATTTAACTTGGTAGTCCTTCTATGTGTCATTTTTTGTGTTTTGTTTTTATTTTTTTTCCCCTCCCGAAAGCAACGGTTAAGCATTTCCATAAAGTCATCCTGAAATTTTAATTTTTTTATTTATGTGTTTTAAGGGTTAACCAAAGACATAATTACTTCAACCAATGACAAATTATTTCATATCCACTTAAGCACTGCAAGCTTTTTGGGCACGGTTTCACTGGTACATGCATGCTGTTTTCTGAGTATGGAAATTCCTAGTTAGGTTACCTACTGTTTATATCTATTAAATTTTTCAACTTGTCTGCATGATTCAATGTCCTGATATCCTGGTGATCACTGAACTAGCTCCAGGGTGCTGGTACATCTGCAGGATTCAGTATGGTGCCCTGCAGAGATACCAACTCCAGTTCCAACACAGTATGATCACGTCTTCAAGAGACAGAGATCGAACTAGTAAGTCCCTCTGATGAAAGCTTTTCTGATTCCAGTTCTAGAGCTAACTTGGAGAATGGTAGTTTGAAGTCAAGAGCACAAAGTGATGAGTTACTGACCAGGCTGGCAGATGGTGTTCAGTGGTGATTTCCTTAGCAGTTTAGTTGATCCACTTTGTATTTCTTACAAGGAGTTGAAATCAGCCAAACTATTGTATTGACCTTTAACTTCAGTTATCAATAACTGGTCCACAAACTTACTATAAACATGGAAATACTTGAAATGAAATAGGAGACACATCATTGTTCTGAACTGGCCACGACTTAATCAATGGCAAAGAGAAGAAAGTGTAAACTCATGCAGTAAAGGAATCTCTAGTGTCTGTGAAGGCAAAAGATATGCTCTAAATTTCAATATGCCATGGTAGTCAAAGAAAAAGAAGATTTTATTGATATGCAACCAGAACTGGATTCTTTTTCAGTCTAGAGAATGAAATAGGTAAAAAAAAAAAAGCATCTTGTTACCCTGTGACATTTATTATGGAAGTTAATATTTTTCTGGAGTGTTTTAAAATAGAAAATATTGCATTGTAGGTGGAAGGAGTCCATCTTTAATCACAGAAAGCAGAAGCTATTTGGTTCAACAGTATGAGTACTAATATGTATTATGCTCAAGCTAAGAGGCCTTTTATGGTGTAGTATTGTGACATTGAAGATACTTGATTTGTTTCCTCTCTGTTTCTGGAGTGAACACCTTGAGTTCACAACTAGATTAGAGGAGGGAGTGGGGAGGAAGGGAAGAATAAACAGGGAAATGTAGAGGAGGCCAGATGAAAACAATCAAAAGCAGAATATGTTTGTGTGAGGTTTTTTTAACAGAAGTTACTGACTTCTTACGTAGTTTGTTATACATCCAGAAAAATCTTATCCATAATATGAAAAATTAACCAAACATGAATATGTTTTATTAAAGAAAAGCTAGAGATAAACAAAATTCTGAGATGCTTCCAAAACTTATGAAGGATTCCCTCTCTTCTCTTTAACCTGAAAAGTCTTGGTTCTGTTTTTATTTTTTTGGAGGTTCTCCTTAATCATCTCATTTGCAAATGTAACTGAACTACAATATTCATTATATAAACGGAAACTTATTTATGTGCTTTCCAGATTCATATATGCAGACCTCACTTTTGTTCCAGACTCAGCTGCATATATTTCAGTATTGAATGCCTTTGACAAAAGTCAAAGATCAGTGAAAAGAATTTGCAGGAATAAAAATGCAAGAGTCATTAAACGCAGTTACTGTTATGAATGGAGAACATCTTCCCAAAGTAAACCTTACACCTTTATAATTGCTCTAGTACTCCCATTACTGTATCTTCCCTGTTTACATTTCCCATATTAATTATCTTCTGGGAACTATCAATTTTGAATCTTTTAAGAAAGAGTCTGCACCATCGCATGGTAATAACATAGGAAACAAACAAAAATCCTTTACGTGTTCTAGTCTTTTTTCAGTATTTCTCCATAAAATCTGACCTTAGAATAACACTAGCCTTAGTTATCTGAAATGTATTTGTATTTTCCCCCCACTCTGTTTATTTCTTGCTCTTTCCATTGTTGCTTAGGGCTAGTAAAAGGTCTAACAACTTATTAAAACAAGTATATTCAAATTCAGCTGGTGATTGAAGTGATACCATGATATAATTTCTGTATCGTTTTATGAATAAATTACTTGAAACAGGAAAAGAAGGATGAGTTTTGGAAGAAGAATGAAAGTAGCTCATGTCATTATTGTCTCTGTCTACTAAGATTTCTTGTTTCCTAAAAATTTGTATACAGCCCTTAAAACAGATTAAGACAGGATCTTCTTCAGTATGGCAGGCTGTTTGCTTACTTTGAATACCCATACTTTTGGAAATGGGTATTAATGTATTAATTTTTATTATTTTTTTTTTCAATCTGGTTGGTCTTTCTAATAACCTCTAAAAACCTGCTATTAAAAAGGGTTGATTGTAGCTGACTGCTAGAGAAAAACCTGGTAGAGCAATTTGCCTGACTGGGGCTAGTATTAGGAATGACAGGAGAAATATTACTGGTATTTATCCTGACCATTACCTGGTCGTTGCCCAATGAATGAACTGTGAAAGGTATTAAATAGTGATTTAAACTCACAGTTTCTGTTCTTTTTTCACAGTAGCAATCTGGGTGCTCAGGTAAAAAGCTGCACACCAGAATGGATTCTTAATTTCCTTTAAGATGGTCAGAATTTAACCATTTTTTTCAATAGTGTAGAATTTTTATGTTGTTTCTGGTGCTTCTGGCTTTTCCCTCCTTCCTTATTCCATGTGCATGTACTTTTAGCCCATAAAATAGCTGCAAAAATATTCTGTTTGGTTATAGATCTGGGTGTAAAATGTATATGTTATACATACGCATCTGCAGACAGGTACTGTTGTTTATGGAAAGCATATTACATTAAACTCTAAAAAATATGTGAAAAGGTTCCCATACAATTTACAGTGTTTCCCCACATGTTCTGAAATACTGGGTAACTGTGGTTTTAGGCAGAACAATTTTTCACTAAATGTTTTACACATTTTTCAGTGTGTTTGCACATTTTTCAGCTAGGAAAGTGCTTATTTACTTTTTTTTAATAGTTTATTTTAGTGACTCCTTTTATCTTTAGGATCTCCCTTCCCTTGAGTGTGTTGAAGATACTCATGTTCAGTAGCTAATGCAGAATATTGTAAGATCTAGTTAGGACTGAGGTTTGGGTTTAATTCTGTTGAATAAGACAAACTTTTTTCTACTTATCATAGAAGAGGCCACTCAAATTAAAATTAGAACCAGAAATATGTGCCTCAGCTTTCTGAAATTTATCTGGAAGTTATATTAATAGTAGGATTGCAGCAAGTAGTTACTTTGTGTCTCAGACTCAAATCTTATGAGAGATGATACTAATAATTTATATTATTTAAAAATTATTCTAAGTGTTTATATGGAAGTGATGCTTTCCTATAGTAGGGGTGAGAGCATGTCAACATGGAAAAGTGCAAATAGCATATTATGTGTATCTGCCAGTTGAATGAATTGTTAAAAAGTCATGTCTAGTAAGAAATTATCACTATTGTTATACAAATCTTTTAAGCAAAGGTTTTTAAATTGAGAATAAAACCCCATGATAGAGATAAGCTATTCTTCTGTAATTCAAATATTATGCTAGTTTTAAACATATGTTATTAACTACGCAAACTTTGTAGCTGCAGTCTCATATGAGATCAAATCTAGCTGTTGTGTGCAGGATTGGGGATGAAATGAGCCACAGAAAAGCTGCAGTTGTCACATGGTTCAACCACAACAGCCGATATTCATGGAGAGAGAGAAAACTGAATGTACCAGTTGTCAGCATATATCCATAACCAGAAGTGGTGGATGTTTAAATATTTCCTAAACTATTCCTTCTATTTGCTAACACAACTTTTCAGTATTTCTTGGGTTAAGTTTCTGTTAGGATTTTTTCTTCACCCAGAGATGTGTGCCTGTGTCTCTCCCTCTGTTGGCTTTTCATGTATGTGCACTATTTTCCTCCACTTTTATAGGGAGCATACAGCTCAAGTCACTGATGTTTTTCCCACTAAAATGGAAAATGGTACTGTCTACATTACAATGTCTTGACATGAGTGCATTGACCTAAGAAGGACTGAAATACTGAAAAATTGAATTTCTGGCCTATAAGAATACATGCAAACACATTTGCATACAGAAAATATTCTGTGAATAGTAAAACCAATAGTAGAAAGTAGATGATGCATAGCTCTGTGAAGTACCATATGTAAAATATCTTACTAAAAAAAAAATTCTTGCATTTCAGCATGTTGATACAACAGTGTTTGTATTATTAAATGTCCTATACTTCATATTACGTAGTTTTAGTTATTGATATCTGAGACATTGAAGCCAGGAAAAAGGCAAAACAGATGTATATCTATGAGATCATACTGCAGTAGAGTCTTGAACTCGAAAGTAAAAAATATGATGCTTAATATTTTACAAATTTTCAGATAGACCCCGTTATAAATTGCTCTCTGTGTGTTTGCAGTTATTAATATTATCAGTTTGGATGAGACAGCTGTTACTGTAACTCATTCAGCTCCTTTCGGTATGATTATGGAAGGAAAAAAAAAATCAGCCTTAATTCTGAGCCCCACCCATAATTTTCTGTTCATGTCAGATTTGATGGAAAATGAACTTATTTTAGTCTATTAATGGAAGAAAGTACATTAAGTTGGTAGAATTTACTTTCATGATCAAGTCTTCTACTGTGTCTTAGGGCATTGATTGACTAGCTGAAGTCAACTGGCCTACCTGCGATAAGAACCCAACTTAACTTGAGGCTTTCATGGACATTAGAATATCTAAAACTCAAAAAAAAGTAGTACATAGTTGGTGTGTTTCTCAGTGTTTTCTGATTCAGATTTTTAGAAATTTATACAATAGTTCAAGATCTCTGGGTTTTTTGATTATTCAGTAGGATTGAGTATGTCTGAATCTGCCCATACGATTTCAACTTTCAGAAAACATAAATTTTATATAATGACTATACTATAGCAAAGGTAGCTTTTATTTTTAGTGTTTAACTTTTTCAGGCTTATTAAAATAATCAGACGTTTTTGAAAATAAGCTTCTGGGACTTTATGAAAATGTCATATAGGTTGAGACATTATTGGATTGGAGGCTAGGCTGATTTGAAAAAAACCTCTTCGTAGCTAAAAGCTTTCAGCTAGTATAGACCTTCCATGGAGACTTCACACTGTTTGAAACGAAGGCACTGAGTTCAAGGTTGCAGCTGTATTCCAAGGTGTTCCTTGCAGAACTCTTGGAAAACTAGCAGCATTCATTTACCTGGAAAACGTGGTGATTTTATGTAAGTGAAACACCAATGTAGATTCTTACTTAAAGCCAGTCTAATATCAACATCATAGAATACCAGGTTGGAAGGGACCTCAAGGATCATCTAGTCCAACCTTTCTTGGCAAAAGCACCTTCTAGTCAAGATGGCCCAGCACCCTGTCCAGCTGAATCTTAAAAGTGTCCAATGATGGGGAATCCATGATTTCCATCGGGAGATTATTCCAATGGCTGATTGTTCTCTTTGTGAAAAATTTTCCTCTTGCGTCCAATATGAATTTTCCCAGGAGTAACTTGTACCCGTCACCCCTCGTCTTTTCCATGTGACTCCTTGTAAAAAGGGAGTCTCCATCTTCTCTGTAGCCACCCTTTAAATACTGGAACATGGTGATAAGGTCTCCCCTAAGCCTTCTTTTCTCAAGGCTGAACAAACCCAATTCTCTCAGCCTTTCCTCACATGGCAGGCTTCCCAGTCCTTTGATCATCTTTGTGGCCCTTCTCTGTACCCTCTCCAGCCTGTCCATGTCTATTTTGTATAGTGGGGACCACAGCTGAACACAGTACTCCAGGTGTGGCCTGACAAGCACTGGGTAGAGTGGGATAATGACTTCATTATCTCTGCTGGTGATGTCCTTGTAGATGCAACCCACCATCCTGTTGGCTTTCTTTGCCACTGCAGTGCACTGTTCACTCATATTGAACTTGTCTACCAGGACCCCCAGGTCCCTTTCCACAGAGCTAGTCCCCAGCCAGGTAGATCCCAGTCTGTGCTGCACTCCTGGATTAAGCTTTCCCAGGTGCAAGACCTTACACTTGTACTTGTTGAACTTCATAAGGTTCTTGTTAGCCCACTCTTCCACCCTATCCAGGTGTTCCTACAGGGTGGCTCTCCCTTCTGAAGTGTCCACTTCCCCACGCAGTTCGATATCATGGGCAAACTTTGTCAGAGTACACTTAATCCCATCATCCAGATCACTTATGAAGATATTAAACAGTGTTGGGCCCAGTATTGATCTCTGGGTAACCCAACTTGTGACAGGGTGCCAGTTTGAAAAAGAGCTCTTTACCACCAGAGTGCAGCCTGCCAGCCAGTTCCTCACTCATGGCACAGACCACTTGTCTAGACTGTAATGCATTAGCTTCTTTAAGAGGAGGCTGTAGGGAACTGTGTCGAAAGCCATGAAGAAATCCAGGTAGACAATGTCCAGTGCTCACCCCACATCAACCAAGCAGGTTACTTTGTCATAGAAGGTGATCAGGTTTGTTAAGCACAATTTGCCCTTGGTTGAACCCATGCTGGCTTTTCCCAACCATGTGCTTCATTTGTCTTGTGAATAGCCCCCAGGAGGATTTGTTCCATAACTTTCCCAAGGACTGAAGTAAGACTGATGGGACTGTAATTTCCTGGATCCTCCTTTAAGCACTTCTTGTAGATGGGCGTGTCATTAGGCTTCTTCCAGTCTTCTGGGATGTTCCCTGATCTCCATGACTTCTCAAAGATTATGGGGAATCTTTAAATCAAAGATTATGGAGGAGTGGCCTCACAATGACATCAGCCAGCTCTCTTAACACTCTTGGGTGGATAGCGTCAGGGCCCATTGATTTGTAGGGGTCAAGCTCCTGTAATAGTTTACATACCAACTCTTCCTTCACTGATGGTGGGTCTGCGTTTGCATCAACCTGGATTTTTGTTCCCAAGGCCTGGGGCCCAATGGTGTGGGTAAAGACAGAGGTGAAGAAAGTGTTGAGAACCTCTGCCTTTTCAGCATTGTTGGTGACTAATTCACCTCTTCTATTTAACAGTGGGCCAATGTTTTCCTTCTGTTTCTTCTTGTTGTTTACGTACCTGAAGAACCCCTTCTTGTAGTTTTTGACATCTGTGGCCAATTGCAATTAGAGCTGAGCTTTTGCTTTTCTAACTGCATCTCTGCACGCCCTGGTAATGCCCTTGTTGTTCTGAACGGGAATTCATCTGCTTTTCCATCTCTGCTACACTTCTCTTTTGGTTTTGAGCAGACTCAGAAGCTCACAGTTAAGTCAAGGGGGTGTTCTGCCTACTTCCCTTACCTTTAAAGGGGATGAACTGTTTTTGTGCTTCCAGGAGAGCGTTCTTGGAAAAACTCCCAGCACTCACTAGCTCCTTATCCTCCATGAAAGCTTCCCATGGAAGCCCTCCCAGCTGAGCTCTGAGCAAGCTGAAGTTTACTCTTCTAAAATCTAACCCCTTTGTTTTAGTACTAACCTTCAGCATGCTCAGCAGGATCCCAGACTCCACAATATTGTGATCACTGCAGCCCAGGCTGTCACTAACTGAGGTATTACAAAGCAGATCTTCTTGGTTTGTGAGTAGCAAGTCCAGCAGTACCTCATTCCTGGTTTGCACATCTAGCATTTGTATGAGGAAGCAGTTCTCTACACATTCCAGGAACTTGATGGATGACATGTGAATTGCTGTATTGTTCTTCCAACAAATGTCTGGGTTGTTGAAGTTGCCCATAAAAAACAGGTTCTGTTGACCTGAAGCTTGCTTAAGTGATCCAAATATTGCTTTGTTGGCCTTTTTGTCTTGGTTTGGAGGTTGGTAGCAGATGCCTACTTTAAGATCCCCCTTGGAGATGACAACTCTGATCTTGACGCAGAGACATTCGATAGGGCTTCCACAGTCACTGTAGTTGAATTCTATACATTCAAGGTTCTCCTTAATGTAGACTGTGATGTATCCTCCTTTTCTTCCTTGCCTACTTTTACGAAAGAGCCTATAGCCATCCATTGCGATCCTCCAGCCATGTGAGTTGTCTCACCATGTTTCAGTTATTCCTATGATCATAGAATGGTTTAGGTTGGAAGGGACCTTAAAGATCATCTAGTTCCAAGCCCCCTGCCATGGACAAGGACACCTCCCACTAGACCTGGTTGCTCAAAGCTTCATCTAACCTGGCCTTGAATGCTTCCAGGGATGGGGCCTTCACAGCTTTCCTGGGCAACCCGTTCCAGTGTCTCACCACCCTCAGAGTGAACAATTTTTTCCTAATATCTAATCTAAATCTCCCCTCTTCCAGTTTGAAGCCATTACCCCTCGTCCTATCACTACATGCCCTTGTAAAAAGTCCCTCTCCAGATTTCTTGGAGGCCCCCTTCATGAGTTCATATAAATATTTTGTAATGTTGTATATGAAAAATGACACGATTCTTCCTGAACAATGTGTTTGGATAAAATCTATTTGGTTACAGGACTATTAGGCTGTATGGAAGCAAACATCAGTATAACATAGTCTCTTTGTGGCCTGCTTCCTCATCTGTAAACTAGAGATGCTAATCCTTGTTTTGCTCTTATTTGCCTTATTCCTTTAGACTATCTAGGATTGCCTTTTACCTTGCAAATATCCTGATTTTTTCTGCAACTATAGTGTAGCTTGCATACTTTAAAAATACAGTGTTTTATTAGCAAATATGTAATTCATAAAATTTAGTACGATTTGTGTATCTTACTTATGTTATCAAAACTACAGTTTTATTAGGGAAATTGTCACAAAAGCAAAAAAACCTACTTGAAAATAACAATGTCTTGATGGGCTAGTGGTGTTGCCATGAAAGTCCCTGAAAAAATCAAAATTGCAGAATTCTTACTTAAGAATAGCAGCCTTAAAATGTCTGTTCCTGAGATACTGAAATTTTAAGAATAGTAGTTAAGGGTTTTCCCTTAGTTTCTTTTTTTTTTTTCCTGGACATGAGTTTGATTTTGACTCATAGATTTGTTTGTTAGTGTGGTAAAATAATTAACTTGAGTGTCAGAAATCACTGGATATGGGAAAATAAAATGAATAGTTTTCCTAGAAAAACAAAGTAAAACAAAAATTGTTTTCAGTAGGAGTTTAGCTAAGTGTTAGTGACCAAACACTGTAGCCATTTAAATTCTTTTTTTTTTTTTT
>VYXH01002587.1:246635-284798 GCA_013397275.1 Burhinus bistriatus
TGTGCTGCTAATAATCTGTCCAGGTCATTGATGCCTTAGTCACTTGTTACTTTCTTTGGTAATGGTGGAATTTCACTTATTCTTAGAATGGCACATTTTCTTTTTTCCTTTTCTATCTTTTTTTTCTTTTTTCTTTTCCCCTCCTGGTCCTGACAACTTAACTCTCAGAACAGGATACCTGTGTTGTTTTCACTAATTGTGTATGTGAACCTTTTAAAAAGGTTGTTTTTATAAATCTTAAATTAACATCAGTTCCATAACATGTCATTTTTTCCTGCTCCCATGCAGGTTCTTACAAGCATTTGTCAAAAAAGTAGTTTTCTTTCAACACTGTAAGAAAGTTGTCAGCTAGTTTGAATAGTAATCATTTTATTGCTTTTTGTTTTACTTTTGAAGAAGGAAAATGCTTTTCCAAATTACTGACTTCAAAGTGCAGCCTGACTTGTACAATGAATTTAACTGTACTATGAAAAAAAGTGTATGTTTCATTTGAAAGATTAATTTTCACTCACAGAATTGTGGTTTAACCAGGCTTCCAGCCAAACAATTATTTTAGGTTTATATGTTTTATATGTCCATAGTCTCCAAAGAGATGTCATTAAAGTCTGGTAATTATTAGCCTTTTGAAAAGGACATGTAGTTATAAATAAATGCTTTAACATTCATTTTTGAAGAACAAGCTAGGGGACTTATTTGAGTGGATTTCATTAATGGGATTTGCACAATGAAAAATCCCTGTGCTTTATATCATAAATAACTTTTTATGTTTGCCATTTAATTTGTTGTATTGCTCCCTACTATGAGCTAGGTAATGCAAAACTCTTGGAAGAAGATAACGTCATTCCCTATTGTATATGGTGCATATGTTGCAAATCCAGAGTCATATTGTAGTGTCACAGGTCAAGAAGACATTAAGCTGAGAACTAGAAGGGACCAAACAGTAAACAAACAAACAAACAAAAATCGTGTTCTTTGTTGTCTGAACAGATGGTGCTTCCACAAATTTTGGCCATAATATGGAAGGTCCTACTGAAACAGCATGCCCTTGGCTTGTAGCCCTTGATTGTTTTCCCTGGTGATTGTACCAGGCATCCAAGGTTATACTCAAGAACAGCTGTTTTGCACAGATTGTAGCAAATTTGATGTCTGTCTTTCCGTTCCAGGAGAAATCCTATAAGTGTTGTTGAGAAATTAGACTGCTCCAGGAGTGTCATAAGCAAAACACACTGTGTGGTCTGGGACACATCACAATGAGTTAAATGTTATTTTTAGTTGATTGTTTAACCGCCTTTCACTGTTTGTCATATATTGGCATACATTAAATATGATTATTGTCCTTTTTTGCAACTGCTGAATACTAAGCAGTTTATGTTTGGTGCTGGATTTTTGTGCAGGATGCTTTAGAAAAGAGTTGAAGCTCTTCAGGATGAAGAATAGAGAAGTAATTTCAATGTTTATTGAAAAGGGAGATTCAAGATAATGATTATAACTGATAACTTGCACCTGCTTCCTTTTTGGTTTCTCCTATTTCTCTGCTGTTTCTCTCTGTTGCTTTAATTCTCTTAAAGAGCTTGTGAAACTTTTTAGAGTTCGTGATTTGTTTCATTTCTCAGATCTTCATGTTTTGTTAAAGAAGTATGAAGATGCTTTTTATTTCCTTTCTGATAGTTAATCAACTGAATATACCTAAGGCCAAACTGTATTTTTAAAATATCAGTATACTGATTGAGCCAAACTCATGATCATCAGAGCTATGTGCCTTTTATTGAATGAAACTTGTTCAAAGCTATGGAATTTTTCTAATTTAAAAGATTTATAATTCTCATAGCAAAGGCTTCCATTTACAGTTTGGTCTTCTTTTATTTCATGCAGTTGTTAGTGGAATAACTGAGCCTCAGACAACATGGTAAAGATACATAAAAGTATCATAAAAAATGTCAGAAAAAGATGTCCTGACGTAAAAGATGGTGAAAAGCAAAACATAGACCCACCTAAATCTACGTCAAACACTGGCTAGTGATACCCTGGCTGCGCTGTGGTGGGTAGAGAAGTTAATATGCAAAAGAACCTTATTGTCTTGTAGCTTAAATGTTTTTTAAAATACTTGGTTGAGTATTTCAGTGGGTTCGAGTTTGTATCCCAAGATCCATTTTAGCCATCTTGTGACTACTAGTTTTCGTAGTCACTAGACCTTGTGTACTGCTATTTCATTGGAATACTCTTGAAAAATCCTAAAGCCGTTAAAATAAACAAACAAAAAGAAAAACCCTGGAAAGGACCCCAAACAATATTCCTTCCTCACAAGATCACAGCGTTCCTGTCTAACACACATACATGTCTAACCTATTCAGGAAGACCTCCAATGATGGTGGCTCCACAGGCTGCTGAAGAACTTGGGAGTTCAAGATGATAGGGGGTTAGTATTTTTTTTCCAAGTATCTAACCACATCAGTGACTAATTCTTACATTATCAAAGAAAGAAAGGACACGTGGTAAGAAGCATTGCATCTGTCGTTGATTTCCAAGAATAAATGGAATGTACGCTGTAGTCTGAGCCTTAAAAAAAAGGGAAAGTAATCGGCCTGAAAACTAGAAGTGGCTGGAAGGTGCTATCGCTTGCTCAATCTCCTGGTCATTGCTAACACTTTTTGCCAGGAAGCATTTATGTTGCTTATAACCTGGGTTTTGGTCTTAGCTGCCTCTGTACTTGTGGGAGATTTTGATCATCTTCCACGTAAAGAAAATCTTCCCATTGTGTGGCTGACTTGGAAGATTTTCTGGTTCATCTCTTCCCGGTGGTTCTGTGCAAAGACAGTTTTATGAAACTTAATCAGCAGGGTAACACTTTCTTAATGTAGTTTAATCTGGATCTGTTTTGGTGACGTGGTCTGTCATGTGAACCGAACAGATCTGTTTCCTGAGCAAAATTAGATGGGTAGGAACTGGCTTAATGGATACATTTCTCAGTTTCATGCTGACCATTATTGTCATTTTAAAGACTTGATACATAAAATAGTATGCAGAAGTCTGAAGCAAAACAGGGGTGTAATAATTTGACATGCTTTCTTAGTTATATTTTTTTTCTCTGCTGAACAAGTCCAAAGAATAAACTAATTCAAAAACTATTTTCTCTCAGTCTTGGAGGTAATCCATTAAAATTATAAACAGAACAAAGTTAAGATTTTGCAGTGCAAAGTTTCTGACTTACAGTTCAACAAAATAAAAAATGCAAGTTAAGTTTTATAAAGATTATTCCACAATATATTAAAAATATAAAATTAAATTAATAATTACAGTTTCTGTGCAATTGGGTGTGTTTGCAGATCTGAAAATTCTATTCCACTTTTCCTTGAATTTTCTAGTTGACTTTCTTTTATATATTATATTTTATTCTCTTATCCTACCCATGAAACAGAATTGCTCAGTTCCCATGTGCTCAATCTCTGTTTTTTTCTAATTTTCTAATAAGTTGTAGTTTTTTCTGGTTCTCACACGATGGACTGAGTAGCACGTATCCACATTTCCCTGTGACATTTTGAAAAACCTGAGGCATGAGGAAATAGCACCTAGAAGCTTTGTGTTTAGAAAGACTTTGAAAAGGAATGGCTGAGCTTTCAGCAAAACTGGGGACCTCAGGTCGAGCCTGGGATGTGACTAGGGCTCACTTTTGCCACTGTGCAGAGCTCCCCAGTGGAGAGCACTCCTTGGCAGCAGCATCTCCCTAAACCGGCTTCAAGCTCCGTTTAAGCACACAAGGTGGGGGAGCATGCTGGGACAGACTAGATGGCATAGCCTCACTAATCCATACACTTATAGGTATAGATTCCACTTGGGGGAAAAAACAAATACCACAAATCCTTTTTTCTCAAATGTTGCATTATGAAGTGTAATTAATGTCTGTACTACTTCAGTCATGAAGAAAAATCCTAATATTGTATATTTTTTTACACAATGCTGTGTATTCTTTTCTATTTGAGGCTGTCAGTGAAGAAGAAATAGGTACTTTAGAAAGATAGATACCTGTTTTAAGAAACATGGTGTTAGGAATAAAATGATTGAGTGTTCTTTAGAGGGTGGTATTTCTAGAGAAATGCAATGTAGCGATTTTTGATAACTTACTTAAATTCACATGCTAAAATTAAATAGCTCCTTAAATGTGTCTGTACTATAGAGGAGCTAATAATACTGGACAGTGCCTGAGGAATTGTTTAGTATGTTCAGTGATCAGCTTAATCTGTTAGTAGAAATAATATCTACATAATGAACTGTTCAATTAGTAAAAAATTCTTTTCCTAATAATTAAAAATATTTTTTATTTAGTATATTGGTTTTATAATGTCTAAAAGTTATGTTTTTCTTTATTAAAAACAGGTGTTATAAAACAGAAACAGCTCTTACTTGTCTGATTAAAAATAGTAGCAATTCCATCATATACAGAAGTCTTAAAATGAATGCAATGCTTCTCAAGATTTAATTTGGTTTTGTAGCACTGAAACCACACACAGACTAAGGGACAAGACAGTTTAAAAAAAATCGTATATGCATTAGAAAAATGTGTGACAGTGCTTTGGCTAGTGAGGATGGGCAGACTGACAAGGAAGCTATATTCAGCTAAATAGGAAAAAAGAAATTGAGGATAGAATACAGAGAAATTGAGTCTTATTTTTTTAGGTGGAAAAAGGAAGATGCTTACTCTCTCAATTTTGCTAAAGATTATTGCTGTTATCTGAATACAGAGTAACTAGCTGGCACAGTTGTTCAACTAGTCACTACTGGGATCAGGAGGACTGTTGGCTGATTATAATTTCAAGCATTGTATTAAACCCAGTAAAGTACAGAGATGCAAAAGCATTCTTTAAGAGACATCCTGGGACTAATCACACACACAAACAGAAAAAGTTGTTGTGGCTAGGTTTTCTTTGTTTCTGTTTTATTCTTCCTTTAATTCCTTTGAGAATAAAAATAAATATATCCAGGACCGATATTTAATCTATTTATGGCTGTGATGGATTATTAGCAAGACTAGTAAAATTCATCTTTGTGCAGGAGATCATCACCAGGCTGTGAACGACTTAAGAGATAACTGAGTGCCCTAATCTTTCTGTTGAAGTTAATACATAACTGTACGTGGGATTTCTGATAGAGGAGGAGAATAAATCCCCTTTGCTTCTGAAAGAATGTTCATTACTGACAGGAAGAAAGGAAGGAAGGAAAAAAGGGAGAACCAGAACAAAACCTAAACTAAGACACTGAAGATCCTTTAATAATCAAAGGATCAATGGCTTTTTTACTCAGTGACAAATTTAATGGGTTTTGTCCCTAAAAGACATTGCAGTGTTGGGTTTGGGGGATGAAAGAGAAAATAAAGAAGGAATTGATTGGTTAGCCTGTCCTTAGCTGTTATGATAATATGAGCAATTACCACATGCCCTTTCCCTCTCTTTCATCTGTGGTACTGAATAATATTATCCATAATAGTTGTGTGATTTAATGATGGTGAAAAAACAAACAAAACATCATTTTTAAATCACCACAGTATGTTAAATTCACAGATGTTATAAAATTAGCATAGATTGAAATGTAGCTGATTGTTTCGCTGACTATGCTTTTGTTGCTTGCTTTTAAGTTAATATATGTAGACATTTGTGGAGTTTATTTCTCTTTAGGATGATGTTTTTCAAACCTTGCTGTTTACCTAAGTAATTATTCTGTTTTCATTTGCTGGTAAATGCAAACAAATGAAAACAGGCAGATGAGACTACTGACCCGTAACCAGCTATACTGACATTTTTAAACCTTTTGTTTTCCAATTAGGCTATCCTAATCATCCTTGTACTTTTTCTGAAGTTGCTGTGCACAGCTGAAGTGAATGACAGAATGGTCCAATGACTGATTGTAGGTTTGATTATCCACTCTACTGGGTTTTTCTTATGGCCAAAAATTCACGAGCCCTCATCTATATTGCATCCCTGATTACGTTTGCAGAGGTAGGCAGGGTACTACTTAGTCTTCAGTGACATCTATTCTTCGTGCAGGAAAGAAAGAGACAGAAGAGAATTTTAAAAGCATGTAACGAGTTAACTTACTACTGTAGTCCTTAGAAGAAAATTTCTTTGGCATGTATCTTTGTTTTGCACAAATACAAACATAATATGCTTGGTGAACTGAAATAAGTAAGCAAATGTGTGTAAATCACATTGTTCTCTCTACATCTCCTCCAACCGTTGTCTCTTCATCTCATGCAAATCAAACCATGTGTATATCATCACAAAATCTGAATTTTAAAAACTAAGTTTCCTCAGCATGATGGAAACTGACAATCATAGAATTTTGAACAGTACACAGGTGTTTGTGCACAGTTATCTTCTTGTTTTGTAATAAATATGAACAGAGAAAATAAAGATACAAAGTCTGTTATTTCTAGGTGGTTTCTGAGCAGCTGGTATTGAGAATTTGTAAGCCAAGCAAAATTCCTTTAAGTCTATAAACCAGTTTCTTCTCAGTAAATGTAATAAAAATCTGGGCCTTCCTTCTTCCAGAGCTAGGTAACCGTCTCAGAGAGCTGAGATTTTAACTGCTCTATTTTGAAACTTGCCTGTCTTTATCTTAATTGGGCGTTCATCTTACTCCTTCCTTGTTTGTAGACTGCTTGCTTAGATTGCAATTAGTCTACCTTAGTCTACCTCGTGCATGGATTTGTACTTACCTGCTACAAGCAATCATGCAGGTGCATGCACCTACTAGACGTGTTGTAACTTTAAAATCTACTAAAAGATGTGCTTTCTGCACACCCAGACTAGTTCCGACTGTTTCCCATCACAGGCACAATGGGTTCTAGAACTGTTGTTTGCTTAAATCCTCTAGATAGGCAATCCCCTAGGTGTGCCAGGAGACTGGGTACGCCTGTGCACACACACTTGGGAGCACTCGGCCAACAACCAAAGTGTGATGAATTTTCTCTAGGACACAAGTGAATGTGGAGATTTTAGTACCTCACTTTTATGCAACATCTCAGTGATTAGATCTCTTTCCAAGAAGATGAAGACAGTGGGTTCAAATCAGTCCAAGAAATGCAAATGGTATCTTCTCCCACACAGCAGAGTTCAAAGCAGAACGTTCTCTTACCTGTCAGGATCTATGACTCCTTAGAAACATCAAGGGATAACCGTATATACATTGATGAGATATTTATATGTATGTTGTGCACATTGTAAGACTGGCAACACAGTGTGGACTTAGTTCTTCTGCTGTCAGAAGATCTTGATTCAGTGTTGGCAGGTCAAACAAAACCAGTCTTTTCAGTTATAAAGTGGAAAAAAATGCATACTGAATTTCTAAATGTACTAATTCTGAAATAACAATACGCCAAATACATGCAAAATGAGTATTTTCACTCATGTATAAAAAGTAGATTTCTTTACATGAGACAATATAGCTGGTAAAAAGTAATCACTATTTATTATAATTAAGATAGCCAAAATAAATGTTCAGGTATACATAGATAGTTACATAAAAGTTCCAGTTGTTTTTTTGTTTTGTTTTTTTAAATATTAAAAATACCTTATATTCTGAAGGAAAAATATAATTGCTAATCAGATCAAGGCATTTTTTGAAGTGAACCAAGTGGTATACTTTGTTTATGTATAGTTCTCTCGCTGCTTCTTGGTCTGCATGCATACAGGGATGTGTACCTTTAGACCAGCTTCCTGGTTTTTGCTGATACAATTAATGAGCTGAAAGGTTTTTAAAAGCTAGGTTAAATTTATGCTTAGAATAGCAGCATGTAGAAAATGTTTAGAATAGCAGTGTCTAAATACAGAATTGTGGTTCACGGGAAATTGTCTGATTACCATATGTTTTTAGACTGCCCTGATTGTATGTGATTATCACTTCTTTTATGTATTCTAACCTTTATGTGCGTGTAAAAGATATTGTACTCAGCAGAAAATAAATAAAAGACAACAGATTTTCTTACAAGAGAAAGGTCCTTTTTTAAGTATACTTTGCTTCTTGCAAAATTACCCTGAAAATTATACTCTTATGTACACACACAGCAACACACTCTCACTGCAAGTTTGTTTTGTTATGTTTTTCAAGATTAATCAAGCTTACCCCTTCAGTCCCTTTTATACGAAGTCCTGCTGAAGACAACTGGCTTTTCTCGAGGCTGGGGGACAGAGATGGAAGTTTGTGGTTTCTTTACAGCTTTAGGATAAGCAAATATTAACTTCCTTAGTTTTATGCTTTTTTGGGACCGCCACTGAAGAATGCATCAGCAGTCACTATCAGGAAATACAGATTGCTAACACCAAGGTTTTGTGCAAATGAAGAGTATTAGATCTGGTACTACTTTATCAGAATTCAGAAAACAGGATTGTCAGCTTAACCAGGATGAGTGGCCAGGAGCTGATGCATTTAATAGCATTTTAATTTTATCAAGAGCTGTGAAACTTTGTGTTGGATTATAGGGACAGCGGTATGCTGACTTGGTGGGGTTCTTCAAAATATTTCACTAATACTGTGACTAGAATTAGAGCTATACAGAGAAAGCTAAAGCTGTAGTAGTAGCTTTTGGCACCTTTTTTTGTGCACTTAGCACAAAGTGGAACCCTTGCAAAGTGGGGCATCAAGGGTTCTAGCTCACTGAAGTTCTAGCTTACTTAATAAATTGTCATAAATATTTGATATGCCAGATGTCTTTAGGAAGAATCTATAATGAAAATACAAGAATTTTGTTCTTAGTCTGTGTGACTTCTAACAGAGAAGCTCTTTTGCTGCCTAAGGAATGAGACGTATTCTGAAATGTGACTGTAACCGAGAGTTCCACGTTTCCTTCTAACCTGCTCTCTACCTGCTTAAGCCAGGACTAATCCCAAACACCATTGTTTCTCCAGCGTTGAGGCCCAGCAGAACACCTCTTCTCATTGCCTTGTCACTTGCGTCAGGAAGTTGTCATCGGTGCTATGCAGGAACCCCCTTGATTGCTTGTCCCCTGCTGTGTTCTGGCAGACAATGGGGTGGTTGAAGTCCCCCAGGAGGACCAGGGCCTGTGAATATGAATAGCTGCCTGTAGTGTGCCTCATCCACTTGTTCTTCCTGGTTAGGTGGCTTATAGCAGACACCAACTACAATGTCACCCTTGTCTGTCTCTTTAATCCTCACCCATAAGCTCTCAGTTGGCTGATCATCAGTTTCCAGGTGGAGCTCCATGTATTCCAGTTGTTCTGTCTTAGTATGTTAAGCATCCTTTTTTTTTTTTTAATTTGTGCCCAGCAATTATCAGAGCGCTGAGTATATTATATTTGAGTATATCAAATAATATGCCAGGAAAAATTGATATATTAAGAGAAAACTCCTACTGAAAAGATCTGTTACTTCTCATGACAAGTAAGTCATGCAAGTTGATATATGTTTTAAAAAGTGCTGCTAATCCAGCATACAAGGAGTGAAGCTAGAGTAATTTCGGCAGTTCGTAAGCATTTGCAAGCTGTTCAGGGCTTGTTGGATTTTAGGGAATGGAGATGGGAGTTAGATATGTTTGACTATATCACTGGCAAGCCACAGGAAATACCAGCTTGAATTTTATGTATTTCTAAACTTTATACACGCAAGTCCAAAGAATAACCTTTTGGCTGAGTGGCTTTTTGATTTAATTCCTGAAGTACAAGTAGAATCATTGGATAAAGTCTGAAAAAGCTTTGTTATCTTACAAGTGTTGTGAACCCTATCATCTCAGTCACTTCTTTTCTGATCAGATTCTGTCAGAAAAAATGCAATTTTCAGCACCATGTCTGAACCACTTAGAGGGTGCTTTTTTTCTGTTTTGTGCTCTTTTGTTTACTAGTTTGTTTTGGGGTTTTTGTTGTTGTTTGGTTGGGTTTTTTTATTCTGAAGTCTTTGGAATAGCCGTACATACCTTGTCTTTGAAACTCTATTTTGGAAGGCTGCAGTTCCCTGTAAATTAAACCAGTGGATTTTAGTGTAAGAAGAGTTGATAATTGTGGTTAGAGTCTTTATTTCACCTGGAATAGGGAAATGAAGATTGATTTTCCTGGTGTCCATCAGGCAATGGTTAGTGCTGGGAGCTACTTACTCAATTAGAGAAGCAGTTAGTCATGAAAATCAGGGCTATTTATGTTGGTTTCTAGAGGCACTTCTCTACAGAAGGAAGAGTGTTAGAGCTTTTCTGTGTATCCTTCCTTTTCCCATCTCCAGTACCTAGGGACATGTACTAGGTGAAAAGCTTTTGCAGCTGTGTTAGGCAGAAGAGGGAGAATGACTCTGAGTTTAAGAACAGTCTAAAGAGGAGTGGTCCTGTACAGAGAAGACAAAAGACATCCTATAATGGGAAGCTGGGATGAGACACGCACACATCCACATTCTTACGAAATCTTTGGCTTCTGCAAACCCCTGCAAGAGCCAATACATTCCTGCAGAAAATGAATTCTGCCTAATTATCTAAAAAGAAGTCTTAAATTGGCTCTGAACAAAATTCAAAGCCTGTTAGAATAGGAGGAAAGAGAGATGAAAGGAGAACTCAGGAGAAATTACTTACAAACTGCTTTTGGTCATTGTGTGTTAAGGCTACTTAAGCTCTCTTCCTTGCTCTGTCAAGAAGTTCTTTTGAGCTCTTGGACAAGATACTTTTCTTCTTTGTACCTCAGTTTACTGAGTAAAAGTGGAGATTCTTTGTTTTACCTTTTTAATATCTGGTTCTATTTATAGTGTTCTTCACATGCATTCACAATACAGCTGCCTGTGCAGCTTCTCAGCTTCTCTATATAAAAAGTTCTGAGAGGATGGGGTCATTCACTATTAAGGGTATGCAAATAATAATATAATACAATTTGAAAATGTTAATGGCTTAGTGTTGTAAACCTATGATTCTCTTTTGTAAAATTTTATGAGGATAGAATAATGAGAATAGAAAAAGTCAATGGGGCAGAGAGCAGTATAACATTAGGTATGTTTCAGAAAGTATTACCTACTTAAACATTGTTGGTATAGTAAAATTTAAATTTATGACAGTTTTATGGGAATTAGGTGCCTAATTGGATTTTTTATTAGCTTTGTTAAATGAGAGGGAGTTGTAAAGTACTAAGTAGGCAATATTCAGGTTTTCAGAGTCTACCCAAACCCCAGTTCTCCAACGCTAACCCTAAACTCAACCTCACCCTTCATGTCTAAAAGCAATGCATGTTTTGGAGCAAAGAATGACTAGCACTTTTACCTGGTCTTTCCCATTTATACTCAGAAGCAGCCTGATTGCCTGTTCTGTTTCTTTTGTGATTTGGAGACTGAAAAGAAATGCCTAATCTCTGCCTAGCCTCTGTTGAAGGTTTAACACAGAAATGACGTTAATTCATTCAGAGTACATTGGATTCAATGCAAGACTCACCGCTTTCATTTCAGAACTCCAAATGATTGGGGGCTGGGGAGAAGACCTGTTTCAAAACGTGTTGATAATGTACGTACTTGTTCAACCTGAAGAAATTTCATTTTTTGTCTCCTGTTTCCTGGTTACTGCCTCGATCCCAGACAACCAGATGTATACTGGCATCAGGATGCTTCACAGACAGTTCAAGCATGGCTATGTTACACCCAAGCGTGAAATAGGTGGCCGAATGGAGTTGAATGAGAAGGAATCTGCCTCTTTTTCCAGTAGTGGTTGTGCGTTCACTTTCATTTTTATTAAGTGAAAAAAGGCTTACATGGTCCTTTGAACGGGAACAGGTACAGTTGTCTTATTTTGGTGTCTGCTTCCCTGTCTGAAGTAAGAAGTATTTTCATAGAATCATAGAATCATTTAGGTTGGAAAAGACGCTTAAGATCATCCACTCCAACTGTTAACCTAACACTGCCAAGTCCACCACTAAACCATGTCCCTAAGCACCACGTTCATTATGCATTACATTACAGGCAATAGTGACTCATTCAGACTAAAAGTTTGGGTACACAGCCAAGAGCTTAAAGGGGTGCATATGGAAGCAGGTGGTACTTCATTGGTGTAGGACAGTTGAGTTGCTTCATCTGTTGAATTTGAATCTAATTTTATGGTAAGTTGCATGTCTGTCTACAGTCTCATATATTAATCAGATGCAGAAATTATTAAAGAATGGGACAACAATATTTTAACCATAGTCGTAGGAGAATTATCTGTGTATTGTGTACTATGGCAATGAAATGAGAACTGTGTTTTTAAGACACTATTCTATTAATGCCATTGATAAAATTGTTGCTGTCTACAAAAGAAATACTTTTTCTCCTAGTTGGTCCTGACTAGGTCTCATTTGGAGTTCCATATTTATTCAGTATAGCAATTTAAAATGACAAATTGAAGCTTAACTGACAGTTCAGAAAATGAAGCCTATGAGGAGCCCTGCAAGTGCAGACCTGTATACAGCCATCATAAAAGAAAACAAAAGGAAGAAAGAAAGCTGATAGTGTAGACAAAAGGCAATATTTATAAATTGGGTAAGATCCATCAGTTGTTTGATAGTAGAAGCAGAGAAGGTAGGCAGTTATGGAGAGTTAGAGAGAAAATATTAACAGAGGAATGTATTAAAATGCTTAGAGTCTAGAATGAACCAAGCATATTCTCCAGCTTCTTTTGCTATTGAGGTAACCACCACCAAAACCTGATAAATAAACAGAGGCATTTTTTTTATTCATGTTTCGTTAATGGGTTTATTATCAATATGATTGTTCAAGTAATGCTGCAACATCACCCTAAGAGCAAGAAATCAGACAAGGGAAGCAGGAGACCTGCATGGTTGAGCAGGGAGCTTCTGAAAAAGCTCAAGTGGAAGAAGGATGTTTACAGTAAGTGGAAGAAGGGACTGACCACTCGGGAAGATTACAAGAATGCTGCCAGAGTATGCAGGGATGAAACGAGGAAAGCCAAGGCCTCCTTGGAATTAAATCTGGCAAGGGAAGTCAAGGTCAACAGGAAGAGTTTTGTCAAGTACATTGGAGGCAAAAGGAAAACTAGAGAAAATGTGGGCCTGTTGTTGAGTGAGACAGGGGCCATGGTGACAGAGGATGCAGAGAAGGTAGAATTACTGAATGCCGCCTTTGCTTCAGTCTTTACTGCTCAGGCCAGCCCTCAGGAGTCTCAGACTTTGCAGGTAACGGACTTTCCCTTGGTTGAGGAGGATCAAGTTAGAGATCAGTTAAATAGACTGGACATGCACAAGTCCATGGGTCCTGATGGAATGAACCCATGAGTGCTGAGGGAGCTGGCAGAAGTCATTTCTGGGCCACTCTCCGTCATCTTTGAAAGGTCCTGGAGAATAGGCGAGGTGCCTGAGGACTGGAGGAAAGCCAGTGTCACTCCAGTTGTCAAAAAGGGCAAGGAAGACCCGGGAAACTACAGACCAATAAGCCTCACCTCCATCCCTGGAAAGATGTTGGAACAGCTCATTCTGGGCATCATCTCAAAGCATCTGGAGGAAAAGAAGGTTATCAGAAGTAGCCAACATGGATGCACCAAGGGGAAGCCATGTCTGACTAATCTGATAGCCTTCTACNAACAAGGGGTTGACCTGCTGGAAAGCAGCTCTGTGGAAAGGGACCTGGGAGTCCTGGTGGACAACAGGATGACCATGAGCCAGCAATGTGCCCTTGTGGCCAAGAAGGCCAATGGCATCCTGTGGTGCCTCAAGAGGTGTGTGGCAAGCAGGTCGCGGGAGGTTATCCTCCCCCTCTACTCTGCCCTGGTGAGGCCACGTCTGGAGTCCTGTGTCCAGTTCTGGGCTCCCCAGTTCAAGAAAGACAGGGAACTGCTGGAGAGGGTACAGCAGAGGGCTACAAAGATGATTAGGGGGCTGGAACATCTTTCTTATGAGGAAAGGCTGAGGGACTTGGGTCTTTTTAGTCTGGAGAAGAGAAGACTGAGAGGCAATCTCATCAATGCTTACAAGTACTTAAAGGGAGGGTGCCGGGAGGATGGGACCAGTCTTTTTGCAGTGGTGCCCAGTGATAGGACAAGAAGTAATGGGCACAAACTTGACCATAGGAAGTTGCACCTGAACATGAGGAGGACCTTCTTTCCTTTGAGGGTGGCAGAGCACTGGCACAGGCTGCCCAGAGAGGTGGTGGAGTGTCTGACTCTGGAGACGTTCCAAACCCACCCGGATGCCATCCTGTGCAACCTGTTCTAGGTGAACCTGCTCTGTCCAGGGGGGTTGGACTAGATGATCTCCAGAGGTCCCTTCCAACCTCTGTGATTCTGTGATTCTGTGATAAGCCTAGACATTTATGTTGTGGCATCCTATCAAATACATATTATGCTATTCTAAATGGTTTATTGAAGTAAAAATAAGAAATTGTAAGATTCTTAAGATACTGTTCTTCTATCGACTATACCAATTGTCATTGTCACTTTAAAGATATTTAAAAGATTCACGTTTACTGCTGCAGTGTTGTGACTGTAGGTACCAAAGAGGTTCTCTCTGTCAGGGAGGACTAAAAATTTCTGGAAATGTATTTTGCAGTGACTCATTTGTGCTTTAGAGATTTTTGAAATGTTATTAGATAAGTGAAAATGTTGACATCATCTGGTGTCAGAGACAATTTATTGGCTGGTTAATACCATGCTTTTCAAGTTTCCTGAAATAACGATTCATTTGGGGAGTGGCATCTGTTTTCTATGCAATAAACCACCTTCAACTGGCAACCTGTTAATCTACTTAAGTGCACATAGAAAAGCATGTGAGACAGTACATTTCATGTCAAATGTGTCTTTGAATGCTCTGTTTTCATTCATGTTTTCATGCAGATTAACTCGATTAGTGGACTTTTTCTTTTAAGACATAATGGATAGGGTGATGAACATCATTTAAAATAAGAAATAATCATCCTCACTTGGTTGTTATTTTGCAAACTAAGGAGGAGTGATTTACGTTAGAAGACTAGAGATTAAGCAAATAGAGCCTCGAGAGACACTTTTGAGAGTCGTGTGTGAGCTCTTTCAGAGTGAACATTCGATCAGTTCGCTAGAGTAAGGTGTGCAAGGTCTAAATTGCTACAGGAGCCATAGTTTTGGGTGTTCTTTTGAAAAGCTTTCGTCCCTGACAGTTACCACTATAAAAACATTGTGGCCTTTTCTCGGAGGTCAGTCTTGGGTCTTTTGGTTGAATAGCCACAATACACTTTATGTTTGAAATTACTATTGTCATGCTAGATTAATTGCTGATGTTTTACTAATTAAAATCATTTGGGCACCAGGATTAGCTGTTCCGTTATTGCACTTTGGGGTATAAAAACATCTGGGCAAGTATATATAGAAGCAAGTGCTTTAATAACAACAAATCTAGGAAAAAAACCCTCAAAACAGAACAAATCCAGAAATTGCAATTTTGTATTTTTCAACATAGATATTAAATGAATTTCTGTATCTCCCAAGCATTGTTATAGGTTTGCCTGGCCGGAGTGTTGATCAAATCAGAATGCAATTTTTGCATAGGTATCTCTGTATTTGGACAGCAATACTCTCTCCCATAATGCTTTTCTACATGAAATTCTTTCAAGATCAAGGTATTACAGAGAGAAGATATTTAGGGGAAGAAATGACTATGAAAGAAATATAAAGTTTAAGTGAAATTATGCATAAAGTAAAAAAGATGTTTGGTTTTCTATCTAGAAAACAGCAGAGTGGATTCATTCATCAGAAAGTGCAAGCAAAATAGAAATCTTCCTAATTGTCATCGTTTAATCCTATACAGCAAGTAGGACCACGCAGCAGCTCACTCACTCCCCCTCTCCCGTCCCCCCCTTCCCCTAGTAGGGTAGGGAGAAGAGGGAGAAAAGAAACAAAAAAACCCTTCGTGGGTTGACATAAAGACAGTTTACTAGGACAGTAATGGAAGAGGAAAGTAATAATAATAATAATGGTAAAAGAATATACAAAATAACGCTACACAACACAAGTCGCTCTCACCACCCCGTGATCGGTTGTCCAGCCTGTCCCGAGCAGTGATTGTGGATCCCTGTCCCCTGGCCAACCCCCGTTTATATACTGAGCATGACATCTATGGTATGGAATATTCTTTTGACCAGCTTGTCCTGTCTATGCTCCCTCTCAGCTTTTTGGCAAGCTGAAAAAGTCCTTGACTAATGTAAACATCACTTAGCAACAACTAAAACAATAGGTGTTATCGGCATTATTCTCATACTAAATCCAGAACACAGCAGCTGCTAGGACAAAAATTAACTCTATCCTGGCTGAAACCAGGACACTAGTCTAGAGGGGAGTTAAAAGATTTGTATTGTTACTTATAAGAACATCCACATTGTGTGTTACAAACATTAAGGACGGTTATGAAATTAAGTACAATGTCTATATAAATAAGCTTTTACGTTTTATGTTTCTGCTCCAGATAAGAAAGCTGTAAGTGGACAAAAAGTAGTTTAAGTAGAAATCAAAGGTATATAAATAGTGATATATTCACATATAAATCTCATTTACTTGAAGTTTGCGGGGGGGGTGAGGGGGGAAGGGCAAAAGAAATTATTTTCTTAATTGAATTCCATGTGCTCTACTCGATCTCATGGATATTCAAACATATACCAAGATGAGTATTTCAGTTATATAAATGTCTAATAAGTTTCTATTACTGAGTTTTTCTGCTCTTAGAAGTTGTTTCTCCTAAAATTGCTTATATTTAATCAACATATTCAATCTAATAGTGAAGGTAAGTCTGTAAGCTGTGTAATCTGTGAAAAAAGAAGGATGTACAGTGAATTAAGATTATTCATAGGAAATCCTGTCAGAAAATAGGGTAAATTTTGAAAAGGCAAATCAGAGTGAGCAAGTACATTAAGAAATTTGGACAAAGAGTCTGATGGGAGGCTTTGGTAAGAAGGACAAAAGTTTATGCAGCACCAAAGAAAAAAAAATTAACATTAGCAGGTAGCAAACATCCTTTGAAGAAATGTTTGGGAGAAATGCATCACTTAGCCTGCAAACTTCAGGGGTTGCAGTTTCCATGGCCACTAGATTAACTTTCTGTGGACTTGGAAACATAATGTTCCAGGCAAGAATCTGATGCTTTCTCTGTTTTTCTGAGAGACCAGTTCCTCTGCCAGTGTTCATGAAACCGTCAAGAAAATCATTGAAAGCAGAAGAGACTTTTTTTTTTTTTCTTATGAGGGGGGCGCGGCGGGGAGGGCAGGGATGTCTGTCTTTTCATGGCTGCAGCACAAAATTGCTTTTAAGAAACTTTGCTGGAGGGATGTATATTGAATGTATATAGCTGTTTAATTGCTGGATAAGGTAACAAACCTTAAACACGTGCAAGTAGCAAGGTATATTCTTCTTGAGTATTCTTTTTTTTTTTTTTCCTGCTTGACTGTTCTTGACTTTTCTGCTTGTTTTTTTCTATGATAAGGATGAGGATGTAGCAGTAGTAGACAAAAACCTGATAGACTTCTGTGAGAAATTCTGCTCTATACAGCTAGTGCACCTCTATGAATAAGTACTTTATGAAGAACTATGTTCTTGAAGCAATACCCACGACATCTTTCATAATGTATAACCTACAGAAAAGAGTAGAGACATAGATGGATAGTCTATGTTTGTGATGTATTAAACTACTAATACTTGTAAAATTACTTTGAGAAAGGTAATTCTGTGATGTTTTAAAGATTAGATCATTACAATTTGAAAATAACACTAGACATCTTGAAATCTTATACAAGATGAAATAGATTTATGAATGTGAGACCATGAATTTGGGATCACAGGCTATAAAGTCTTTAACCTGAGATGCATTTCTCCTTTGAATTATTAGTGCTTATGTTTTTGTTAATAACCTTTGAGGTTATTTTAGAGTTGGATGATGAAATGGAAATACTATTTTAGAAATTAATTTAATTTGACCCACCATTGCAAATATTATTAACAAATTCACAAATTCCAACGAACTGCTTTGGAATGGATTTGAAGACTCAGTTCTGGACTATACGATGTAATTCTGTATAGACCAAGAACTAAAGACCCAGTAATTGAAAATGTGAGCATTGGAAATAAACTAATTGAAAACAGCATAAATTACAGTGGAAATATTCTTGTGCCCTGTGTTTTCTGTTGACTTCCCTGTCATTCTTTATACAATGTACAGTTTCTGGTTTAGAGCTTTTAAAATATTTGATGGTTATATTTTTCATTTTTTAAAATGTAAATATTGTAAAAAATGTTGCAAACATATGGAAATGTCTTAATGGCTTAGTAACTTAAGCTAGAGATTATTTTATGGAATACTTGGTACAGAAAAGTTGTTAGTCTTGTGTAAGTATGTGAATCATTTTGGTGTGTATGTCACTGCTTGTCACGTTTTTGACTCCTTAGTTGCAAATTAGAGCAAATAAAGATTTTAAAGATCAAGAAACATTAAAGTAAGAGACATTTCCTTATGAATAAAAAAATTTGGCTATTCATATACACCAAGAGCAGAGATGACTATGAATAATAATTTTATTTTTTCTTTTATTTTCTCTTTTTTTTTTTTTTTTTATTTAATGTAATTGAACTGGCTTTGTTCATCTTTCATTGAATTGCAATATGGTTGATAATGTCCTGACTGTTACTGCAAATAGGTAAGTTAAAATTATTTTTCTCTATTATAATATAGATATTCTGTTGGATGTATAGAATTAATAGTTTTCCATTCAATACGATTTTTTTAGTCTGTTTAGTAGACAGTGCATATTTGTTTACTGATTAGAAGTTCAATGCAGGTTTGTGTATTTTCATTGCACAGCAGACAGATCAGGATGGTCACATCGTTTCTGTTCCTTAGATATGCTGGTTTGGATTGAAAAATATTACCTTCATTTTTATTGTCATACAAAATAGCTTCTTGGTTTCAGGTTTAGTAGTGGTGGTGGTGGTGGTAGTGGTGGTGTGAACATATCCTTTGTTTTCCCTCATAATCCATTACATTACTCTGATTTTTCCCCCCCCCCACCTCTCCCTGCACAAACAAAAAGAAAGAAAAAGAAAACAAAAGTACCTTATTGGTTAAATTCTAAATTCTTTTCCTCACCAAAGAAGTTAATATGGGATACCAACATAATGTGCTGATTTGACTTTAGATAATAATTTAGGATTAGTATACAAAATCTCCCAGAACTACTTTTTTAAGTATTGCTTTAATAATTTCCTCTACTTCAGTGGCCAAATTTATTTTCAGAGCAGCTTTTCTGCTGTTCCTATTTTTAAGTAAGAGGGGCATAGATGTGGACTACTTTTGGGTTTGGCACCAATGTGTTCACCATATAATTCACAAATACACATTCTCTAGAAACTGAATGCTATCTTTTAAAAAGAAATGAAAAAAAGTTTATAAATGACTGTTGTTGTTCACTGTTGCAACCTCAAAGAAAGAGGTCATTTTCCTTTCCTTATTGTCACAGTTTATCTGTTGATCAACACGCTTATGTTGATTGATTGATTGAAAAAACTTTTCCCATAAATGAGATGAACTCTAATACTAAACAATGTGTCAGAATTCCCGTAATACTAAATAGTGCATCATCTTCAAATAATTTCTGATTAGACAATTTTTTCTCCACTTTACCGCAAGAAAAATGATGCCAAATGCTTATTTAATAATAGATTATTACTTCCTTTTTTTTTTTTCTTAATTACTGAATTACTCCCTGGCAAAATAGATTATGATGGAGGTTATAATGTAGTAGCTGCCTGTCAAATCATCATTTTTACTTCTGAAGGGCTGTGTTTGTGGAGTTCCGATGACAAGAAGAAGCATTAGCACGCTTCCCAAATCTATGACTTCAGTATTCGAGGTCCAATTTTTCCACAGCTTGAAACAATGCCTTTTGTTAGGTATTTATTAGAGCCTGCCATGTACAGTCAAAAAAAAGGTAATAAATACCAGATAATAAAGGCAAAAGTGTTCAGACTGTTAGGACAGATAATTTATCAATCAAGTCTAAGTCCAAGGAAAGTGTGCTATGAAAGCTCATCTCTCAACTGCTTTTTCTAGTGATAGGTATTTCTGTCTGAAGTACTTTTTATTGGTTTTTTATTGTTTTTAATGCAGAGTACAAGGAATTTAAACGAATGTAAGCACATACAGTGGGATTAATTCACTTTGGTTTAGCTATCTATATCTCAACACCTCTTATCAGCAATGGAGGGAAGTACTTTGAGAAAGTCAATTGATTTATTTTCCTAAAGTACATGCCTTCCCTAGAATGAAAGGGATTTGTACTGATGGATTTAGTCATTATAAGGACAAGGCATTAAATTCTCACTCTTAGTGCCAAATAAAGTTGTTCTTTTAGTGTTATATTTAGAAACCACAGATAAGCTACATTATGTGCCTTGAATTTTGTACCAGTAGTGCATACTATCAATCTCTTCTCTAATCTAACTCTAAGGAGTTTCTCTGTGTGAGATCCTAGGCACTGGAGTTTCTGCAGCCCTTACCTGTATATGTTGGTTTGCCAGCAGTGCACTATAAAATGCCATTTCCTAGGCATCTTTTTTAAAGTTAGTTCTTCAAGTTGTTACTCAGAATATAGCAATTTAAATGTGTCTGTACTAGTGCAACATAAGAATGTGATTTTAGTTTACTGATGTCCTACTTCTTTCCAAAAAGATGCAAAATGATGTGTTGTTTTTGAAACTAAATAGCAGCCATCTGTATTTAGTGTGACATTTCTAATATCCCTTCTTTGGAATGAAGAATTTTAACATCAGGAGACAGTACCTGTTAACAAAGGGATTGCCCTATCAACAGAAATACTGTATGTCATAGCCTGTGGTCATTAGTTTTCAGTTGTGGTGAACATGATGAAGGCAGTCCTGCTAAGATTTACCAAATGTGTATCGTAGTCAAACTATTAGGGATGAATAGGTGTTCCAATTAAAATTATTTAAAATAAAAGATAGAATCTATTCAGATTATCGACTCCCACCTATAATTTCCATTTGGAAAAGGATTATATCAACTGAAGTGTTTTTTTAAAATATGTATTTAGGTAGACTTTAGTCTGAGATTTTTAGAGGACTTGCCGAAATCAAATTTCTTCTATCTCAGAACCCCTCTTGCCTGTTCTTGCTTACTAACAAATGTATTTCTACAATCCTGAAATCTAAAATACTCTTAGGATCTGCGTCACCAGATTTTCAAGTATTCCATTTTCAATCAGAGGTTCTCGGAGCATTTATGAAACCTGCTGAGGCAGACAAAAGTGACTTGTCATTTCTTTTTGGCCAATAATTTGCCTATCTGTAAGAAATCAGTTGCTGGTACCTCTTACTGCCCATCATGCGTGTCATCTCTATCTGACTGTCCTCCCTCTAGTGAGTCTGAATGTGACAGTCTGAAAACTCCAAGCCCAATCTTCTTTCCTTTTTATGTGCTGTGATTTTTTACATGTACCTATTTGGGATATTTGAAAGATGCAAGAGATGGAAAATATGGGTAACTTTTGCCATTTCTTTATTTCATTTCTGCATGATTCATTAGTCTAAAATTTAGTGGGATTTATGGTTACTTAGTTTTTCTGAATATACCAAGTGAGCTTTTATGAAATTTGTTTCAAGTATTTGGGCTTGAAATGATTGGCTTTCTTTTTAAATGTAAAGGGTTCATCTACCCTGCTCACTAGAACTGTGAAATAACCTAGCACAATGACAACTGCGTAACAATTATTTAGTTTGGCTTTCAGAACAAAGTAACCAACATGTCTTCTAAGTGGCTCTTGGGTTTTTTTTGATTAAAAAAATATTATTTTTTAAAAAAAGAAAAATCTAGTGTTCAGTTTACATAGTTACAGTCATTTTAGTTCTTCTTGAACCGACCATGGCATTTTCAACAATAAGAAAGAAAATTAAATGCTTCACATTTTAGGTTTGAAGGCCATGGGGGCAGTGAGATGGCAGTTTTGCAAAATACAAATTTATTTATACACACAAAACTAAAACAGGCTATTAGAGCCTACTCTGGAATACCTGTTTTTAATATGTAATACTGTCATTAGTAACACAGTGTTTCTTATGTCATACGCAGTATAGAGTAAGTGTAACGGAAAAGCCTGAGGCTTTCTGCTTCCAGAAATTTAATTTCACATTGAGCCCAAAAAGATTCATCCATCAATGTGGCATTAAATCCAGATCATCTTTTTTTAAAGCTGAAGCCTCACTATCTCCTGTCCTTGAAATCTCTTAGATTGCCTGATGCTTGCATACTAGTTGTGAAACTTGGATAAAGGTTGAGGGAGGGAGGGAACAAGGTGCAGCAAAGTAAATGTGAATGAGCAGCTCAGCAGCTGACAGCTTAGGAAGAGATAGATCATGTTTATCGCCTATCTCTTCTCCTGCTGGAGATACTGAGTCAATAATAGCAATACCAGGGTTTATAGTGGCATATTTATTTACACTTACATACATATGTACACAGAAATGTATATGCATTTATGTACAGTGCCTGTATTCTTTATTCCCAGAATTAGCTTTATTCAATATGTGGCTTTCAAAGAGGAAAAAACCCATCATGTCTGCTAGGAACAGAATATTTTTGGACCTCCAGCAACAGGGCAAATCAAGGAGGCTAGCTTTTCTGTAAACGCTGACATCTCTACCCAGAGGAAAAAAAGAAAAAAAAAAATTGGGAGCCAGCTACAAAATTAATAAAGAAAGAGAGCAAAGCAAAAGAAAAAGAAACTTCACTGTAATCTGTTTGCCACTTACTCCTACTGTAACTTCCCAAAAACTTAGTCTAAATCTCGATAAGTATATACCTTACTTAGTTTTTTCTGTATATTTCTGTTCTCCCTCTCCCTCTCTCTCTCTCTTAAAATAAAGCATATGTTAAGCTCCTCCAAAAGCTCATTCATATCTCTCTTTTTGCTCTTCTTTCCTCACCATGCTTTCAGGGCACAGTTGTCAGGGCACAGCACAGGTGAGGGGGGCTGGGGGTGGCAGTGGCCATGGGGCCATCAGGGCAATGCGGTGCCCTCTCTGCCCCACCAGTCTGGTGAGCTGAGCTGAGCCGGGCCAGGGATGGTGACCGAGGTCAGCCACAGCCCAGCCATCTCCAGGCGCTGCTGCAGGCCTGGGCCCAGCTGGGAAGTCAGCCCCTGGGTCAGGACGGGAGGGGTCCAGGGTGGTGCTTGGCTCAGTGGGGCCCAGGGCAAGGCCAGAGCTTGCAGCAGCCCCCAGGGAGGTCTCTCCTCGCCTGGCACCATTCCCGCCTGGCCCCAGGGAATAGCCCCCAGGCTGTGCCCGTTGCCGCAGGACTGCCTTCCTATGGTGTAAATTCTCGTTTGGCTTCTATGTCAAGTTCTGTATAACCTGCCACAGAAGCTACTATCATGCAGTTAATGCTGATGGCCGTGTTCTGTGATGAAATCAAGGTGCTCAGACTTGAGAGCTCACCACGTGCAAGGGAAGCCGGAACCAACGTGGTCTGTCTTCTTCCCATCTTTCGTCTGTTGTTAAAGATGTTTTGTGTTCCTTTCCCCTCCCCAAAAGGAGGTGATCTCATTTGTCCTTGACATTGTTGATCTTATTTTTTGGGACCAGAGCTTGTTCTGGTTTGGCCAGGCATCTTGTTTATTATGTAGGATTATTCTGGTTCCATCAGACATCTCTCATGCTTATTCAGTGGGATTATTCTGGTGATACCAGGCACCCTTCGCACATTTCCTGCAGCGTTATTTTATTTTACAAAACATCTTTTTTACTTTCTCTATATCCTTAGTTCTTACCTTGCAGATTTTACTACTTGTAAAGGTTTTCCTGTACCCAGTTTGAAGAAATGTCTCAATCTGTGTAGATCAAGACATCAATCTAAATTAAGGCGGCCACAGAGTTTGCTGCTCATGGAGGATCTCTGCAGGGGAAAAAAAAAAAAAATAATGATTAAACTCTATACATTTACTTTTCAAACTGGAGAATATGACCAATAATAATCATGCAGGTTAACTTGTTCATTAGGATGTTTACTTTGCTCATACAAATAAAGTTAAAGAGATGTTTATTACACAAGATAAGCCCGTAATTATGGATCATTTACCTACAAAGATAGGGGGCAACAAATAAAATTGTAGGAGTAAACTTTGGTCCTGGTATGACTGTTCCTTCTTTAGATTAACTGGAATGATTCAAAACAGAGAGCAGCTTAACATCATAGTGTTACATTTCACTTGAAGTCAGTGGTGCTTGTTTGCCTCAGAATACTAGTATTTTGCTACTTCTGCTAGTTCTTTAATGTGTCTGAGCTGCCTCTTTCTAAATAGTGATTTTTAAATAAATGCAGCTCTGATTTTTTTCACCTTAGGAGAATCAATGCTTAGAATGTGCCTTCCCACTGCTGTACACTGTATTCTTCTTTTGTACTCACACCATGTATTCTTTCATGTAAACTTCACTTTTGCAGCATTCCAGCTAATTCTAATAATTTGATGGTCTGGATTAAGTCTCAATTGAGATAAGTCCATGTTGAAGGTCTGTCCTAGAAGAGAGCCCTGTCTGGGATACGAAAAAATGTTTTTCAGATATTCATACTGCCTGAAAGCCAGTATAAGAATTGCTTGAAAAACTACCAAGTATTTCTTGTGAAATGTACTTGTAGCCTTTAAGATGGTAATGTAGCAAAGTCCCATAGTAAATTCAAATAGAATGTGTTTTCATTTTAGAATATTTAATTCTTTTAATTTTAAACCCATTTCTTCTGTCTAAGCTGCATTTATAATAGAGAAACTCTTCTTTTCATGTAGTATGAGGATTAGGAATGAGGATTAGGAATTAAATACTTATGAATGAGTCAGTGAGACTCTCAAGGAGAATAAAAATCTTTGAAAGCCAGTGACAGTGGGCTTTTTCTACTTGTATACGACTTCATCAAGTGTGATGGCTTATATTTAGACTGCTTTCTAGTTGGTCTCAAGTTCTTGGTAACATATTAATATAATTGCAACTATGCAAAATACATTTCTGTAGGTGTGTTTTAGGTTTTCTCCTTCAGAAAAACCTTTTCCTCCTCCTAGCTAGACATATAACTGTGGTTTGCAGGCACTGCAGCTTGTGTTTGTGCACATGTGGGCGCATATGTGTGTGTCTGAACTAATCTATTTAAGTGTGGGCCAAATTAGACTAAATTATGTAGAATTATTCAACTTTTTGGCATGATGTAATGTTTTGGCCCTCATTTCACACCATTGTAAAGAGAGATGAAACTGTAGGCAATTGTACTCAACAGAAGAATTAATGTAATGGAAATTAAATTGGCAGATGTGTAAAAGATCCATTGGCATATAGTATGTTTTATTTACACTATGCATATGTTTAAATTCAGAAGAATTGAGCAGACGTCTTGAAATACCCTTCAAACAGCACTAAAGACAGGAGCAAATATTTGCAAATATGATCAAATTATGCAGCTATCAAATACAATTTTCTGTAATTAGTGGGTAAGCAGAAGTTGTTGACTTTGTAATTACATGACAATTCTAAAGGAAGTTCCCTTTTAATTTGTCTTAGTAAATACCTCCAATGCAGTCAGAATTGAAATGCAACACAGTTGTACTCATGGGCTGTAAAGATAGCTAAGCTACAGGAAGAAAGATATAAGGAAGCAGAATCTTCTGCCTTTGAGACATTCATATATCGCAAAAAGTTTTACTTAGTAATTATCTGGAATTTTGTCCTACCAGAACTGAAGCAGTGACTCATTGACTGTCTCCGAGATATTCAGTGCTAAGGGGAAAAGGTATTAAAGAAAGAAGAAAGGTATTAATTGCAATGTGGAACTCAGGAGGAATATAGATACTTGGTAAAGTCAGGAGGGAAATGAGTGATGTGCAAAGTAGAAAAATACATTGACCAGAAAAAGAATTGGGAATAACAGGAAATAAAAAGTACTTGCTTTACAAGCTGTGGCATTTTGAAACAAAACAAACAAGAGGAAACAAAATCAAAAAAGGATATAAACAAAGTCAACGTTGCTCTGAGAAAAATCTCATCAAGCTCTAAAATGTGGAACAAGCCTACAAGGAATAGATAGACAGGGTGACTGAATTTTTGGTAGTTTTTCTACAGGAAATAGAGGACAGAAAAATAGGAATAGAATCACAGAATCATGGAATCATAGAATGTGTTGGGTTGGAAGGGACCTTTAAAGGTCATCTAGTCCAACCCCCCGTGCAGTAAGCAGGAACATCTTCAACTAGATCAGGTTGCTCAGAGCCTCATCAAGCCTGGCCTTGAATATTTCCAGGGATGGGGCCTCTACCACCTCTCTGGGCAACCTCTTCCAGTGTTTCACCACCCTCATTGTAAAGAACTTCATCCTAATGTCTGATCTAAGCCTACACTGCTCTAGTTTAAAACCATTGCCCCTTGTCCTATCCCTACATGCCCTTGCAAACAGCCCCTCCCCAGCTTTCTTGTAGGTCCCCTTCAGGTACTGGAAGGCCTCTATAAGGTTTCACCGGAGCCTTTTCTTCTCCAAGTTGAACAACCCCAGCTGTCTCAGCCTGTCCTCGTGGGAGAGGTGCTCTAACCCTCTGATCGTCTTCGTGGCCCTCCTCTGGACTCCCTCAACAGGTCCATGTCTTTCTTGTGCTGAGGGCTCCAGAGCTGGATGCAATACTCCATAATAATAATAAATAAATAAATAATAATAAAAACTAAGCTGTATGTTAAAATATCTTAATCTTAAATATTTCAGAAAAGCAAGGTAGAGGTCACTGGGTCAATTAGAATGGAATAATTTACCAGCAGAATCTATGGGAAAAATCTTTTGGAGTGAGTCCAGAGGAGGGCCATGAAGATTATCACAGGGCTGGAGCACCTCTGCTATGAAGACATGCTGAGAGAGTTGGGCTTGTTCAGCCTGGAGAAGAGAAGGCTCCAGGGAGACCTTATAGTGAACTTCCAGTGTCTGAAACGTGCCTACGAGAAAGATGGAGAGGGACTCTTTATCAGGGAGTGTAGTGATAGGACGAGGGGTAACAGTTTTAAACGGAAAGAGGGTAGATTTAGATTAGATATTAGGAAGAAATTCTTTACTTTGAGGGTGGTGAGACACTGGAACAAGTTGCCTAGGGAAGTTGTGGATGCCCCATCCCTGGAGGTGTTCAAGGCCAGGCTTGATGAGGCTTTGAGCAATCTGGTCTAGTGGGAGGTTTCCTTGCCTATGGCAGGAGGGTTGGAACTAGATGATCTTTAAGGTCCCTTCCAACCTAAACCGTTCTATAATTCTATGATTATTACAAAACAAACTGAGCAGAATAGTAGGAAATGTACTGAGACCACTGCTACATACGCAGTGCTGGATATCTGGATATCCTTCCATATTTTCCTATGAGTTGGAAGACTCTTCTGTCGAGAGACAAATAGAGAACACAGCCATTTTGCTAGTTGTCCAACTGGCAAATGAATTGTCCAGCCTTGAGGGAGTTAAGTTAGAAGAACTATAAATGACTAGTGAATGATTTTCTTGCACATAGCATAGCCGAAGTATACTGGCCAAAGTGTTCTGTATTAATTTGATTAATTTTTGCAAAAATAAGTTACATAATTTATGCTAGTTTTGCAAATGCAGTTAATATTACTTTCCATTTATCAGTGATATATCGTCTTGAGACATTCTTGCATTATACATGGCTATACCTCTGAGATATTAGTAGATATATTACATTATATAATTTTAGCCAGAAATAGCTATGAGAGATGAAATGAAAGTTTGAAAGAATATGTAATTTGTAGGTTAAGAATATATTAAGTGTGGTTGTATGATACAACCGTACAGGTATAATTTCAAGATTTTTTAAAAAATTCTTTGCTGTTGAATGGATATCCACCACTGAATATGTCACAGGAGGATTGTATTATCTGAAATTAATTAATTTGAAAAAGGTAAGCAAGAAGAATATATGAATTCATACAGACAGACCTGAAAATTGACAGACTTGCGTGTTTGACCTTGTCATCTTCCATACAAAGAAGCTGGAAAAGAATCCCTATATGTGTGCGTAACTCTGAACTCTCTTTTTACTCCCATTAATGTGGGAGAGCAATACAAGTGAATAGAACTAAATTACTTTTTTCCCTAAGATTTGACTAGCATCACATTTATTTTGTGTTAATAATTTAAATGTCCAAATCCAGTTGTCCAAAGTAATACAGTGGAGTCAGTTTATGCATATGACCCAAGCACATTTGTCTCAGAAACTTCAATTGTTGTTAATTTCATTAATTCAGTATTGTGTAGGAAAGTTGGCTAAGGATTAGAGCTCTTTCATGTCTTATTGTTCTCCTTAGAACTGATAGGACAGCTGCAATCGATAAGCAATTTTACAAGAAACTTTTAGAAGGTTTTTGGTATAAGTAAATCCCAGAAGCATGGTCAGAAAGATAGACCTGAAGTATATGAAAAGGGAGGTCTTTGGTGGATATTTGAATTGTTCACTTGGTAGCATTTTAAGCCATGCATTTATGTAAGAAAATGAAACACTGAGAAAGTAGGAGGATAGGGAATAAAGATGGACGGATGGAAAGAAAAAACAAAAGTTTGTGAGCTCTAGCTCATAAAGGTGAAAAAGCAGGAAAGGAACACACCCAATCGACTATAAAAGATCCGTTAAAAAAAAAAAAAAAACAAAAAAAACAAAAAAAACCAACAAAACAAACAAAAACACCCCAACCAAACAAAACACAAAAAAACCCCAAAACAACCAAGAGAGTAACTGGCATAGTGAAAAGGTTTACAGCAGCAGAGGATTCAAGCATAAGAGGATTTTGTGGGTTTGGGCAAAAAGTGGAGTTGCTCAGTTAAGAGAATGCCAGTATCAGAAAAATGCAGAGATGTTTAATTACAAAAGTCATGATGGTGCAGCCTTTCTCTTCCTAGGAGTACGAGTGGGAGAAATGAACTGAGGAGTAAGCCAGAACCATGGTATGCTTTACTCGGAGTGGACATAGAAGTGGGAGTAACAGACATCTCTTGAGAAGAGCTCAACTGTACCATTGTGCACTATTTCTTCAATATAGCATCAAAGATTTCTCTTAAGAATACAAGTGTTTTGGCATCTAAAAGTTAAATTATGAGATTAGGATATATTTTAAGCAATAGTTACAACTTCAATAACTGAAACATCTATCTAATTTTAAGTACTACTGAGATAGAAGTAGAGTGTTTGGGAAAACATTATTTTACTGTTCAGTAGATGTCTTCCCACTGTCCACAACATCCATGTTATTATGCCTGTATGATTGCTTTTACAACTATTAATTTAAAATCAGTCAGTAAGTTATACTGGCATTTTTTAGAATGATTCTTGAGATATTCTCAGTCTGTCTTAAAAGTGTATTTGTTCCATGATCATTAAGGTTGTTAATAGTATCTTCATGTGATGCACAGTGTAATAATGTTCATTTTTATCCTAACATTATGTATTACTCATTTGTAATAAGAAGGCTGGCTTAGGTTCAGCTACAACAGGTAAATAAAACTGAAGTTTTTAATGATGGTCAGAATTCCGAAACAATGACATATTTTGTCTATATTGATCCCTGGTAATCTAATTGAAACTGTAATTACACTGTATTTTCTTTTAGTAAAAAGACTGGTGGGACAGCAACTGCCCCAAGGATTTCCTAAATAGCAGGAAAATAGAGAAATAATCAATTCTCATACCTTCTCATCTTGCTAGCCTTTGTCCCTGCTACTCTATATATAGCTTTTGGCAACAGAAGAAGCAGTCAGATTTATTCCTGTTCTCAACTCAGCCATCCTATTAATGTGGATTCTTGCAGTAGTGAATGTACTAGAGCTATTGAAGGTTGCCCCCAAATCTCAGAGTTGTTCTCATTGTTCCGGGTTGCTGGATATGTGATGGGGTGACAGTTAGTTTGAAGTTGTGAGAGCATTTTAAAACCGAAACTTGTTACTAAATGTGAAGAGAAGCATTCTTTTTTTTCTTGTTGTGTTGTGTTGTGTCTCTTTGATCCTCATAGTGCCTCCTGTTACTGTCAATGCTAACAGCTGTAATAGCATCCTAAAAATAGGGCACATTTATGAACCTGTGCGTGTAGTAAATCCAAACTTCTGTCTACTGGCCATACCAAAAATATGTGGAATACTATAATAATCACCAGCTGCAATTGACCGTATAGCAAAATACTGCACCCTCTATGCCTAGAACTAGCCCCCGTGATTCTGCGCTACTTGAGAATATCCAATAGCCTTGCTGTTCTGTCAGCGTTACGCGTTTCACAGTTTTCAGTTCCTACCAGCAAAATTTCACTGTGACTGCAGCTTTCATTTCAAACCATTTCTCTGGGTTGTCATACCCACAGTTTTCCACATAAATTTCCACTATTGTTCACCTATGATTTTTTTCTGCTAATAAATTCATCCTCACAGTGAAAAGCTGTTTAAGTTCTTAAACTGACATCTGCTATACCTGAGTGTTTTTATTTTCTGCAAGTCTAAATGAATTGAAACATCTCATTTGGGACATGTGGCTTTCTTCGCTGTTGTTTTTCCCTTTGCAACAGGAAGATCAAAGCAGTGATCAAAATGGAGAATAGTTAAAATTGGAATTATTTAATGAATTATTAGAAAAAACAAAACAAAACCTGATATTAGTACATTCCAGATGCAAACATGTTTTCCCTTACTTTCAGATAGTAATCACCAGATAAGCTCTCTTTCATCACCACAAACTCGTCTTTGCAGTGACACAGGCTTCCGTACAGCTATTCGTGACTAACTTAAGTGACAAGACCAGAAAAAATTACTGACATGTACTATTTACCAAGGATAGTAAGTCAATGAATTAATTTCTTTTCTACATAGGTCATCAGTATTTAATATTTTGTAATGGCTAAAGTGAAGCTGAGCTGAAACTATGTGGAAAAAAGTAACATATTCAGAATGAGGGGAAAAGATTTTTAACTACAGCACCTACTTTATAAGCTGTGTATGTTGAAGCTTTGCTACAAGTGTCAGCTTTCCAAGGATGTGCAATGACTGATTGGCAGTCATTGCAATGATGATTGATAAGTGACTCTTTTCTTTTTCTATTTTGAGGAGACTGGTTGAGAAGCTGAATTTTGAAATAAAGACTGTCCTTGAAACAAGAACTTTCCTAAATGCTGTAAGCAGGGTAGGATTTGTGGTGTTCTGCTCCATATACATTTCCCACATTTGTTCTTTCTTTTAGGAGAGCTAAAGTCAACATCAAGTAAACTTTTTGTCTTTCTGATTAACAAATTTACTTAAAACGTCTCTGTAAATGCCATGTGTGTTGTTCCTTTTGTTGTTACACAGCTATCATCCACAGCAATCAATGAAAAGTTTGTCTAGGAGGAGATCATTGTTTATGATTATATAATCCCAGAAACACAGGGATTTGGATCACAGTTCTGTCTATCTGTATGTGAGGGTGGTTTGGTTTTTTAATTGTGATTCAGACACTGCAGCTGAATATGAGAACTAGAATTGTTGAGTTATGTTACATGGCAGTAACAGTATATAGTAGTAGTACTCCATATAAAAATAATAAAGTAGTAGTGAACCCATCTTAAGATAATAATAAGAAAAGGATAGTAGGGCATATGAGATTTTTTTATGTTCGTGTCAACAATTCATACAACCACTTAAAAACATTGTTGTTATTCCCATATTTGCCAAAGCCCATACTTGCAAATTGCCAGGAAATACAAAGTAACTCTGTTTCACTGAGTTGTAGCATTAAGTGGAAGGAAAGAGGCTTTAACATTTATTTTGTGAGCCTGTGTGTACATATATATGTAGATGAACTAAGAGTACAATTGAATTTTCTAAGCTGACAATGTACCATTCAAAGACACAAAGGCAGAATGCTGTGGAAAAAATTGGGGGAAAAAAATGAAGAGACATTTTTTTTTCCAATTTTATAGTGGAAGTAGTATTAATTAGTGACAAGATAACATATCCAAAAATCAGATGGTTAAAGTTCTAGTTCATTCTTATAGTTAGAAAGTGGATAGAATAATGCGTACTCATTTCAGTAAAGCTTTAAGAACTCTTCTGCTGAGGAGCATAGCACAAGTGAAGTGTAGCAATTGTGTCAAGATGTTTTCAAGACAAATCAACTTGAAAATTTAGTGGAATTGTCTTTCAGAGTATTAGGACATAATCCTCCTCCCTCTCCTTCACTTCATCCCCACCTAAATTCCTCATCCAATTGCAGAATGTAATTTGAACTTTCGTTAAGTTGATGCAATATTGCCTTTATTTTTCTTACGAGTGGTACGCAATAAAATAAACTACAGAAGGTGCAATAATTTTAAGATAATTCAAGCTGAGATGCAGGAATTTTATTTAAAAGATAATTGTTTTGATTTATAGTGTCTTACTGTGAAGATCGATTATTATAAAAGAATTGCAGGAAAGTTTAAAAATTATTTACTTTCTTACACATATTAATGAAGAAAAATATAAAGAAGTGTATTAAGCTCTCCTTTCCTTAATACCTTCAATAGTAAATAGACAGTGTGGGAAAAATGAACAGAAGAAATTAGACTGTCTTTCTATTTAGAACGTTGATTTCAATACAGTTTAACATTCCGTGTATGATGATGGAAGTCAAGAAGTCCGTTTTCACAGTTTTCTGTGAAAAAGAGGAATTTTTCTCAGGCTGAAAATAGTCAGTGAGTTTGTGTGTAAAACAATTTGTAGAAACCAATATTGGCTAAATTGGGTTTTGAGATCAAAGATTTTAACTGGAAAACCACTGGAAGTGGTTTTAGATAGAATGTAGAAATCCATAATTTTTAGATTATAAACCGACAGCAGATCATTATGAATTTTGAAAAATCTGGTTTGTCTTTCAGCCAGTAGGTGTCCCTTTAGTGTATTAATTTAAATATTTTATAGTCTGAGGTAAACAATAGAAAAGATGTTGACACCAAAACCCTGGAAATATTAGTCTGTATATTTGTGTGGTTTAGGATGTTTTTAAGTGAAAACCTATTGGATAAAATGCACTGTGGGTTCATGTGCCATGACAAGCTCCAAAAGAATTTGTTTCCAAATTATTGCATGAAAAGACTACTTTCTGGAAACTTGTCTAGTTTAACATGGACTTTAAACCATCATAAAATGGAGCATTTTTTTGCTTAATTTTGGGTTATGAAATGGTGACACTAAGCAAAAAATAATTGTTATAATCACTTGTTATTTTAATCTCAGTAAAATATGTTATTTCCAAAAGTGGTATATTTCACAGGGAAGGGGAGAAGTTCTGAAGTTCTTTTATTGATGATATTGAATATGTAAAACTGACTACAAAATGCATGGGAGTACCACTTCTCAGATTAGTCCACCACTTATCTGAGTGGGTTAGGTGAAAATTCTTGGCCTTACCATGCACAAAAAAAGGACAGTGAACTGAGAGTGTGGATAGGTTCAAAACCAGGCAAAACTGTGATCAAGAATGTTTCTGACTTTTAGCTGTGTAATGTTTGCTTTTAAAGAGCTTTGGGAGAATTTGAGAGTGTATTCAGAAGATGGCCATGCTAAGGAAAAAAGCAAGGCCCATTTTCTCTTTGGCAATAAGGAGGAATGAGTGTTTTGTGGACAATTTTATAACTATAAATAGGCAGTGATACTTTTTGAGTTTCTGACAAAGCATCCTTTATGTCTCCAAATGCCATGTGTTTCTTGTCACTGAATGACTTTGTCCTACATGTATGATCAATAATCTTACATTTTCATTTAATTTTGTTATATTTTTCTAGTTCTAGTTATACAGTCATACTATGCAATCTGGTGACCTTGCAGTTGTACAATAAGTGTTATCATTATCATCTATCATTTTTGTTCTCTTGTTCTCTCCCTAGAAAAGGATAATGAGATTTTTTGTTTCTTTGTTTTCAATTATTTCTAGTTCATGTGCAGACATACACATATACACATGTACTCTGCCATATATATTTTTAGGAGAATCGAGGCCAGAGACATATACCTAGACCTGAAAAATAAGGAAACAGGGTTTCTGGAGGCTCATGTTTTCTGGTTTTGATCCAAGCTCATGAAGTCTGTTTAGTGTACAGTCTCATAGTAATCTTACTATCAAAGCTTTCATTGCCCAGAGGAGCACAGCTAGCAACTGTAGACTTCACCCTGGAGCTTTAAATCTATCTCTTAGTTTGTAAACTCATTGAGGACTGGTTTAAAGTGAGAGAAGTTTTACATGCCACTAATCACTGAAGAACTATTTTTAAATTGGCAAAACTAAGGGAGTAATATAATGACAGCTTCACATATGTTCAGGGCTTTAATGTGTTTGGCTTTGTTAGTTTTTTTTTTCTAGTGAAAGCACTGTGTTGAATTAATTACCTATCCTGGTGAGTGGGCCAACCACCATCCAAAACTGGAAAAAGAAATCAAACGGTCTGTGTTCAGCATGTGTGACACTGGGAACTTTTGAGAATTTCTGTCGGGGGTTTAGAAATACGGACTATCATATGTACTTCATTATTACCTGTGAAAAGGCAATACTTTGGCATAAAGTTTTGTAGACCACAACTAATGCTAAAAAAAGCCAGAACTTTAGTGTGAGAAGTATTTTGTAGAAAGAATATTGAGCAGTGATGAAATCCATGGGTTATAATGCGTGGCTACGTGACATAGTATTTATTCCAGACTGATTATCAAACTTTATACTGGCTTTCTAATTTCATCTATTCTAAGTGGCAGATGACCAAATAGTTGAAGAAATGATGTGGATGTAATTTCACAGTTCAAAAGAACAGGGGTCCTTTTGTCTAAACCCCTGCCCCCGAAAACACAACCCATTCTTGTTGTTTTGTTGGCCAGGAGAGTAGTCATCACGAAACTGAGGGAATGGTACCTCATAAGTTATATTCCTGTCTTTGTCACAATCAGTGGCCTCCTCTTCAGGAAGATGTTCTGACTGGACCAGTGTGGGAGCTTCCCACACTCTGGTCAATTCCATTGATTTCCAGTTGAAGCTATTCTATCTTATATTAATGTGTAATACTAAAAATAAGCTGCAGATAGTTTCCAGCAAACTGTTTTTTTCTCCTTCTCTTCTTCATATTCTTACAGGTTAGCACGCTTTACTGCAGTTTGTTCTTGTTTGCTTTGGCAGTGAAAATTAAATATCAGTTCATACATAACTGGTAGTTGCACATGAAACAGTCTCAACAATGATACAGTCTCAACACTTCCAACCCCTCAGCACTCAGACTGAGAAAAATAAATGGGCAACATATCACTTTGAGGCTTTAAAATCATGCAGATTTCTTAGTCTGGGCAAGGTGTTTATGGTTGTGCATGTCGCTATCAGAGATTCTACAAGCCAGCAAAAAAACCCCACAACACACACAACCTAGAACTCAAGGAGAATATTATTATAAATATTAAAAATAGATGAGTTTGATATTAGTTTCCATTTAAAATGAAAAGTGAAGGACATGGAAGGAAGATGGCACTAGGATGAAAATCAATATGGGAACAGATATGATATTAGCTAGATACAGAAAGATCTAGAAGCTTGGAATGTGAGTAATTCTGATATATGTACAAATGTGGTTTACAGTAAGAAGCTAAGAAATTTAAATTCCTTTTTAGAAAATATTTGCATAACAGATCTGCTGTATAACTCCAATGATGCTATTCCACACCTTCCCTTGAAAAGGGGAAAAAAAAATGTTTAAACCCCATAATGTTTAGAAAGTGTTATAAAATACATGGAGAAATTAAAATGTTTTATATTAACAGTGTCTGTGGCTTTAAATAATTCATGAATGCCTTCTAAGAAAAAATGGAACAGGATTGCGATCTGATGTGTCTAGTTTTCTGTGTGGAAGATCAGAAGAAATCTTCTAATTCTTGGAGTTCAAGTAGGAGTTTGTCATTTTAGGGCAAAGGGTCCAAGGACTGATTTGTATGACTTGTGTATTGATTTGAGACAAAATCGCATTATATTGACCTGTGCAACTGAGTTTCAAGTGCTCCCAACTTTGAAACATGAATAATTTCTGGACTTTTGTAATTGTTTATGCAAGCCTGTTAAAAGTTTTGAGGCAGGACTGAACCAATGGCAGTAAATGGCTTTACCACATATATATTTTCATAGTGGAAGACAAAGTCTTCAATTTTTTATTATGAAAATAAGAGGTGACACATAGAGTTGGAACAAGGAGTGGACATATATGTACCGTAGCTACACAAGTTGCTATTCTTTCCAAATTTTCAGGGAGTGATGAAAAATATGAGAATTTGCTTGGTTGAAGGAACTTCAAGTTTAAAAAATAAATAAATAAAAAATTGTCCTTATCGGCTCGCATCTCTTTGACTGAAATCTGGTTTATCTTTTTAGAACAGCAGTGGAGTGTTTACTTTCTTATTTGTCCATGGTATTATATTATGAAGAATTTATGTCATTAACATATCATCAAGTCATTGTGTTATTAGAATAATGCCTGATCATTATATGTCACCAAATCATTGTGGAATTAATTTAAAGCACACTGGAGCCTATTCCAAGAGAATCAAATCTAGGTATAGTCACGGTCTTGTCGAAATAGTTCCTTAGCTAACATTTTTCTTCTTTTCCTTTCTTCTCCTTTCTTTCTCCTTTCTTCTCCTTTCTTCTTTGTATAAATAATTTCCTCTCTCAAACTGGCTGAGACTGAAACCTGTTATTCATTGGCCTTTGTCAGGAAAAAGGAGAAATGTTAAGGATTGCTGTTCTTGGAAACTATAGCTGAAATTCAGTAGAACAGTAGGCAATTAAGGAATTGCATTAAGCAGTTTTCTTAAAGTCCTGTTAACCTTCATTTTGCTGATTGCAGGGCTTTTTGCTAGCTCTCACATTGCATGAATCTAGTAATAAAGCTTTGATTGATTGTAATGATGCAAGGATGGTGCCTAACTTGGGAAACAGTAAATGTAACTGGAAACTTGCATGCTTTTAAATGATTTTTTGAATCCTTGCTCTAAGGTACATCTGAAGGCTTTTTTGATATCAGTACTTCTATCTTCTGTTTGTGTAAATCAAAAGATGTTACATCCTTTTGAGTGTTTTATTTACTACATATATATTACATATTTACAGTGGCATTGTGGGTTAGCCCCGGTAGGCAGCTAAGACCCGCACGGCTGCTCACTTTCTCCAGCAGAGTGAGAGAGAGAATTGGAAGGGCAAAAGTGAGAAAACTCATGGATTGAAATAGAAGCAGTTTAAGTGAAGCAAAAGCTGCGCGTACAAGCAAAGCAAAATACGACATTCATTCACTAGTGCTCATGGACAGGCAGATGTCCAGGAAAGCAGGGCCTTAGCAAGCATTACAGTTACTTGGGAAGACAGGCACCATAACCACAAATATCCATCCTTCTCTTCCTTTCCCTGAGCTTTTATTGCTAAGCACGACACCATGGGCTAAGGAACATCTCTCTGGTCAGTTGGGGTCAACTGTCCCTGCTGTGTCCACTCCCAGCCCCTTGCCTGCCCCCAGCCAACTCTCTAGGGGAGGGAGAGAAAGCCTTGGGGCTGTGCAAGCACTGCTCAGCAACAGCCAAAACACTAGTGCATTATCAACACTGCTTCAGCCACAAATGCAAAGCACGTTACCATACAGGCTGCTCTGAAGTAAGTTAGCTCCATCCCAGCCACACCCAGTATTAATATTTATCTATAGTTCTGTTAATTCTGTATTTTATTGACATGTCTGTTAATATGGCCAATACAGAAGTTAGACTTCATCATTTTATAGTTTCCCAGTGTCCCTGGAACCCATTTTTGAAGTTAGGTATAACATTTGCCACTTTTCAGTCCTTGGGTATCAAGGTAGTTTTGAGAAAGAGGTTATGCATAGCAGTTATTAGTTGAGCTGTTTCATCCCCGAGTTCCTTCTGAACTTGACTGAGTAGTCCCCCCTTTTAGGTGATTCCTTCCTGCTCACTCTGTTGATTTGTTCCATAACTACTTCCATCAGCACTTTGATTTGAGACCAAAACCTTTGGTGTGTCCTCCATAGAGAAGGCTTCTGATGTAAACCTCTTCCATGGTAAACACAGAAGCAAAAAATATCTGTCACCGTAGCTTAAGGGTTGATTAATACTTTTAATGTCTTTTCCAAGCTGTTCCTCAGGCCTTTTTTTTTTT